>OV702295.1:302093004-302453673 GCA_916181665.1 Avena sativa | reverse complement strand
GTCTGCTTCTCTATGAACAAATCGTCATCGTCGCCATCACCATCGCCTTATGCCTTCTTCTCTGCCTCAAGGAACTCCTTGAGCCCCTCCCTCTGGCGCTCATCATACGCAATCCTGTCGTACTTACTGCCACGGACAGTCTGCGCCGCGAACTCTGGGCCCTCCTCGAGCAGGTGCTGGGCGTTCACGTCTTTGAGGTACAGCAGCCGCTCCTTCTTGGCCTTCCCCTCCCCCTCTGCACCGGCCTCGTCCTCGTCCTCGTCCTCGGACGAGTACACCTTCGCATGCTTGTCTAAGATGGCGCTGTCGCCGCTGCGGATGCGGCTGATGACCTGGAGCATGTGGCGGTCGATGCGGCGGGAGGCGGCGGAGACGTCCTCATCCGATGACTCGTCTTCATCGTCGGACTCGTCGTCGTCGTCGGACTCGGAGACGACGCCCTTCTTCTTCTGCTCCTCGAGGCGCTGCAGCGCCTCGCGCCGCTTGTTGTGCTCGAAGCGGCGCGCGTATTCCTCGTTGATCTGGATCTTCGAGTTGTCCTCGGCGGGGGAATCGGATTCGTCGTCGGAGCCCGCGAGGATGTCCAACGCCTTCTTCTTCTTCTCCTCCCCTTCATCTTCTCCGGCGACGCCTTCATTGCTGTTACAGCGGCGGCGGGGGTGGCAGAGGCTCCGCTCTTGCTAGGTTTATGCAATCATAAGCGAGATGGGCTGCGACTTTCGTAACCACCAAGAGGAAGGAGAATACTATTTACGTACGATTTATTCATATATGATAACACGGGCCCTTTGCCAAAAAAAAACACGGACCCATCCCCTAGCCACGGCCCATTCGGTTAACTTGTTGGGCCTCAACAATAATCCGCTAAGGCCGAACTAGGTCAAGGAAGGCCCAGGTTATTTCGTCTGCACCTATAAAGCCCCTCCCGCAATAACCCTAGCGAGCCCTCCATTTGCGCCGCCACCTCCCCCCGAAGCCACCCCGCACCCCCTCGCTCGCCGCGGCCGCTCGGAACGATGGCTCCTACCAAGAAGGCGGTACGAACCCTAATCAATGCCCTTGCGCTGCTCCTCCCATTTCGAGTTGATCTATTTCGGTTGATGCGGTGGATTTCTCACTGTTTTTGGATCGATGCGCGCTGCAGAAGAAGAGCACAGAGAACATCAACAACAAGTTGCAGCTCGTGATGAAGAGCGGCAAGTACACGCTCGGATACAAGACCGTCCTCAAGACGCTCCGCAACTCCAAGGGTAGAGTTCAGCTCTCTGTTCTTACGCTTTAGTTTCTCAGTGTTGATGTGATCCTTTATGTGGTTTGGCTGATTGAATAGTTCATGCGTTTGCCGGATCTCCAGAGCATAATGGTTTAGAATTTTGAACCCTATTGATTGCTTGAATAGTTCATGCATTTGCCGTAGTGATTCTGCTTACAAATCTTCTGTTAACTCTGATGCTTGTGTTAATGTTTCTTCTCTGGTCATCAATTAATAGTGGTAGTTTTTTTGAGCAATAGGAACTTCATGTAATGGTATCCGTAGTAGTGTGTGGTGCTAAGAATTTAATTCGAAGAATGGTACTGAAGTTTACCACGTTGGCTCTCTTTAGCTGTGCCTTGGAGATGAATACAGTGCCCTAGCACAAGCCACGTCTATGGTTTATGTTTGTGTTTATGTTTCTTCCGTTGCCATCAATCAATGGTTGTATGTTTTTTGTGCAATAGAAACATCATGTAATGGAATCCATTGTATTGGTTTGTAGTGCTTATAATTTAATTTTTAGAATGGTACTCATGTTTACCTTATTGGCTCTCTTTAGCTGTGCATTATGTATTAATACAGCTCCCTAGAGCAACCCACCTCTTTATTAAGACTTCTCGGAGACCTCATCAATGTCTATTTTATTCTTCTCTTCAATGTCTATTAAGTTGAAATATTTTCGCTTGCCATACTGTTTGTGTTGTGTGCTAAGTTTCCATCAGAAGTTGACTTGTAACTTGAGCTTGGTTGTGGGAGGTTTGCAGATTTGGGCCTGTATTCCATCTGTCTGGTTTATGCTGTAATTTTCAGCTCTTGTTTGTAGTGTTGACATTTTAGGTTGCTTAACGGGACTGAAGTTTACCTCTTTGGCTTGCTTTAGCGGTGCCTTGGTGATGAATACAGCGCCCTAGAAATGTGACATTCCTCTTAATTAAGTTTTCCAATATATCTCTTATATCTGGGGGCAAAGGATGGTTCAAAATTTGTTGTGTTTGTTAATGCTAGTACTATATATGGTTCTGTATTTCTGCATATTTGGACTTGTATACTCTTGAAGCCATGGTTTTTAAGGCGTCTGCATTAGGACGCTTAGGCGATAAGTTGCACTGGCAGCTCCTTGGACATTTGCCCACTTTAGGTGCTTATGCGCACGCCTTAACACCTTAAAATCATTCTCTGAACTTCACATTATGATAACCAGTCTAGTTTTAGTGTTGATATTTTTGATTGTCGAATGGGACTCAGGCTTCCCTATTTGACTTGATTTAATGTCATCCTTGTAGCACATTTTCAAGTTTCTTTTTTTAAGGAAATACACAGTATGAAGCTTTTAAATATTTTGGAAAAATGAAATTTGCTACCCACCTAGGTTATTTCTGTTGCATTCTTGGATCTTTTTGCAATTCTGGAATTTTATTTCAGTTAATATACACTTTCTTTATTGATGTTTACTGTTGTTTGCACTTTGTAGTGATAGGGTTTTGAATAGTAGATCTGGACTGAAATTTTGCTTTTTTGCTTCTTTTTGTTGCCCTAGAGATGAATGCAGTGCCCTAGAACAAAGCCAGACTCTCTATTAAGACTTATCTAAGATCTTGATAATCTGGTGTACAATAGTGGGTTGTGATACTTGTTATTTGCTAAATAAATAATGTAATTGCATTGTGTTGTTTGAATTGGTATCATGATTTACAGCATTTTGTATATTTGTATATAAATATGATTTTAGGATAGATTGATCTCCTTCTGTCCTTATGCATTTTATTCCAGTTGCTAATTTTATTTCTATGTTCAGGGAAGCTGATTATCCTTGCAAACAACTGCCCTCCGCTTAGGAAGTCAGAGATCGAGTACTACGCCATGTTGGCGAAAATTAGCGTGCACCATTTCCATGGAAGTAAGATAATTCCATCCTTTCTGAACCATTTTTTGCATCGCCTCACTATTCCAACAGCTGGTGCATAATTTAGGGGTACACTTCAGTAATATGCCTCTTGCCTTTCAGACAATGTTGATCTTGGAACTGCCTGCGGAAAGTACTACCGGGTGTGCTGTCTCAGCATCCTTGATCCTGGTTCGTTGACATGCAAATTTTCTTCCATTTTATTTTAAAATTGCACTCTTTAACTTACTAATGGTTACACACAACCTTCAGGTGACTCGGACATCATCAACACCACCAGCACCACCCAGTGAAGAAGAGAGTTCTCCCCCTGTTTAGTTGATCTAGGGTCTGGTTGTGCTCTCTGGTCCGACCTCTTGTTATCTTTGGTAATGTACTTTTTTGCGATGTTGAATTGGAGCTGTCATACAGATAATACTTCATATGGTTGTTCTTCAAGACATTCATGTGATTTTGCTTGCTGATGATCTCTTCCATTTCCATGGATCTGGCTAGTTATGTTGTTGCTGTCTTATTTGGTTGAGTACGTTGACGTAGAGGAAACGCTTTCTGTTTCTCTGGGTGGACACCGTTACTTTGAAGATGAGGATATAGCAATGTTTCATCCAGGGACACCGTTGTCCAACTCTGGAAGAGAAGCTCCAGCGACAGCAGGTAGAAAATCATCTACAATTCCTCGTTGTAGGACCGGTGGAGACAGCTTGCATTTACCGTGCAATTATGCTCATATGTGTATTTGGGGCCAGCGTACCTAAACAAAACATCTTGCGTGTTGTTGGTCGCTCAGATTGGTACACGAGGAAACATTAGTTTGATCGGTGTGACTCCTTCACTAGTACTTCCTCCGAGAATATAAGATGTTTTAGCTTTGTGAAGCAAATGTATCTAGATTTTTTTTAGTATACAGGTTCACTCAGTTTTTGAATGAATTTAAACACTAAAAAGTTTAGATATATTCTCTTCACAATCTAAAACATCTTATATTTTAAAACAGAGGGAGTACAGCCAACATTCGTTAATATACAACTTAGTTAGTTTACCGATGCAAATAGTCTAGACATTTTAACACAGAAGAATCCATTCCGTTCAGTACAAACACGCGAACGTAAGTGAAGAAGGCACACAATTTGCAGCTTCATCCGTGAACGGACTAATTGGTGGGACTGCAAAATAGTCTGTATCACCAGCCTAGCATCATTTTTACTCTTCGCGCCTGTTCGGAATTCCTCCGCTCCGCCCTCCTTGATTGCTGGCTCCGCATGAAGTCGGGGGCACTGTTCGGAATTCCTCCGCTCCGCCCTCCTTGATTGCTGGCTCCGCATGAAGTCGGGGGCACTGTTCGGAATTCCTCCGCTCCGCCCTCCTTGATTGCTGGCTCCGCATGAAGTCGGGGGCGTGTGGGGCTCAGTGAGCCAAAGATTTAACACGTGAGCCTGCTAATAAGCTGAAAGCCACACTGGCTAAACAAATCTCGCGCAACCGAAACCAGTTTGTTGCGCCCAAAATCCATGGCCTGTCGGTGCACCTCCGGCTGTAGACATGGCCACAAATGGATCCAATGTGTGATGAGAGGGATAGCCTGTAAAAAGAAAGCATGCTTCAAAGTGTTAAAAGTTAAATCATTTCTTACATGCTATATAGCCCATAACAAAGCGCACACACCAATTTAAATTTGCTCTTTAGTGTGTTTATCAATTCCATGCAACCAATTCCCAAATAAGTTAGTGATGTTTGTGGGAGGTGCCAAACCAAAGTCCATATGTATAATGCGCCAAACTATTTTTGCTAGCGGGCACTCAAAAAATAGATGTTGAATAGTTTCTGCCTTATCGCGGAAGCAACATGATTTGTCCCCTTGCTAATTTATTTTCCGCAAGTTATCTCTAGTTAAATTTACCTTTCTATTCAAAAACCATATGAAAATCTTGATCTTTAGTGGTACTTTAATCTTCCACAAATATTTCCGTTCATATAATCGAGATACATTGACTTCATCGTAAATATGCCCGATTTGTAAGATTCCAAATAAATATATCATCCTCATCGGTCAAGTTTACTTCTATTAACTGACCAAGAAGATGGGGCCACCTCGTCCATTTATTCGCAGTAAGGTTTCTTCTAAAAGCTATATTTATAGGAAACCGCAAGTGCACATTTGCAACTGTAATATTCTTGTGTTGGACTATATTATAGAGTGGAGGGTACTTTTGAGCCAGAGGCTTATCCCCAGCCAACAATCTTACCAAAATCGGGTATTAGCTACATTGTTTGATGCCCTAGTAGCATGGCGGTAGTCTTGCGGGATTAAATCTTGCACAAATTGACTAGTCACTTAGCTCTATACTTGGATGGAATAGAAGCACTAGTCCAAGTATCTTGCCCATATCGATCTAATGTGTATGGGCTAGAGTCAGGGTAGCTCTGTATTTGTGGGATTACATCAACTAGTCCTCTTATGGAATAGAAGTTGAATGCTCCTGATATTTCTTCGTGTAACTGTTTGAGCTAAGTCTACAGGTTGAAACTAAAAGACCAGTTGCATAAATGGACCAGAAGCACTGCAGCCAATTAGAAATTTTCTCCCTCGCCACTTTCTCTTTTAGGTGTAATATATAAGATGTGTTATGTGTTCATGTCCTTTGCTCTTTGTGCTAACTGATCGTATATGCAAGCAGTTTAATTCAATGTCATTCCTAAAGACGAGAGATTAGACTGTTAATGCTAATATTTTCAAAGCTACTTACAACTTTGGTATTTATTATGTTGATTTTCCTTCTGTTCTTATCTGATGCTTGACCAAAGATATATTTCACAATTGTACAAGATGCAACACCACTTTGCCTTTTGTTTGTAAAATATATGTATATATTCTTAAGCCTAACTATGCTTCCCACTTTTTCTGTCTAGAATCGCTGAACCACATTGAATTATACATATCTAAATATGTTGTTTAGATGCATATGTGTTTTTTTAGAGAATATGCATGTGTTAAGATAGCTTGGATATATGAGATAACAAAAGTGAGTTCATTGGTACATATATGTGCATATTGGAGGTAAAGCATAGTTAGTATATGGTTGTTTTTCATTGGCAACCATAGAGCAATTCAAGCACTGTGATTATAGGTTAAGTATTCTAGCTCAATGTATGTGCCAGCTGTTTTTATATCCTTTCTGTTGGAACATGGAGCTGCCATTTCTTGTAGAAAGTTGTTTTTATGTTCTACATTTCCTTCAACAAATAATATAT
Organism: Avena sativa; assembly: GCA_916181665.1. NCBI lineage: Eukaryota > Viridiplantae > Streptophyta > Magnoliopsida > Poales > Poaceae > Avena > Avena sativa. Next base: position 302,447,266 of record OV702295.1, on the reverse strand, counting down.
GACACACTTTTTAATATTATTTACACCATAGGAATTACCATTAACTTTGGGTGTCTTGTTTTTAACAAGCTTATGATCCCCTCTTTAGCTTTGAATATATATTCTGAGGGCAAGGCAAGGAAAGGTTGTGGTATGCTCTTGTGTTGTTGTCAAGGCCATGAAGTGTTTCCGCAGTCGATTCAGAATTTAGAGTTGCAAGTGTTCCCATGATCTGGTTGTAATAGTGTTTTAACTGTATAATTTGATGTCTTGCAAGTGTGCATATGATCTGGTTGTAAGACTCGTATTGTTGTTGTAAAAATTAAATTTTTATTTGACATTCATATACTTGCTCCAAAGAGTGATATTTTACTTGCAGAACTATGTCTATTCCCCTTGCATCACAATCTCCCCTCCCATCCATAACAATCTAAGTAAATAGAGGGAATTGGTATTAGAAGGGAACTTAGGGGATTAGAGGGGATTGGGTGAAAGGAAGGGATTCACTAAATTCCCTCCCATACCTAAACCCTTGGGGATGAAAATACACTAGAAGTAAACAAGGCCTGGGAGTGAACTTGTCTATACAAGGGATGACTGGGAACTTGTACTTCTGGATAAAGTGGAGAAGGAAATGAGGGACGAAATTTTGTTCGTTTGGGGAAGAGCATGGCACCACCTAAATAATATCATCTTTGATAAGGGAGATACTTTTGTTGATAATTCCATACGATGCTTACAAAACTATCTAGCTACCTTGCAGGGATAACAAATGGAGGAAATCAAGTTAACATGAAAGTGAAGGAGAAGGTACAACTATGTACAAAGATCAATCGACAAGAATGGATAGAAGAGAAGGGGCAAAAAAATGTGGAGCAAGCTAGGATGGATGAAATGCAATATTTATGCAGGTTCTACTAGTAGAAGCTCGAGTCTGGGAAGCAGTCACGAGATATTAGAATGGCCACATGGTCTGTTCAGCTCGGGAATATATCCTCATTGCAAATTGCGCTAGCAAATTCAATCTCAAACCTGATAATTGAAACAAATCATGAAAATCGTGTGATCACAAAGGAGTTCAAGATGAAGAAACTCCTTGATCGCCAAGATATTTTCACAAAGATTTGCATGGAATGTATCTTAGTTGCTCATGATCTTTGTCAAATAGGCCGTACAAAGTTGAGTAGTGGTGTTTTATTAAGTATGGTTCCAACTTATATGTCGAGAACTTCTTTGAATGGTTGTAATCAAAACAATGTTATTTGATTAATATATTATCATTTTCAGAAAAAGATGTTTGATGCATCTAGTAGGATGTTGTTGGGTGATGACTTCTGCACTCTTTTGGGAGTACAAGTGGCTAGATGGGGAGTCTATCACTGAGATAGCACCATATCTTTCACGCTTATCGTAGATAGCCTAGGAAGCACCAGACGGTACGACAAGCGCTATTTGAGCACATCTAGATTACTAACATCTCATGAGCACCGAGTCCTTTGTCCCTTTGGAGATACATTCAACTATGGATTTGACTCCGAGACGTGAAGCTCATGGATGAACCAAACAAGTTGATCAGGGGATGGAAGGTTGATGGCCAGTACTCTGATCATGTTACGATAGTCTCTTCCTAGGGACGATTGCATTGGAACCGTGTAAGTTAATCTAGAAGACATGGGTTCCTCCCAGGGTGAAGTTCTTTGTCTAACTATATTGCTACGATACATGTTGGATGGGTGGGAGCCTTGCATGATGACATCTTCCACACTCGCAGTGATGCTCGCTATGCAACCAGTCAGAGGATACTGGCGCACATCCTTACATGATGCCCTTTCTCTAGGATGATTTGTTATGAGGTGTTGTCGTGGATTCGATCTAGCGCAGTTCCTCCCATTGTCGACAATTATTTCATGGAGTGGTGTTCACTAGTGTTGCGGAGCACCTCTCGCAAGATGTGCAAAGAAATTCTAAGGGAAGCCTTTTATCTCTTTGAGGATTTGGGATATTTGTATGATGCCTAATATGCAAAAGGGACTTGGAATTTTACCTCTACTCAACCCATTTTCTTACTCAATTAAACGATAGAGGCCAACTCGGTAGCAATCGAGTTGAATTTCTAGACATGGAAGAAACATATGTGTATCAAGCACAAGATGAAGATGACAATGGAGATGTAATACCACAAACAACTGATGATGCAATACCACACACAACCTAAGATGCAACTGTTGAAAGGAATGTACAGAGGATGCCTATAAAGACTGGTGCACCAACAATATCCCTAATCAAGAAAAGGAGGCAAATAGTTCGAAGAAAGGTGTTGCACTGGAAGGAGCGCTAGAAATGTACATTGATGTGAAAATCAAACAATTGGAAGATGAATCTACTATTTTGGTGAGGGAAAAGGAGTTAGTGCACAAAAATGATTATTCAATCAAGAGGTGCTCTCTGTCCTTGCAACAACGACATTAACACCAGATGCAAAGGTAAAGTCATCCGAGATTTTCTATATTCTAGCTAACTGAGAGACATTTCTCAGTTTAAATGAGAGCGACCCACAAATTTGATTGCTTTGGTTGAGAGGAAAGGTGGATAAGATTTGAAGGAATGCACAACCTTTATCGCATCTTATTTATATTCTTGGTTTTGTTTTCCTAATAGTTAGCCCATATCACATCTTCTATGTTACCATGAACCAACCAAGAGAATCTTGTATTAGGGGTGACCCACAAGTATAGGGTGTGTATTGTAGTACTTTCGATAAAGAGGAGTGTCGATCCCAGCAAGGAGCAGAAGATGCTGACTAGTGGTATGGAGCAGGAAAACTCTATAAATACTTAGCAAACGGATTTTTAGGGTTTTTTATAAAACAAGGAAATAAAGTACAAGTAAATAAAGACAACAAATAACAGCAAGTGGCCTAATCCTTTCTTAGCAAAGGACAAGCCGGAGGAAATACTTATGAGGACCAAACGTTCTCGAGGACACATGGGAATACTGTCAAATGCTTTTGTTTCATATAGTTGATTAATATTCTTTGGTTTTATAAGTGTTGTGTGGGTGAACCTGTGCTAATGTACCGACCTTACTTGGACTAATACATACTTGTGATTAAACCCCTTGCAAGCATCCGCAACTACAAGAAAGCAATTAAGATAAAAACCTAACCGCAACCTTAAATCTCTGAGATCCTACAATCCCTTGTGTAATGGTTTCCTAAGGGGGGTTCGGGTTTCTGTCACTCCGGCAACCCCATAATTAGTAGCCAAATGCACAATGCATTCCCCTAGGCCCATAAATGGTGAAGTATCATGTAGTATTAAACCACTAGAAGAATAGCACGGCAACTTAAATATTAAACCATTGAATAATACCTCAACACAATTCCACTACTAACAACATGACTTCTCTCATGTCCTCAAGAACTAAACGAACTACTCACGAGACATCATATGGATCAAGATCAGAGATGATATGATGATGGATAACAATCTGAACATAAACAATAATTCAATGGTTCCACTCACAAGCATCAATTACAATAGTAATCAACACCGGAAAAGTTTCCCCTAAGGACTATGCAAGATTCAACACAATTGTTACATCGGGATGGAGTGGTGATGATGGTGCTGGTGGAGATGATGGTGTGGATGATGATGATGATCCCGATGAAGTCTAGCTTGATGATGTTGTTGATGGCGACGATCTCCCCTCTCCGGGAAGGAATTTCCCCGGCAGAAATCTATCTGCCGGAGAGCTCTTTCTCTCTCGGTGTTTTCCGCCCTACAGAGGCGGCGGAATCTTTCTGTGGTCGCTCTCTAACTTTAGGATTTCGAGGAGAAGATATAGGCGATAGGGCGGATCCAGAGGTGGTCCAGGGTGGCCACACCCCCTGTAGGCGCAACCTAGGGTGGCTCGCACCTAGGGGGGGTGTGGCCCCCCTGTGGCCCAACTCCGTCTCCCCTTCTGGCATCCTTCGTCTTCTGGGAAAATATGATTTTCTGTAGTTTTTCTAGTATTTTTCCGATCTTCACGAAATTGCATCAAAACACCGCTTTTTTCCATTAGAATCCTGACTCCGGCAGTTCATCCTCCAAGAATCATCCAACATGCAAAAATAGATGAAAAGACATAAGTAACACCTCTTAATATGAAAAATATCAATGAATAGAGGAAAATTATGATATAGAATGGTGATGCAAATTGGATGTATCATTTAGCTTGCATATTGCTTAAACTAGAATTACTTGATTTATGTTGTTATTGGCCAATGGCTTTGACCTTAACGATATTGATGTGTATTGTTTTCCTTCCCTTCACTTGATCTTGTTTTCCAGCAAATTGGCATGCATGCATGATCAATCTATTTTAGACTGGCATGATCAAATTTGGGCTTTGCATATTACTTCAAGAGTTGAGAGATATTAATTGTTTATGTTTCATATATGAAATATGAAGTTTCTTCTTATTTTCTTCAATACATGAGATGATGCTTAAGCTCTTAGAGACTGTCACAATTTGGTTCCAATGTCCGGCTCATATGATGAGAGATCTAGGATGAATTGATGAGATGCTAGATGCTAGTTGAAGATTGAAATCTTGCCTTTGTTGTTACTTTTGATTAGTCTTGTGATGTTCATGAAGTGCCAAAGCTGTGTCCATCGGACTAATTTTGATTGAATTATGTTTGCCAGGGCAAGTTATAATCTAATCTTAAGCTTGTGTTTGAATCATCCATGGACTACAAACTGGCTAGTTTTAGTATGTTGCTACTGACACTTTCATCTAGAAAGCATGTTTCATGTCGGTATAGTCTGAATTCTTGTACATGTTGATCCGGAGTCCATGTACTGCTAAATATTGACAAATATGGTCATGTTTGAACACTTTATGTTCCTTTGGGTGCCCAGCTAAAATTTGAATATTTTTGTTTTTTTGTGAAATTTAAAGTTATACTAGTGCGTTGTTTAAAGTTTAGAGAAACAATGATGCGAAATGTGCATTGACTTTATAGTACAAGCAGTTCTGAGTTGCACGTGTAGCCTAGCAGGGATTAAATGAACACCTAATTGTACTTGTTTGGTATAGGCTGTCTTGTATTGGACACGAACTGAATTGTGCTCTATGTTTTTTATGTCACCCGAGGTGCAATTTTTGGTTAAAAACGTGTTAAAAAATGCACTACAACCATGCATGCATAGACGAGTGCTTCCTCCCAATTGACATTGTTTTACCTCACCTTCACATATTCACCAGTATGGTGGAAGTGGTGTTTTTGCGCCAGTTTGTTACTCCCTCCGTTCTCTATTATAAGACATAGTAGATATTTCAATGTGGACCCAATACAGATTCAAATAAATGAACATACACACAGAAACGCGTCTCGATACATGCATTCTGGTTTGTATCTAATCCGTATTAAAATATCTATAAGGTCCTATAATAGTGAACGTAGAGTGTTGTGATTTTACTATGGGCCGGGTATATTTTCTCTTGAAAAATAATTACTTGTTTTTATACTGTATGTTATTCCTATGCAAATGCTGCTTTCCTTCGTAGTTCCTGGTGTAAGGAATACAACAATTTAGGCACAATTATTTCTGGGTGCATTGTTTAGGTGCTATTATTTTGAAGCTAACTTTTGCATGAACATATGTACTTCCTCCGTTTCAAAATATAAGATGTTTTAGGTTTGTGAAGCAGATGAATCTAGACTTGTTTTAGTATGTAGATTCACTCAACTTTGGGATAAATCTACACACTAAAAGAAGTCTAGATTCATTTTTCTTCACAAACCTAAAACATCTTATATTTTGAAACGGAGGGAGTACAAGTGTACAACACGATTGCACGACTGTCATTCCATCGAGGTGGTTTGTTGATCGACTTTGGCTGATAGGCTGATCATACATGCAAAAACAGAAGACACACGGAATACCCAAGGGGATAGAGCACTCAAGAACTTACATTAGTCATCTCAAAAAACAAAAACAAAAAAGCACTTACATTAGACGGCAGGAGCAGACGCTCAGTCGAACGAGAGCTAGCTAGTAATGAAAATATACATATTTGATAGGTGCAGGAAACTAAAGTTTAACGTAGTAATCAGATACAGTACAAAGGAACAATATACAGGGAGGCCAAATTTCCAGCCTAGTTTGCGAGATTGGCCGAGTCCAGCTGGAGGCGCGCCAGCTTCTGCTGCTGCAATCGTCCTCTACTTGGAGACGACACCATCGTTGCCGGCGAGCATCATATACTTGTCCTGACGGCGAAGCCCGGTGCACTGGAAGCCGAGCGCCTCGCCTAGGCGTCGCTGGATCCAGTTGGCCACTTCTGCGCCGGCTCTTCCCGCGGCGCGTGTTTGATCCCGCGGCACGGGGCCCAGGAACTCCACCCGGTAGGCCGGCACCGGGTTGGCGAAGAACGCCACGGGGTCGAGCCACTTGTGGCCGCTGGCCGTGGTGCCGTACAGCGACGTCACCTGCGCGTCCAGCGCGACGGGCTCCATGTCGTCGGCCAGCTCGGCGAAGAGCGGGCTGAACCGTAGCAGGTAAGGCTCGCGACAGGTGGTACCCTCGGGGCAGACCGCTAGATCCCCTTGCTCCAGCAGCCGCGACATGGTCTTGGCGTCACGGTCGCGGTCGCGCGTCAGCCGCACCGTCTTGATCGGCGCGAAGATCTCCGAGATCCGGCTGAGGCTGTACGTGACGGCTGGGACGGGCTTCTGCAGGGCCGCGGTGAGCATGATCGGGTCGACCAGTGTCCGGTGCGTGCACACGAACAGGACGCCCCGCCTGCTTTTGGTCCCGGCTTCTTCGGGGATGATGCGGTGACCCGAGGTGCGGAAGCGGACTCCGAAGAGCGCGCTAGCTGCAAAGCTGGTGTTGTAGGGTAGGACGATGCCGATGGAGATACGGATGACGGAGAGGATGAGCCCGAGCGGAAGGAAGAGGAAGAAGGCCAGCGTGGCGGAGGCGGTGGGGAGGAAGGCGAGGCGGCCGTCGTGGAAGATGAGCGGCTTCGGGTACCTCGCACGTGGAAGCTTGTCGGTCTTGGCGCTATCCTTGCTCACCACATAAAGTTCCTGCGGTACTCGTGTAAAAGATTGTGTCCATAAGTTTATTATTACACTGGCTGCTAGATGGTTTACTAAGGGCAGTCACAATATATGGCTAAAACTAGTTTTATATTGAATTTTTGGCTTTTGAAACTAGTTCCGTACATTGTGGGACTAGTTCTAAAACCAAAAAAATTTGGAACCGGAACAGGTTCCTGCTCCGATGCTAAATCTCACTTCCTCAATAGAATAATATTTCTTTCAACTGTCAAATTAGCAAACCTAGAACTAGACATGCACTAGCATGAGCAGGGCGAGTGCCTAGGACGCGTCTCCACGCCGGCGCATGGCTGACCACGGTCAACAGCAGCTCGGCTGTCCGGCTACTCGCGCCGCTCACCGCTGAGTAGTCAACCGGCTGCGTGGCTACTCCTGTCGCTTGTCCTGTCCGTCGACGGGCAGTCGCTACTCGATCTGCCAGCCGTTTGATCCGCCCGTCGCGGTACAGCCACCTCTCGATCTGCCCATCGCCGTATAGCCACCGCTCGGGTCGCCATCACTGCTACTAGGCTACGCCTTGCCGGATCTAAGAGCGGGAGAGAGGGGAGAAAGTAGAACAAGATGAAGTGCATGGAGAATGGGGAATTTTTCACAGCGATGAACTCGCGCGAAGAAGAAGGGGTGAGAGAGAATTTTCGCATTGTTTATTCGGTGCTAGGACCCACAATACCGATATTTAGCGATAGCAACGCTGTGGGGCTGTTGCCATATTCTACTTCGTTGCCAAACCGTTCGTTCTGTCAGATTTACCGATACACACATTGTGGCTGCCCTAACTCGAAGAGCACATAAGAAATTTAGATAATATTTGTCTCATTCTCACTTAAATCAAGTAAGACGATGCCGTGCAATCTTAGTTGCAAACCCACCAAACCCACTTGTACATAGAAATATCTCAGTTGTAACCCAATTTACAACTAAAAAAACTCAGTTATAACCTCGCTTGCAACTGAAAATCCTACTTGCAACACTACTTGTAACTCATATGATGCACGAATCGAGAAGCAAATCCAGTAGATTAGAACGTGTCTGAGTTCTAACTTAATTCTCGGTCCACCAGGAATTAGCAAAAAGACAACGTCAATCGTAATCAAACCATCCACTAGTTTTCACTTTGCTGAAAGACAAATCTAATTTCTCCCTTTTTCTGCCTTGTTTGGATATATAAATTGAGGGTGGGTTCTCACTGAGGGTGGGTTCTCCTCAGCAGCGCCTCACGGCCGCCACCTAGGAGATCCCCCTAGTGGGGGGGTCACTTGGGAGGCCGCCGAGACCGAGCTCCAGACCTCCGCCCGCAATAAAGACACGATCCGTCCCCCCTAAGGGGACCAAACCCCAGAATGTTATCCAATGAATTGGCCAGCAATCATCGCTCTCATTTGGAACATTAGGGGGTTTGGGAATGACGGTCGCAAACGCCAAATAAAGGACTACATGCGCCAGGAGAATGTTGACATTGTAGGTTTCCAAGAGACAATCAAACAAGACTTCCAGATCTCGGAACTCCAGGGCTTGTCACGACACAAATTTACTTGGAACTGGCTACCAGCGTCGAGCCACTCTGGGGGCATCCTCCTTGGCGTCAAGGAGGATACATTTGAGGTGGATGATATGGACCGTGGGGAATTCTTTGTGAGCATGGCCCTCACCCATAGACGATCCAGCTTCCGTTGGGAGGTCATAATCGTCTATGGCCCCGCGGATCATAGTCGTTCCCCAGCCTTCCTTGACGAGCTGAAAGCCAAGGTCGAGCGCTGCTCCATTCCGGTTGTGGTCGCGGGTGACTTCAACCTGATTCGTTCCCATGAGGACAAGAGCACCCGCAATGTGGATATCACGCGCATGCGGATGTTCAATGACTGTATCGCTGACCTCGCTCTTAGAGAGATCACGCGAGTGGGTGCCCGGTTCACGTGGACGAACAACAGGGTTGATCCCGTCAGGAGCGTCCTCGACCGCGTGCTGGTATCGGTTGATTGGGAGGTAGCCTTCCCTCTATGTTCCCTTCGGGCGCTTACCAGGGTAGGCTCGGACCACACTCCTCTCCTCCTATCGACAGGGGGGAGCTCGCCACCTCGTTTGAACCGCTTCCATTTCGAGAACTTCTGGCTCCACCAGCCTGGTTTTGTGGAGGCGGTTTAGGCCAAGTGGTTAGCAGCGGCGGCTCACCCCCCTAGGCGATTTAATGTTGTGGACGTGTGGCACCATTGTGCTAAAACAGCCCGCCAGTTCATGAGGGGCTGGGGGGCCAATTTGGGCGCAGCAACGAGACTCCAGAAGGGGGCGCTGCTGGACAAGATCCGTACCCTAGACCTGGCGGCAGACTCAGTGGGACTATCCGTTGACGAATGGTCTCACCGTTATGCCTTAGAGACCTCTCTAGTCAAGATCTACCAGGGGAGGAGCTGTTTTGGAGGCAGCGTAGCCGTCAAAACTGGCTCCTCCAGGGGGATGCGAACACAGCATACTTCCATGCGGTGGCCAATGGACGCCGTAGGAAATGTTCGATCCCTTGCCTCTGGGCCGGTGATAGTCTCATCGAGGAGGCAGGGGCGCTCTCCTCCCATATTTACTCCTTCCACAAGGAACTTTTCTCGGCAGGTCCCCCTACGGGGGTCGCGTTGGCAGTGGACTTCCGGCCGAGTAGGGCCAGGGTCACAGCTGACGAGAACGCGGAACTCACACTCCCGTTCCTGCCAGAGGAGGTTGCGCGGGCGATGAAGGCCATGAAGGCCAACTCCGCCCCGGGCCCTGATGGACTCCCCGTAGCTTTCTTCCAGACTTTCTGGAGGGAACTCCAACCGGTCATTATGCCCATGTTCCAGGAATTCTTCACGGGGACTCTCGTGATGGGACGGCTGAATCTGGGGGTTATCACCTTGATCCCTAAAGTGATAGGGGCCTCGGACATCCGCCAATTCCGGCCCATCACAGTCCTAAATGTTATTCAACGGCTCTTCGCGAAAGTTTGCGCCTCTCGCCTGGCTCCGGTCTTGGAGCGCCTCACCCATCAGTATCAATTCGCCTTCCTCAAGGGCAGATTTATACATGATGGGATTTTGGCTCTCCATGAGATCATCCATGAGATCAAGTCCAGACGTCTGAAGGGCATCTTCTTGAAGATAGACTTCCAGAAGGCCTACGACCGTCTGGACTGGCGGTTCCTTCGGCAGGTCCTCATTAGACGAGGATTTGATGACCGCATGATCACCTGGGTGATGCAATTCGTTATGACCGGGAGTAACGCGATTAACATCAACGGTGAGATTGGACCCTACTTCCTCCCGTCCTGTGGTGTTCACCAGGGTGACCCCTTGTCCCCCCTCCTCTTCAACGCGGCGGTAGACGCCCTCGCGGAGATGCTTGAAAAAGCCAAGGCGGCTAGCCACATCTCCGGAGTGGTAGGCCACCTTATCCCAGGAGGGGGTATAACACAGCTCCAGTACGCAGACGACACAATGATCATGATTGAAGGCTCAACGTTGGACATTGCGAACCTCAAGTTCCTCTTACTATGCTTCCAGGATATGTCTGGTCTCCGTATCAACTTTGACAAGAGTGAGATTATCGCACTAGGGTTCTCTCAGGACGAGCAGTAGAGGATAGCTGACAACTTTAATTGTCGGCTTGCCTCCTTCCCCATAACTTACCTAGGGATGCCAGTCCGCGACACCAGGATCCTTATCAGGGACCTGGACCCTCTCGTGGACAGGTGCGCTCAAGATCCGAACCCTGGTGTGGGAGATTCACGTCTAAGGCAGCAAGACCGTCCTGATCGACTCCTGCCTGTCTAGCCTGCCCATGTATATGATGGGCATGTACCTTCTCCCCGAGGGGGTGCATGGGGCTTTTGACAAGGAGCTGTCGAGGTTCTTCTGGCAAGACCCCTTGGGTCGCCAGAAATACCACATGGTCAAATGGGCTGACATTTGCGCCCCCAAGGACTTTGGGGGCATAGGTATTCTCGCATCCCGCCAGTTCAATAAGGCCCTAATGCTTAGATGGGTTTGGCGCATCCTCCACAACGAGGGAGGTCTCTGGCTCAAGCTCATTAAGGCCAAATACCTCCACGGTCGCCCTCTTCTGGGTTGCGACCGCCTTGACGGCTCCCAGTTCTGGCGCTCCATCCAGGAGATCAAGAACGAGATCAGGCTTGGTGTCTCTGTGTCCATTGGGAATGGGGAGGGGACCATGTTCGGGCTGGACTCCTGGTTCAAGGAACGTCCGCTTCGCGAGGTATACCCGAGCCTCTTCGCCATTTGTTCCGATCCAACGCTCCGTGTATCCTCAGCCGCTCTGGAAGGTACATGGAACATCTCGTTCCGACGTACCTTCAGTCCGAAGGAAACTGAAGCGTGGAGGGAACTTAGGGCGGAGCTCCCAACCTCCTTGGCAGACGAACCCGATAGTGTATCTTGGACCCTCACTCCTTCAGGATCCTTCTCGGTTGGGTCGGCCTATCGGGCCCTTTTTGGCCGCACGGTTCTCCCCTGGACCAAGCCCCTTTGGAAGGCCCCCCTCCCACTGAAGATAAATTTTTTTGTGTGGCAACTCCTTCGCGATAGGCTCCCTTCGGGGGTGGAGGTGACCAAGAGGCAGGGGCCGGGGGATGGGTTATGTCCACTATGCGGGATCCCCGAAACGGGCACCCACATATTGTTCACCTGTCCCGCGGCCCGGTTTCTGTGGAACTTCACCAGAGAGGCTTTGGGCCCGGACTGGCTGGCCCATGATCTCGGTGAATTCCTGGACTCGCATGCAAACCGGCCTGGGAAGGGTCGGCGCCTATTTTGGCTAGTGTTTGCGGCGATGTCATGGTCCCTCTGGAACATTCGAAACAAGATGGTCATTGAAAAGATTCTCCCTAGGCGTGCCTCTGACTCGGTTTTCCGCCTTTTGGCTTCTCTGCAGCTCTGGTACCCGTTGTGTAGGCAGCGGGATAAGGCGAGGTTGGACGCTACCCTCAATCAGCTTTTGGAGGCGGCCAGGCGTCTCCCCCCTAGCCCGGCGTAGCTCCACTTTGGCGTTCTTTCGGCGGGCGAGATGGCCACTTCCGCAGTAGCCGTCTTTCTCTCTGTCTTTTTTTGGGTCGGTATGTGCTGTGGCCCCAGCATTTGTGATGTGCTTGTTTGTGACCCTTAGATGCTTGTTGTGGTGGACGGTTGCTTTATATATAAAACGGGGCGAAAGCCTATTTCGAGAGAGGGGATATATAAATTGACGAAATAAGTTTTTATACAATTCAATATGTACACATTTTTTATATATTTCTTATTTTAGGTTGGGTCCTTTTGTTATTTAACTTGCGTTTTTTCGGTTAAGAAATAAGTAATGTTTTATACATTTTTAAGTTCATCATTTTTTGTTAGCAAGTACAAAGCATATATAAAACATAATAAAAATTATATCAAGGTATTTGGACTTCCTAACGACCACTACCCTCGTCAGAGCGAGTCATGGCCGCCGCTCCCTATCAGAATGGGCCTAACTTTGTGGCTAATGATCGACCTCAAAGCCAAAGTCATGGCTACCAAGCCCCTGAACTGATTTGAATCATCTAAGGCCAAATCTAAAACACACATACACCAATGATATCCATCACTCTGAGGGAGCAGCGACAAACATTCATCACCGGCGAGATCACCGCTGGCAAGATGAATGAGGAGCCAACCTTATTCATGTTCTGCACCATGCTGCAATAGCCGCCATAACGTTGCTATCGGATTGACAAAACTATTTTTGAACCCAAATACAATGTGAAGCACAAGTCGGAGTTCCCAACCACTGCCGCCGCCGGAGCGACAAGCAGGGAAACCAGTGACCCATGGATTCCCGGCCAAAGAAGGTGGAAACATGGCAGATGATGGCGGCGACTAGGGCCAAACCCTCACTTTTTTCACTTTAAGTCAAACTTGTAAATAATGGAATTGGTATCTTCATATTTGTTGCACTGGAGTTCAAATATTCGGGGTTGTTTAATATAGAGTATTAGAAATAAGAGAAAAACGTCAATTTGGTAGATCAACTTGCCTCGAACGAGATTATTGGTCACAAAGTTGCAAAACACGAACTACAGGTCACGAAGTTGCCCCATACAAGTGTTTTGGTCACTCTGTCACCGATGGATGTTAGCTTGCTAAAGTGGCAGGTTTTTTTTTTTTATGAATTAGCCCTTAAAATTATGTTTCTTATCTTTTTCTTATCCCTTTAATAAAATACATTTGCGTATTTTTATGAATTAACCCTTAAAAAATACATTTCTTATCTTTTTAAGGGCTAATTCGTAAAAAAGCAGCCGGCCACATCGGCAAGCTAACGTCCATCGTGACAAAGTGACCAAAACGCTCGCGTGGAGCAACTTGGTGACCCGTAATTTATGTTTTACAACTTCTGGCCAATGCTCTCATTTTGGGCAAGTTGATATACCAAATTGGCGTTTTACTCTAGAAATAATTGGTCAAGGTTATCTCAAAGTTTGACCTGGGAAAAAGTTGGCTCTTTTAAGATGTTCGAGTTCCTGTTTTTTCTACTTACTCTTTTCGAACCTTCCTCTTTTTTCTTGACAGGTAGTGGTACTTCTTTACTCCTGGTTTCAAATCTCAGCTGATGCATTGCTGCCGGAATGCAGGGAATGGTCGAGCAAATCCTAGGCCACCATTTATGAACTGTTATAATTGATCCAGTAGGACGAGCCATGCCCATCTACTACTACTCCGACAGTACGTGCCACCGGTGAGAAATTAAGGCTCCCAAGTTGAAGATCTGGAAAGGGTTCTGCGATGATATTGGTCGGGGTAGCCCTGGGCGGCCGAAGGAGTACGTGAAGACTGTACTCACAATTTCCAACTGTGGGTAGTAACTGGGAAATGGAAGGCTTGTCCTGCGGTGCCCATGCTTGTCGCCGCACGAGCATATGCTTGGAACTGCATATATGCCGCCTTGGGAAGAAAGCAAATTAAAGATTCTAAATGCCAGGTTCTACTCAGTGCAACTGCAAATCCACACTGCCAAAAATGGCCCAACGTACTAAAGTAAAACCTGGAGTAGTAGTAGTATTCACGTCTGCCTAGTGTAGCACTATACTATTTGTGTACTTTTTAGACGTGATGGTAATATGAGTAAACTATTTTTCTAAAATTAATCATGAAAATATTGCCTAATTATCCAACAATTTCTTGGACGCGTCAAGGAATGCGTCGGTCGAAAAGGGAGCCATAGATCGCGATCAGCGTCGCTCTCAAAACTCAAGTCTTACGTACTACCGCTATTTAGGCAAACAGTAAGCTCTACGTACATTAACGCGTACGTAATAAGTGAAAACAATACTACCCGCGAGTTTGAAAGAAAGAAAGAAAGAAGTACTGTACATAAATAAAGCGCGCACGTACGCACCTTGCAGCAGGGGACTAATAAGAGGTGATTCAATGGGTTGGAATTCCCGACGACGGAAACATCAGCCATGGCGCCGACCGCTCCGAGCACCTCCGGCCTTGCTCCGGGCCCGTCGTAGAGCACCCCGGTGAAGTAGCAACCGCGCCCGATCTTGACCATCTGAAGTTCACGCCCGACCACCACGTCTGCGGCCATGTACTCCTTCAAGAACCACTCCGCCATCACCCTGGGCGCGCTCGTCACCGCCACCTTCCTCCCGGCCGGCAGCCACAGGCGGTCGTACACCAGGGCGTTGAGCCTCTCCATGTAGAACTTGGGCAGGATGGCGCGGGCCACGAGGTCAGCGTCCCGTGGCCTGAGCCCGAAGAAGGTGACGAACGCCATGACCCGGATACCAGCGTCGGCGCGCTCGCCCAGGGCCCATACCAGGGGGAAGGAGCAGAGCAGGAGCAGCGCACGGAGCAGGCTACCTCCCTCGCAGGCCACGAGCATGAAGTAGGGGAAGAGGGTGGTGGACCTCAGGAGCCCGCCGTGGAAGTCGCACGCCACCGTCCTGTCCACGGCGGACGGGATAATGGTGCACCTGGAGCCGGCGGCGGCGGACGCCCTACGGTAGTGCTGGAAGGCATTGCTGTGGAGCTTCCTCGCCGCGCGGTACAAGTTGATGATCCAGTGGGCGGCTATCTTGGGGAGAATGGCGTGAAACACCATTTTCTTACTCCTATGGCCGGCGTGGAGTACGTGTGCAAGCCTCACCAACTAGCTGCCATCTGCCAACTTATACTCAAGGCAGTAGATTGGTTTTTCTAGTACTAGAGATGGCAAAATATTTGTGGTAGATAGGCAATGAAAGGTGTCAGTCGCCCTGCTGGGCAAGGCGGGTGTGTGCTTATATATAGAGATTGATCGGGAATGGATATACCGGGGACCGTGCCACGAGCACTCGTGGAAGTGAAATTAAGTTGGTGGGTGGAAGATATTTTTATGGGAAAGGGCCTCTGGGAAGATATTTATAGTGTATCCGACAAACGTGTTCTTGCGGACGGATCAGAATTACTATTTCCGTTTTGAAATATAAGATGTTTAGTTTAATAAAAATAATGTATCTAGCATCTTTTAGTGTATAAGTTTATACAAATCTAAAACATCTTATATTTCTAAACGGAGAGTACAAGTTTACCCCTTTCGTTGTGTTAGCTAACTATCCCTTTCTTTGCAGGAAAATTAGGATGTTATTCTATACTACATGGGACCGTCTTGTTATGATTAATCAGTGTTAATATTCATGTTTTCTTTTCTTGAGATACCTAAGGGTGTAAGATAGTGTTTGGATTCTTTTGCTCTAGATATTTTTGGCAAAACGATGAGAATAAGAAAAATATAGATTAACCAAATGGAATATAGTTTGCCGATCCAAAGATCAAAGGGTTTGGGCTAGTAGAAACTAAAAACAAGTACCTACGCTGTAAGTGGTTGTTTAAGTAATTAAGTTGCTAATTAAGGAAGGTTTGTGGCACAAAATATTTCATAATAAGTATCTTAAAAATAAAATTTTATCTCAAGTTGAGGCAAACCCACTGACTCTGCCTTTTGGAATGGACTCATGAGGGTTAGAAAAAAGTTTTTTCTTTGACAGGGGTAATTTTAATCTAGGTGATGGCATGATTGTTTGTTTCTAGGGGATAATGGTTGATTGAAACTCCATTAGCTTAACAATACTCTTCATTATATAACATTGTCCAACGAAAAAATGTTCTTGTGGCCAATGTGTTTCAACAAGTTCCTCTTAATATTGGTTTCAGAAGAACTTTAACAAGAAACGAATGGAATGATTTGGTTGCATTCATGCCATTCTAATGATGGTGCATTTATCAGACGAGACCAATAAACTCAGATGGAAGTTATTGACCTCGGGTGTATTTTACCATGAAATCCATGTATTTAAATCTTATGAATGGTCATAATAGGTTTCTCCATATGCACTTGTGGAAGCTTAAAATCCTACTTAAACTAAAAATATTTACGTGGTTTCTCAACAATAAAGTCCTTTTAACTAAAGATAATTTGGCAAAGAGGAATTGGATGGGATATCAAAAGTGTTGTTTTTTATGATTCACTGGAGTCTATTGAACATATATTTATTTTGTGTTCTTTTGCTCGCATTATATGGCACATGGTTTACTTTGCTTATAACATTCCACCTGCAATTGACATCACCGGCATGTTTCTAATTAGTTAAATGAAGTAGATAAGAATAATAAAGCATGAATATATATTGGAGTATCCACATTATGTTGGGCTATTTGGAATTGCAGGAATGATATTATTTTTAGCGGGGAAAATTGAGCTAATTTTTTTTGTACGTCATGCACTTAGCAATTCACTAGATATAACTTTAGGCATATATACTCCGATCCCTTCGGATCAATGGAAGCCTATGGTTACTGGGTGCAACTGATTGGTGGCGGTCGCGCATGACTTCTATACTCAGGCTACCTGGCAGCATTTTAGTAGGCTTCAAGATGGATAGTTATTTTATGTTGTTTTTATTTAGATGGTTGACTCATGTTTCAACCCTATGTGATCCTTGGTTGTAATAATTGGAATGCTATAACTTTGCAATAAAATGAGGTTGTGTGCACCACTCGATGCATAGGCCGGGGCTTCATTGACATATGACGTGTGTTGCCATGAATTAATTTTTCATGAGGTGTCGGCTTCATCAAAGATACTTTCAAGCATGATAGTGGAAAGGTTGATAGAATTTCTGTGGATGGAAGTTTGATGAATTCTCAGGAGATAGTCAAAGAACTAGAGTGGATCATACCAGGAGATCACCAATGGGATTTTAGACCCATGGATGATGGTGCATTCAAGGCTATCTTCCCATCCAAAGCTGATTTTGATTTTGAGAAGACATATGACAAGGTTAATTGGTCCTATTTGCAACAAACAATGCATATGAAAGGTTTTGACATGAAATGGTGTAATTGGAGCATGGGTATTAGAGTGAATAATGACATAGGTCATTACTTCCAAACTAGGAAATATTTAATGCAATGTGATCCTTCATCTCTTATTCTATTCAATCCAGTTGAGGGTATGTTGGCAATTATTATTGCAAGAACTAAATAAGATGGCCAAGTGAGTGGACTCATAGCTCATTCAGTTGATGGGGGAGTTTCTATTTTATAATATGTGGATGATAACATTTTTTGTAGGGGTTTCTATTTTTGTGCCCTTGATTCGTTAGTTGTACTCACTTTTCTCCAGCCGCTTAATTTTTCCTTACTTTTCCCCTCCTTCTATTCTAAAACTCTCGCAAACACTCGGATGGAGGGATGCCGTCAGGTCAAAGGCTTGACTGTTACATTCTGACTGGTGGGACCATATTAGGATGGGCCATGCGTTGAGTGCTACGTTACGTGGCCTCAACCGTTACATGCTAATGGATGGGGCCGTGTTGGAACGGGTCTTGCATACGTGGTGTAGAGTGGGGCTGCATTGGGACGGGTCTTGCATATGTAGTGAAGGGTGGGGCCGCATGGAGACACGTCAGACCGGCCATTCTCGCTCACCCCAAGCATTTGCTTCCCCCGAGCCTGGAGTAGCTCCCACACTGCCCCTCCGCTGCCTCGTCATCGTGCCCTCCTATCTTATGTCCCCCTCCCCTGGGCAATGGAGTCCACTCCACCTCTGGCTCCGCTCCCTCCTTGCTAGATCTACCCCTTTCACGGAACAGTAGGCAACACCGACTGGTGTACCACTCTTGTCCATCGACCACGGAGAAGATTGGGTGGAATCGAAGGGATCTAACGCATGGATTCCATCTGGGTAAGCATCATTTCCCTTTGTGGATTAATTATAGGCAATATTTGAGCACGAATCGCTGGTGCACAACTAACTGCCTTGCTTTTCGAATAGGATTGATCCAGCGATAGCATTTCGGCTGGCTGTTAGACTAGATACTAGCGTAATTCGTGGTTGTGAACAATATCTCTTTAGACTTTACTTCCCACGGTGGTTTCAACCTCCATAACTCTCAGATATTTGAAAGAAAAAGTATATTCTAAATTCCCCAGGAGCCATGGCGATTCAGTTGATTTGTAATATTTCAACATTAGCAAGCAAAGATTGCTCCCACTAACTTGTGAAGCTGATCTGGTAATGCTTTTCTCTTTGAATGCTGCGAAACGTTATGGTCAAATTAGTCTCCATGTGCAAGCTAAAGTTGAGCACATGGGAAAGAGGGTTAAAGCATCATCTGGTGGTTGGGCATCATGTGTCTCTGCTGTCTCTGCTAATAGTGTGGACGCCCGCACTCCTTGTAGGTCCACAGTAGTACCATTTGTTCGTACTGTGAGTGTAAACCAAGTCGCTTGTGCGGCCGATATGGAGGACGAAGTAGAGCCTGACGATGGAGAGCCTCCACTAGATGATGAGGATGAGTTGATATTTCCTGAATTGGTAGATAGATTCAGTAAACATGCACTAGAGGATCAATACACAGATAAAATGGCCCATGGTGCTGAAGAGAACGAGGAGAACAATGATAGCCTCGTTTTAGTCGAGTACGATAGTGAGGACTTGCCAGTAATTGAGTGGGACATGGATGATCCTAAGCTTTCAGAAGGCACCATATTTGAAATGATGCAGGGCTGTCGTAATGCCCTTACTACATATTGCATTCTCACCAATAATAATTATGATGTTATTAAGAGTGAGGCAACAAGGTTCACAGTGAAGTGCCCATACAAGAGGTGTAGGTGGAGGATACATGCATCCACTATGCTCAGGAGCAGTTTGGTTCAGGTATTATAACCAATTGTGTATTTTAGATCATTATGTTTTCGATACAAAGGAACTGATGCAAACATTATTGTCCACCTCAAGGGGGACATCCAAAGGACAAAACAAAACTAGTAAAGACTAGGTGGTTGGTAGATGCAATCATGGATTGGATGAGAGAGAAACCATCACTTGGTGCAACAACGCTCATAAAAGAAGTTATTAAATTTTTTAATATTACAATACCTTGCATGAGGATGTTCTATGCAAAGGAAATGGCTTTCAAGAGGATCAATGGTCCATGGAATGAAAGATTTTAGTTGCTTTACAGCTTCAAAGCTAAAGTGGAGATGGCTAGTCCATGTACTGTTGTATAGATAGATAGTCATAAAGTTCAGTACAAAATAAGAGGGAATACAATGGAAAAGGAGTGATTTAGAAGGGATTTTATTTGTTTCAAAGCTTGTTAGCAAGGGTTTCTGGATAGTTGCAGGCCTTATTTGTCCGTGGATGAAACAACTCTTCACGGCAGATTTAAAGGACAACTAGTAGCTGCTATTGCAGTTGATGGACACAATTGGATGTTCCTTGTTGCTTATGGAGTTTTGGAGATTGAGTGAGAGGAAAATTAGACTTGGTTTCTGTAGAATTTGCGCGACCTTATAGGTCATCCACCAGGACTTAATATCCACACGGAAACTTGCTATAACACCCTCGAATTGGTCCTATGCAAGTTTTAGCGATTCTTGCCAAACCTGCATAGAATCGATTCAAAGATTCCCACACCAGGCACTTGCGTGCGGGTGGAAAACGAAGTAATACCATTACACAATAGTTCACGATAGACCCGCAGAACATACATATTGATGACCCACAAGTATAGGGGGTGTATCGTAGTACTTTTGATAAATAGGAGTGTCGATCCCAACGAGGAGCAGAAGGTGTTGACTAGTGGTATGGAGCAGGAACTCTCTCCAAATACTTAGCCAACGGATTTTTAGTGGTTTTCTGATAAAGCAACAAAACAAAGTGTAAGTAACAAAGAACAAACGCAGCAAGTGGCCCAATCCTTTCTTAGCAAAGGACAAGACGGTGGAAATATTTATAAGGACCAAACGTTCTCGAGGACACATGGGAATTCTGTCAAGTGCTTTCGCTTCATATAGCTGAGTACTCTTCTTTGGTGTTGTAAGTGTTGTGCGAGTGAACCTGTGCTAACGTATCGACCTTACTTGGACTAATACATACTTGTGATTAAACCCCCTACAAACATCCGTAACTACATGGAAGTAATTAAGATATAAATCTAACCACAACCTTAAACTCTGAGATCCTACACTCCCTTGTGCAAAGGTGTAACATCCTAGTATTAGAGCCTAAAATTAAGCTGAACCCAGATGTGTGCATTGCATTCATGCATAGAAAATCCGAATAATTTTCGCGCTTTTAAACAAAACTTGTCAAAGTGATTGGAAGCTTCTCTTAACTTGATGGAAGTGAAGTAGATCATCAAGTTGACTGCGATAAGTTTCATTATGACCTTTGCTAAAACCTTATTTTGGGTAAGAGAGATTTGATCTAAGGTTAGATCAAATGTAATAAAAGTTAAACCCTGATACAATATGATTTAAATTTGATCCTTAGGTGATCATATTATAGTATTCATTATAATTCCTCATAAGTACTAAGTTGAGGATATAACATAAATAATAAGGATTTAACAACTATGTCTTAATCTCATCTACACATACCATGAGTATCATGGTAATACCTAACCCTACTTCTTAAGTAAGATTGAGTAGGAAAGAAACTAAGTTTAGATCATTCACCATATATCTTTATTTCCATATCAATCCTTATCATCTCTATTGAGTTATATTATAATATCTGTTGTTCATCAATGTGGAGAAATCAATTATTGATTCACCAATTCTCCATCTATCAAACTCTTGATCATAACATAGTTTACAATTAAGTGTCTACAAAGAAACAACTAAGAAGAGGTAAATAGTGATGTTAGTTTTAGAAATCATCTATAGGATGGGAATGAAAGAAGAGAATCCAATCCATAGGATAATTGATGGAGCTAAATCACTCCTAAATAAATAGAAGAATTATTTATATCATCTAATTATATGGTGGTTAAGAAAATTACAAGGGTGAATCATGAAGATAGTTACCAGTAGTAAGTCTATTGGATCAAGTGGGCATAGTTAATGAATAACATTCCCTAAACCAATAGAGATACTAAGAAAATGATTTCAACACAACTGTAGTGTTGTATTGTTGATACCTTGATCAGCCAACTAGAAACCTAAGCCATAAATGATTAAAGGATTATAATGGTGATGCTTTAGCCACCAATATTGAATGCTTATATTTAGTATAAGTAATATTGATGGATAGAACATGATTAAAACCCTAGTATAGATAAGTTATACTAGAGTAGCCATTACAGGTCACATTAATATAATGTGAGGTTGGAGTATGAGTTATTGGAGTAAATGTAAGAAAGTATGAATCAATTAAAGCTAGTATAGAATAGAGGTAGTAGTGTTATTCATCTTAAAGGACAGTAAACTTTAAAGAAAGGTAGTTGGATACATACCACTATTAGAGATATATTAGTGATGAATGATTAAGGAAGATTATGAGTAGAGTTTGAAGGAACTACTTGTTGGATGAAAGGCTATCAACAGTAGAGTAGTGGATTTAACCAAGAATGGATATGAGGAAACAATAAATGCTTCAATGTCAAGCTCATTGGATTTATCCATGAGTTTAGAAGAATAAAGGGGGATTAAGAACATTTTTGTGAGTAAAGCTCATCATACTAACCATGATGATGGATAGGAAGAAGTATTATATCTAGGAAAGGAATTCCTTAATTAAAGGTTAAGGATGGCGAAGAATGGAAAATAGACATTCTTGTTAAACAAGTAACTCTAAATCTTAAACCAAGTATAATATCCATTTTAGGTTATTAATTCATCATCTTATGTTAATATCATTTTATAGGAATATCTTCCTATTACAAATCACATAAGCATATCTCTGTCAATTCTAAGTATCATAACTATATGTGCTTAAGAGTATCTTTATCAATCCGTTTCTATAAAACATTCAAGATATAACTTTCTATTTCAAAAGGATGATGTCATCAAATATCACAAACAGAAGACAATATGCTTAGCTATTAAATCTTTTCTCACATCAACAAAGAAATATAAGTAAATTAAGAAACCTAAACTTCTATGTTTATCATAATAGAATATTTACATTGCCATTTTATAAATTAATGAAAGTAGTATTAACCATATTAATTTCTTTTGTATTTTATGCATCAAATAATGATATAGGATCATTATTTTATTATACATATAAAAATTTCTATTCAAACTATGAGCCAACTAGAGTTAAGTTTTGTAAACCAATAAGGAAATATCATTTAATAAATCCATGGTTAAAATAGGAAAGAAAAATAATAAGAAAGCTTCTACAAAATATTAAAAGGGGTTCATATAAAGAAAATAAAAAGAAATATAAAAACATTTATCATGAAAGATTCATAAAAGGAATCACAATAAATACAATTTTTTGCTGTAATTATTCAGCAAATAAACTTTATTAGAAAATTTCAAAATATAAATTAAATTCAAATCTGAAAAGGAAAACATAATATAGAAAAATGGAAAAAAAAATAAAAAACAAGACCTGTTCGTGGCCCAACTTTTCTTTGCTTACCTGTCGCCCAGGTGCAGCCCACAAAGGCCCAGTAACCAGCCAGCTCATTCTCTCCTGTGACTGACGAGTGGGGCCAGGAAAGGACTGCAGGTTGAGGAGAAAGAAGCGCCAGGGGGTTTTCTGCAAAAACGACGTTGTCGACTACCTCGCCTATTGGAAGCAGCTCGCTGGCCGGAGCTCCGCCGTCGATCAACCACCGCGCTACGATGCGTGCCGCCGTATCTGGGAGGAGTAGATAAGATCGCTGCGTCCTCCTCTATCTTCTCATACCTATCTCATCTTCTATCTCACTCTCTAGACCCATTTTCCTTCCTCACCTGAAACTCTAGTTCGTTGGAGTTCATCGTTCCGGTCAAGTCCGACCACCCCTCGCCGCGTGGTAGCCACCGTTGGAAGCGCCATCGTTGTCTGATTCACCGAGGACCAAGCACGGAAGCCTGCTCGCTGGAAATCATATGAAATTGAGCATTCCTTTTCCTCGGCCGCCGTGGCCATTATCGTCGATTCGCCGTCGTCACGCCTCCCCAAGCCTCCTCGACCGATCTATCGTTATCAGGGTAAGCTTACGCATCTCTGGACCCCATCTTCGCTTGCTAATTCTCACCGTAGGCCTAGTTTTGTTGAGCATCGCCGTTGGCCGCCGCAGAAGCTCGTCGCCGATGCAGTTCCGGTGACCATTAGGTAGCAGCGCCACCATCAATAGGTTCGGCTTGATCTTCTTTGTCCAACGCACCTAGCCATAGCCCTGCGCAAGCACTAGATTGATCGATCCTCAACTAGTGAGGATCAACCCAGGTGACGTCATGCCTACGTCAGGTTCAAACCACGTCAGCGAGTGTGACCAGTCTTTGCCTCGTGTGGCTGATGACATGGACTTGGGCCCATATGTCATTGTCTGGGGGTAGCAAACCATTCGGTAACAAAATACATTTACTAAAACTGAGTGCTGAGGTGGACATAGGCCCACTGGTCAGTGACTTAGGCTAGCTGTGGGTGTGGTGTAAAAAATTATTTCCTATTTAAGAAATAAATAAAATGTTATAAGCTTAATTATTAATATTCTAGAAATCAAATAAATGATTAAATCTTGTTTAATTAATAACTTTTGATTTATAATTCAGAAAAATGTGTATAATATATGAAAATTTGTAGAAAAATAAAATCTACAACTTAAAATTATTATTAAATGTTATTATGATGATTATTTAAATAAATATTATTTAATAAAGGTTTTAAAAGTAATAAAACTTTGATAGTTCATATTTTAAAAATGGCAAATGTTAAGAATATAAATAAATACCAAAAATATTGGAAAAATAAAAAACAATATTTTTAAAACTATAATCATGCATTATTATTTCACTTACTTAAATATTTATTATTTATTAAGTATTTTTAAAGTATTAAATCTTATAAAAATCATATCTTATTATTTATAAATCATAGAAATAAATATAATATACCAAAATAATCAAAAAAATAAAACCTACATGTTAAAAATATAATATCCCACTTTTGAGTTACAGCAAAAATTCAAATATTTTAATAACTCAAATTTAAACTTAATTATTTAGTTTAATTCATGTAAGGGTAAATAAAATTTGTAATATTTCAAAAATTAGTCAAATCAAGTCTAATAAATAAATATTATTCTTGAATATTACTAATAAGTCATAATCATTCAAAACATTAGAAATACTATTATATTGAATTATCCTTCTACGAAATAAATAAATTATATGCTAAAAAGATCTTTAATAATTATAAAATCTCTAGAATGATATATCAATCAAATACAACCTTATAATAAGACTAAATCCAAATATAATTCATGAGTAGTCACTAGTAATATTTATTTATCTGCAAACCATAATCATACCTCTATAAGGAAACAAGAAATCTTGTTTCAATACAACATTAAGAGACCACTACTTAAATAGAAGAATAACCATTCTTAAGTAACCTTAAGGCAACATTACCAAGTACACCAGGTACAAAGGTTATAAGCATTATACTTTCCAACTATCTTTATTTTAAAGTTAACTTTAGTCTACAAGAATCTAAATATAACACTATAAACACTGTTAGATGTTTTATTGTTATCTTTGGTCTGAAATAGTTAAGTTATAAAGCATCTCAAGCCCAAACTATTCAAGCAAGCACAAATAACATCGACCACCACTAACTAACCACAGAGATTGTTTAGACCTTAGAAAAGGAATCTTTTCTTCAAAAGTTATTCGTTTTGCCACTTCAAACAATATATGACAAATAAATAAGATCACATTACTTCATACTTCATTCTCATGCCTAGGAGCAATAACACTTAAGCTATTTATAAGTGACTCTACTTATAAAGTAAAGTTTAGAGATAAACTATTAAAGTGTAAACAATTTTGAATAGCATTTCATAGGTATATATATTTTATTGCTGCCTAAATATGTGCTGTTCACACACACTCACAAGCTCTAATCAGAAGCACAGGTGTGAAACTTATCTAAAAGAACAACACATTCTAAAGTAACCATTTCCGGAATCCAAACCCTAGAACAACGTTATCCCCGGGATTCGCGTTTATAACGTGCATCATATCACTTATGCATAAAAGCATATTGCTTCTTTAAACATTAGTCCTTACCGGACCAATGATGCTGATTTCAGATTTTGGATCTTATACTGACTCGAAGACCGTGAGTGCATAATCTTGCAATCACAAAAGGCAAGTTCACACTTGCTCATGTCCTTTGATTATTTTCTGTAAAGTATTTTGCAAATCCAGTGTTGTCATCACCTGCATTTGAAAAGGTCAAAAAAACTATTTCCATAAGAATATGATGATAGGTTATTTACCCTAAGGTAATAACCTACTACGAAAGTTCCGGTGGTAAAGGAACTTAATATCGAGGACTTAACAGCCAATGTCGCCAGTGATTCTTGCACCGTATATTACGCGTTAACCATGATATTTGGAATGGGACGGAGAAGTCAGCTGTATCCTTTTACTCTTGTATGGAGGCAAGACGACCTTAACGTGACGTTGTGATTCCTTGTGTGGATCCAACATATGGGTGGGCACCCTTACGCCCCACACTTTTGGTGTCTAGATTATCTATGAATGGTGTTTAGGGAGATAGTCCATATAAATGGTACTAATCCGGGCATCACTAGGTCATAGAGTCTTCGAAAACTCATCAGGGTTTTAGCCTGCCCGAAAGGAGGCTTAACGAAGGTGAGTTAACTGAAGGATCATGCGGACATATGAGGTCGCGAAGAGGGCAGTGATTGGCTTGGATCATCTACTGGGCCCCACAACATGGAATTGTGGACGGGTAAGCTGCCCGGTTGTGCAACAAGGAGTTGATCTCTCATGGGTAAAGTGACGCACCTCTGCAGAGTGTATGAACTATAACTTGTTACTCCCTGTTCCGGGAAGGAGCTGCGAACGGTGCGGGAAAGGAACTCCATGAAAGTTCTGGTAAACCCGTGAAGGCTGACGGGCATAGCTTTTCAGAATAAAAGCAACCTTTGAAGAAATGTTTATGAAAACTTGCATTGCCTACGACCTACGGTCTGTGGCTGTAGGTATAGTGCATCAAACACTCCTTTTCTAGTGAATTTGCTGAGTACGCTTGTACTCAAAGTATCTTCTTAACCCTTGCTAGATTCTGAAGCCGGGTTAGACAACATCTACATCAAGTTATGCTCCAGGACTCATCATCCAAAGCTAAAGCTCTTCAATGAAGTCAAGGAAGTCAACATCTACATCAACTCAAGTGAAGACGAAGTTACTGATTAGATAGGAATATAATATCTAGCCAAAGAACCTAATTTTGTAGTGTATTGTAATAGCAGCAATGCCAATCCCTTAGTTAAAATACTAGTTTTAATAGTATAATAGTTTTTGTGTTGTTTATCTTTGATTCTTCTCCGTAAGAAGTTCTTTCTCTCTCTTTAACCTAGAGTGTTCTCTGGATCTTGTGTAAAGAGTGAGTTGTAACCTTTAGCCATGTATTGGACCCGCTGTGTTTCTGTTGTGCCATTTTGAGGGATGTAATACTAGTGAACGGTGTTTCATTGGTGTTATGTAAACGACTATAGTATACTACATCATGCAGTGGTATGCTAGGTCACCGCAGTTGGTATCAGAGCATATGATTTGACCTTAGGTTGGAAAACCTAGTAAATGGGTAGAACCTGTAGTACATATCCTAGCAATAATAAAGAGTTCTCTAGTGATATGAGGGATATTCACTTGAGAATAATCCTGTTATGTTACTAGTGCGATAACTCTTTAGTATGATTACAAATTCGATCATTACCCAAGAGTTTTAACTCTATGTGACTGATGATAATTTCGTATCTACAGTTCCACATGGCACCTCGATATCCACCCCGGAATGTTCAAGTGATGAACAGGACGTTGAATGACTACGGAGGGGATTGGACTGATAATGTCCGCCAACTTTTATGGAGTTTGGAATGTGAATCGAGACTTTTGGTCAAGATTTACAGTTACTATGATGGGCAGGTATTAGCTAAATACCGTGTCATGGTCATGTTACCCAAGAAGTTAGGACTTAAGGGAGAAATTCCATCAGGAGAGGCAAGGTGCATGGCATCTGCATATCAGATTGCCGTAGCAATAGCCATAACCATGATCCGAGAACAAAAATCCCAAGCTCTAGAAGGTAGTACTTACACCATTATACCTCATGAAACCTCAAATCCAGAGCATGAGTTAGATCACTCTACTCTAGTCCAAACTGAGCCTACTCTAGCTGTAGAGTATATGGATCATTATCGGTCTTCGCTAAACACTTATCATAACACTCACCAAGTCTTAGTCCAGGAACTGGATACGGTCATTGAGGATTTTACTGATCCTGATAAATCAATGGCTCGTAGGAAGAAGTTAGATAAAGAAGCTAGGCATCCCAAATACATACCTTCAGGAGAAGTGTATGAGGAAACCGAGTTTGATGACCCAAACTCGGAAAATTATGCCTATTACCAAAATGACTTCAAGCCACCTGAAGACCTTTGGACCAAATATAACTCCGAACAACAGGAATGGAATAAAGTTATTCCAAATAACCCTGAGCCAAACAAGTATGAATGGGAAGTAGAATCTCAAGGTGGAACCATAGGAAATCCTATACCTTGTGACATAGGTATTGAAGAAGAGACCAACTATAACCTTAGAGAGCCTTATGGACCATATGTGGGTGATACCAATCCAATCAACTTAGAAGAGTATTCCGATAGTTACTATACCAATATGTACGACTGGATCCAAGAAAAAGCTAAGGAGCCAACTTACTATGAGGAATCGTTGCCGGAAAACCAGGAATATTCGGTGGAATATTACGCCAACTCTAGTCATTTTTCAATGACTAATCTCAGTCTCAGTACTTCTAATCAAGAATACGCACCTCCTGGATGCTCTTATGCTCCAGAAGGCAGTCGTAGGACTTCACGTCATCATGGACGGAATTCTAGGAAGCACTAGAGGAAGATGAAAGTAAGAAAGGAACGACATCCCAAGGGACGAGTGCTTGAATAATGTACATAGAGGGTAATGCGTATTGTAGTTTGAAAGGTTTGCCGAAATAGGTGAGGATATATCCACAAGAACAAGAAGTTCTTGTAAGATAGTTGTGTAAATAGGTGAGGAGCAAACCGTTGGAACATCTAGTACATTTGTAAATAATTTAAAACCTATGTATAATACATGGTATATGTTTTGTTGTTTATCTACTTCTGGATTTTCTTGAATTTTCTTGATTGACTAGATCTGTACATGAAGTTTAATTAGGTGTGAAAATGCATGATGTAACACCAGTTATTACTTGATGTCATGGATCTAGATAGAAATGGGAATTCGTGTAAGGGAGTGACGAGTTCCAAAAATCAGGAGGAAGACTTACTTCAAGGGTGAAGCAAAATATAAGGAGTATTAACACCATTTGGAGGATAGATAGAGCATAGGTCAATTCTAGCCATCTTTGGAAGAAAGTTTATCATAGAAGGTGTATGGAGCAACAAGAAGTAATAAACTGAAGGCCCATTCAAAGTAGGCAGTATTGTTACGAAGTTAATAAAGTAGTAATCCCTAGTTCATGGAAGCATCATGAATTAGTACAAAGATGAAGTTGTGGATCAAAATGGTAGGAAAGCTCTGACAATTCAGAGAGAATGTCAGTAGTAGGTCGGAAACCGTAGAGTAATGTATACCACCTAAAATGATCCACCTTTGGTACTTAATCCCTAGTCGGTATTTTGATCCACAGTTGGTATTTTGTCCGCAGCTGGTATTTGGTTAACATAGTTAACCAGATCTTCTTAAAAGTTGCATAAAGAGCATAAAATTTGGCCTAAGCTAAGTAAGACCTAAAGAAGTATAAAATTTAAAGGCGATCGTCTTTCGAGATGCTTCGCAAAGTCAGATTTATCCCAGCGAAAATGTCCAATAGTAAGTACGACATATAGTGCTGAAGGATTTTCTTCGGAGATCCACAACTATGTGGATACACCGAATAATCTTTCATCAGACCCTAATAAGGTAAAGTATAAGCTGAACAAAGACCAATATTCTAGTTTAAGAACCAATGGTCACTATGTAAGTAGTTTGGACGCTATTAGTAAACCCTAAGGGGGAGAGCAAACATTAGAAATGAAAGTTGAAGAAGTACTATAGGTAATAATGAAAGATTATCTAAAAACTTAATAAAATAAAAGCTTGAAGGTGATAAAGGTTAATCCTAACTGACTAATTCTAGAAGAAACAACTCTTAAGTAACCCTTAAGAAGTAATAGAGAACATCCAATTGGGCGTATGTAGAGAATAAGAAATTCCAATGGGTATTGACTAAATGAGCTCACATCCAATATGGGAAGGAGTATCAGTATCAACTAAACAATGACCAAAAATAGAAATATATCTTTCTAACAACAAACACGGGCATATAGAAACTTAAAACTTGTTTTAGTAAAACCTCTAGACTGTATTTAACATAGTAATAAAATTTGGTGATTAATAAAAGAATTGGATTAGGATATCTAATCAGGTTATAGAATACCACAAATAATTACATTTAAGGTCACCATAGAGTGGAGAAATGTAGCAACCCCTACAAGTCAATTCCTTACTTCGAAACGTGAGAGTTTGCGAACTTCGAGGATGAAGTTTATTTTAAGGGGGAGAGTCTGTAACATCCCAGTATTAGAGACTAGAAATAAGCTGAACCCAGATGTGTGCATTGCATTCATGCATAGAAAATCCGAATAATTTATGCACTTTTAAACAAAACTTGTCAAAGTGATTGGAAGCTTCTCTTAACTTGATGGAACTAAAGTAGATCATCAAGTTGACTGCGATAAGTTTCATTATGACCTTTGCTAAAACCTTATTTGGGTAAGAGAGATTTGATCTAAGGGTAGATCAAATGTAATAAAAGTTAAACCCTGATACAATATGATTTAAATTTGATCCTTAGGTGATCATATTATAGTATTCATTATAATTCCTCATAAGTACCAAGTTGAGGATATAACATAAATAATAAGAATTTAACAACTATGTCTTAATCTCATCTACACATACCATGAGTATCATGGTAATACCTAACCCTACTTCTTAAGTAAGATCGAGTAGGAAAGAAACTAAGTTTAGATCATTCACCATATATCTTTATTTCCATATCAATCCTTATCATCTCTATTGAGTTATATTCTAATATCTATTGTTCATCAATGTGGAGAAATCAATTATTGATTCACCAATTCTCCATCTATCAAACTCTTGATCATAACATAGTTTACAATTAAGTGTCTACAAAGAAACAACTAAGAAGAGGTAAATAGTGATGTTAGTTTTAGAAATCATCTACAGGATGGGAATGAAGGAAGAGAATCCAATCCATAGGATAATTGATGGAGCTAAATCACTCCTAAATAAATAGAAGAATTATTTATATCATCTAATTATATGGTGGTTAAGAAAATTACAAGGGTGTATCATGAAGATAGTTACCAGTAGTAAGTCTATTGGATCAAGTGGGCATAGTTAATCAATAACATTCCCTAAACCAGCAGAGATACTAAGAAAATGATTTCAACACAACTATAGTGGTGTATTGCTGAGACCTTGATCAGCCAACTAGAAACCTAAGCCATAAATGATTAAAGGATTATAATGGTGATGCTTTAGCCACCAATATTGAATGCTTATATTTAGTATAAGTAATATTGATGGATAGAACATGATTAAAACCCTAGTATAGATAAGTTATCCTAGAGTAGCCGTTACAGGTCACATTAATATAATGTGAGGTTGGAGTATGAGTTATTGGAGTAAATGTAAGAAAGTATGAATCAATTAAAGCTAGTATAGCATAGAGTTATGGTAGTAGTGTTATTCATCTTAAAGGACAGTAAACTTTAGACAAAGGTAGTTGGATGCATACCACTATTAGAGATATATTAGTGATGAATGATTAAGGAAGATTATGAGTAGAGTTTGAAGAAATTACTTCTTGGATGAAAGGCTATCAACAGTAGAGTAGTGGATTTAACCAAGAATGGATATGAGGAAACAATAAATGCTTCAATGTGAAGCTCATTGTATTTATCCATGAGTTTAGAAGAATAAAGGGGGATTAAGAACATTTTTGTGAGTAAAGCTCATCATACTAACCATGATGATGGATAGGAAGAAGTATTATATCTAGGAAAGGAATTCCTTAATTAAAGGTTAAGGATGGCGAAGAATGGAAAATAGACATTCTTGTTAAACAAGTAACTCTAAATCTTAAACCAAGTATAATATCCATTTTAGGTTATTAATTCATCATCTTATGTTAATATAATTTTATAGGAATATCTTCCTATAAGAAATCATATAAGCATATCTCTCCCAATTCTAACTATCATAACTATATGTGCTTAAGAGTATCTTTATCAATCCCTTTCTATAAAACATTCAAGATATAACTTTCTATTTCAAAAGGATGATATCATCAAATATCACAAACAGAAGACAATATGCTTAGCTATTAAATCTTTTCTCACATCAACAAAGAAATATAAGTAAATTAAGAACCCTAAACTTCTATGTTTATCATAATAGAATATTTACATTGCCATTTTATAAATTATTGAAAGTAGTATTAACCATATTAATTTCTTTTGTATTTTATGCATCAAATAATGATATAGGATCATTATTTTATTATACATATAAAAATTTCTATTCAAACTATGTGCCAACTAGAGTTAAGTTTTATAAACCAATAAGGAAATATCATTTAATAAATCCATGGTTAAAAGAGGAAAGAAAAATAATAAGAAAAGCTTCTACAAAATATTAAAAGGGGTTCATATAAAGAAAATAAAAAGAAATATAAAAACATTTATCATGAAAGATTCATAAAAGGAATCACAATAAATACAAATTTTTGCTGTAAGTATTCAACAAATAAACTTTATTAGAAAAGTTCAAAATATAAATTAAATTCAAATCTGAAAAGGAAAACAGAATATAGAAAAATAGAAAACAAATGAAAAACAAGACATAGCCGTGGCCCAACTTTTCTTTGCTTACTTGTCGCCCAGGTCCAGCCCACGAAGGCCCAGTAACCAGCGTTCGTTGGAGTTCATCGTTCCGGTCAAGTCCGACCACCCCTCGCCGCGTGGTAGCAACCGGTTGAAGTGCCATCGTGGTCTGATTCACCGAGGACCAAGCACGGAAGCCCGCTCGCCGGAAATCATGTGAAATCGAGCATTCCTTTTACTCGGCCGCTGTGGCCATTATCGTCGATTCGTCGTCGTCATCCCTCCCCAAGCCTCCTCGACCGCTCTATCATTATCAGGGTAAGCTTACGCATCTCTGGACCCCATCTTCGCTTGCTAATTCTCACCGTAGGCCTAGTTTCGTTTAGCACCGTCGTTGGCCGCCGAAAAAGCTCGTATTCGATGCAGTTCCGGTGACCATTAGGTAGCGGCGCCACCATCAATAGGTTCGCCTTGATCTCCTTTGTCCAACGCACCTAGCCACAGCCCCGCGCGAGCACTAGATCGATCGATCTATCCTCAATCAGTGAGGATCAACCCAGGTGACGTCATGCCTACGTCAGGTTCAAACCACGGCCTACTAGATCGATCGATCGAGTTTGACCAGTCTTTGCCTCGTGTGGCTGATGACATGGCCTTGGGCCCATATGTCATTGTCTGGGGGTAGCAAACCATTCGGTAACAAAATACATTTACTAAAACTGAGTGTTGAGGTGGACATAGGCCTACGGGTCAGTGACTTAGGCTAGCTATGGGTGCGGTGTAAAAAGTATTTCCTATTTAAGAAATAAATAAAATGTTATAAGCTTAATTATTAATATTCGAGAAATCAAATAAATGATTAAATCTTGTTTAATTAATAACTTTTGATTTATAATTCAGAAAAATGTGTATAATATATGAAAATTTGAAGAAAAGTAAAATCTACAACTTAAAATTATTATCAAATATTATTATGATAATTATTTAAATAAATATTATTTAATAAAGGTTTTAAAAGTAATAAAACTTTGATAATCCATATTTTAAAAATGGTAATGTTAAGAATATAAATAAATACCTAAAATATTGGAAAAATAAAAAACAATATTTTTAAAACTATAATCATGCATTATTATTTCACTTAAATATTTATTATTTATTAAGTATTTCTAAAGTATTAAATCTTATAAAAATCATATCTTATTATTTATAAATCATAGAAATAAATATAATATACCAAAATAATCACAAAAATAAAATCTACATGTTGAAAATATAATATCCCACTTTTGAGTTACAGCAAAAATTCAAATATTTTAATAACTCAAATTTAAACTTAATTATTTAGTTTAATTCATATAAGGGTAAATAAAATTTGTAATATTTCAAAAATTAGTCAATCAAGTCTAATAAATAAATATTATTCTTGAATATTACTAATAAGTCATAATCATTCAAAACATTAGAAATACTATTATATTGAATTATCCTTCTACGAAATAAATAAATTATATGCTAAAAAGATCTTTAATAATTATAAAATCTCCAGAATGATATATCAATCAAATACAACCTTATAATAAGACTAAATCCAAAGATAATTCATGAGTAGTCACTAGTAATATTTATTTATCTGCAAACCATAATCATACCTCTATAAGGAAACAAGAAATCTTGTTTCAATACAACATTAAGAGACCACTACTTAAATAGAAGAATAACCATTCTTAAGTAACCTTAAGGCAACATTACCAAGTACACCAGGTACAAAGGTTATAAGCATTATACTTTCCAACTATCTTTATTTTAAAGTTAACTTTAGTCTACAAGAATCTAAATATAACACTATAAACACTGTTAGATGTTTTATTGTTATCTTTGGTCTGAAATAGTTAAGTTATAAAGCATCTCAAGCCCAAACTATTCAAGCAAGCACAAATAACATCGACCACCACTAACTAACCACAAAGATTGTTTAGACCTTAGAAAAGGAATCTTTTCTTCAAAAGTTATTCGTTTTGCCACTTCAAACAATATATGACAAATAAATAAGATCACATTACTTCATACTTCATTCGTATACCTAGGAGCAATAACACTTAAGCTATTTATAAGTGACTCTACTTATAAAGTAAAGTTTAGAGATAAGCTATTAAAGTGTAAACAATTTTGAATAGCATTTCATAGGTATATATATTTTATTGCTACCTAAATATGTGCTGTTCACACACACTCACAAGCTCTAATCAGAAGCACAGGTGTGAAACTTATCTAAAAGAACAACACATTCTAAAGTAACCATTTCCGGAATCCAAACCCTAGAACAATGTTATCCCCGGGATTCGCGTTTACAACGTGCATCATATTACTTATGCATAAAAGCATATTGCTTCTTTAAACATTAGTCCTTACCGGACCAATGATGCTGATTTCAGATTTTGGATCTTATACAAACTCGAAGACCGTGAGTGCATAATCTTGCAATCACAAAAGGCAAGTTCACACTTGCTCATGTCCTTTGATTATTTTCTGTAAAGTATTTTGCAAATCCAGTGTTGTCATCACCTGCATTTGAAAAAGGTCAAAAAACACTATTTCCATAAGAATATGATTATAGGTTATTTACCCTGAGGTAATAACCTACTACGAAAGTTCCGGTGGTAAAGGAACTTAATATCGAGGACTTAACAGCCAATGTCGCCAGTGATTCTTGCGCCGTATATTACGCGTTAACCATGAGATTTGGAATGGGACGGAGAAGTCAGCTGTATCCTTTTCCTCTTGTATGGAGGCAAGACGACCTTAACGTGACGTTGTGATTCCTTGTGTGGATCCAACATATGGGTGGGCACCCTTACGCCCCACACTTTTGGTGTCTAGATTATCTATGAATGGTGTTTAGGGAGATAGTCCATATAAATGGTACTAATCCGGGCATCACTAGGTCATAGAGTCTTCGAAAACTCATCAGGGTTTTAGCCTGCCCGAAAGGAGGCTTAACGAAGGTGAGTTAACCGAAGGATCATGCAGACATATGAGGTCGCGAAGAGGGCAATGATTGGCTTGGATCATCTACTGGGCCCCATAACATGGAATTATGGACGGGTAAGCTGTCCGGTTGTGCAACAAGGAGTTGATCTCTCATGGGTAAAGTGACGCACCTCTGCACAGTGTATGAACTGTAACTTGTTACTCCCTGTTCCGGGAAGGAGCTGCGAACGGTGCAGGAAAGGAACTCCATGAAAGTTCTGGTAAACCCGTGAAGGCTGACGGACATAGCTTTTCAGAATAAAAGCAACCTTTGAAGAAATGTTTATGAAAACTTGCATTGCCTACGACCTACGGTCTGTGGCTGTAGGTATAGTGCATCAAACACTCCTTTTCTAGTGAATTTGCTGAGTACGCTTGTAATCAAAGTATCTTCTTAACCCTTGCTAGATTCTGAAGCCGGGTTAGACAACATCTACATCAAGTTATGCTCTAGGACTCATCATCCAAAGCTAAAGCTCTTCAATGAAGTCAAGGAAGTCAACATCTACATCAACTCAAGTGAAGACGAAGTTACTGATTAGATAGGAATATAATCTCTAGCCAAAGAACCTAATTCTGTAGTGTATTGCAATAGCAGCAATGCCAATCCCTTAGTTAAAATACTAGTTTTAATAGTATAATAGTTTTTGTGTTGTTTATCTTTGATTCTTCTTCGTAAGAAGTTCTTTCTCTCTCTTCAACCTAGAGTATTCTCTGGATCTTGTGTAAAGAGTGAGTTGTAACCTTTATCCATGTATTGGACCGATGTGTTTCTGTTGTGCCATTCTGAGGGATGTAATACTAGTGAACGGTGTTTCATTAGTGTTATGTCAACGACTATAGTATACTACATCATGCAGTGGTATGCTGGGTCACCACAGTTGGTATTAAGTCAATTAGTATACAAAGTACAGGTGCAATGTTGAAAACATTCCCCGTGATAGCATGGTTCTGCTAATTCCAACGTATAGATGCAAGCATATACAACTTCGATGACACAATGGTTCAAGTCTATTAGGGGCAAATAAATAAGGTGTGCCATCAAGTTCGTGAGAGCTTAACTAACTAGTTTTCACATAACAAAATACTTTTTAATTCGAAAGGTAGATGAAGCTTGAGATTTGATTGGAATAGCAAAAGATACTAGGTAGATATGGTGGACACAAGTGGCAAAGGTTTTGGTTCAAAGAGATTGGAAACATGAGAAGTAAGCCTTCTCCAAACAGGTTTTTGGCTAGCAAGGCTGGGTAGCAAGCAAGAGAGTTGAAAGAAACAAGCAAACATACAAGTAATAAAGCCAAACATGCAATCTTCCTTGAAGACACAAAAGAATCTTAAATAAAGAATACTAAGCTTATGTGCCAACAAGAAAGAAAACAAATGATACAAATTACCTGCAAGCTCTTTTTTTCTCTTTTTCTTTCAAACCTCAAAAAGTATTGCTACTGACCAGAACTCGGTTAGCCAAAACCAATTTAGATCCACTTGATGCTCCCAAAGTGATGCCAATACTGATCAACAAGATCCATCATATAATAGAGATTGCAAACTAAAATAAGAAGTGCAAAAAGTAAAAGATGAGACTTCTCACTAATATTCCAATAAAGGAACTCACACCAAGGGATACATAGATAATCAACTAAAGGAGAGATACTTCCACATGCAAACCAAACTATAAGATAACCTCTCTACCAAAGATATGAATCCACTAAAAAGGTAAAAAAATAAAAGATAATGGTGGTGATACCGCGACACTCCCCCAAGCTTGGAACAAGCTAAGGGGATGCCAAACCTG
Organism: Avena sativa; assembly: GCA_916181665.1. Lineage (NCBI taxonomy): Eukaryota > Viridiplantae > Streptophyta > Magnoliopsida > Poales > Poaceae > Avena > Avena sativa. The sequence goes on along the minus strand of OV702295.1, from coordinate 302,409,868 downwards.
ATAACGAATTACTCCTTCGATGGTGGTGGTGTTCTCTTGATAAGCTCCTCAATCAGCTTCCTTAACTCCTCAATCTCAAAGGTTAGAGTACGAATCAACTCCGAGTTTTGCTCAATGCGGTTCATGATCATATCAGACCAAGAGTTCTAGTCCTTATTATTCTTTCCCCACTCTTCCTTATTAGTGTGTTCCTCCCCTGCATGGTTAGAATGAGGCATATCCCACATCGAGGGCAAATTCCCTTTGGGCACATGTTGAAATTGACGCTCATGTATAAGAGTGCGGAAGGGTTTCTTGGTACTTGGAGGAGGTGGCAGTGGAGAGAGGGTATGACGTCGAGATTTCCCTCCTATAAACATCCGTGCTGTCCTCTTAAGCTTGGTAGGTTTTGCCACCAATCCAATGCTAGCGACGGTAGCGCGGGTGTCCGGTTGCTTGTCCCCCTCCATGTCTCCTTCATAACCTACCAAAATATCCTCCTCCTTGGGTTTGTGAGGATCGTCTTCCTCGGGCTTCTTACCTTTGTCGTTGGCGGAGACCATGGTGCTCTAAACTTGAGAAGATTTCCTGACAGAAACATATCGAAACGAAAACACGACAAGAACACGATGCACGAACCTTGGGGGATCCGGGAGGTTATATATTACGAAGTTTCAATGCATAAGGAAGGTTCTGATACGAAAAAGAGGTGAAGTCGGAGCTATGGTGTGGCACACCCCCTCCAGGTGCGACCAGGCAGGGGCTCGCGCCTGGGGTGGGTTTGTCTACCCCAGACTCTGTTTCCTCTTATGTTCCATCTCGTAACTTCCCTTATGTATTAAAAACATCAAAAATATAAAAATATTGGGGTTTCACGAACGTTCTGTTTTCACCCCTTTTACCTATTCAAAGACGAACTCTCCAGACTCCTTTTCTCCTTCTCCTAGAATTTTCCTTTCCTCGCAAGGCAATACACAAACTTCAATGGAAACATTAGTGTAAGCAAAACAAAAAACCTTTAGGTTCACACTTCAACTGAAATCTATCAAAACAAAGGCTTCTATAAGAGGCAAATGCAAATGATAACAAAAATATGTCAAAACAGACCAGCAGGTAAAGATTAATTTTTTCGAAAACCTTCTGTTGCTCAAATAAAAATTTTTAAAACTAATGAAAGTTGGGTAACAACTTGGATAACAAGCTCAGAAAAATACAGCTCCATCCGACGTACTGAGCTCCATCACGAATTTTTACGGTGCAGCACAAAAATCTGACCTAGGACAGCCACTTTTCACAATTCCTCTACTTCACAAAAGTAGTTGAACTTGACACAAAAACCAAAACAAAAAGGATAAGGAGCGGTTATTATAGAGTTAATAACTTTCAATACTCAACCAAACTCTTGTGTTATCTCCCAACAAGTACTTTTCTTTAATGCCTTTAAGTTAGGCTTGAAAGTTTCAAAGATGCTCACATAGGACATATATATTTGAAGTGAAAGAGAGCATCAAGAAGCAAATAACAAACACATTTGAGTCTAACCCACTTCCTATGCATGGGGGTATCATGAAAAAACAAAATTTTGAAACAAAAAGGCACTAGCATAGGAAGACAAAACAAATGCAACTTCAAAGCTTTCAACATAAAATAGGGAAACTTAACATAATTGAGAAGCATAAAACCATGTTTCCCTCTCTCATAATAACTTTCAGTAGCACTTTGAACAAAGTTGACAATATAACTGTCACAGGAAACAACTCTACCATCAAAATGAGCATACTTACAGTCACCAAAAAGAGGTCCAAGGTCATAAGCCAGATCAATAGAAGCAAGTTATTCCATCCTGAAATCTTTATTAGGCAAGCTATTTTCACAAGGAGCTTTAGCAAATTTGGAAAAGTTAAACTCATGAGAATCTCCATCAAACTTAGTTAAAACTTTCTCCTTCTTACAATCTATAATAGCTCCACAAGTGTTCAAGAAAGGTCTACCAAAAATGATAGGACAAGTTTTGCTAGCTGCTGAATTAAGCACTAAAAATGAGCAGGATACTTAATCTTACCGCAAAGAACCTCCACATCTCTTATAATACCAATAGGGCACATGGTTTCCTTATTTGCAAGGTGAATAACCACATCAATGTCCTCAAGCTCACAAGGACCAATTTCATGCATAATTTCCCTATAAAGCTCATAAGGAATAGCACTAGAACTAGCACCAATATCACATAAACCATAGTAGAAATGATCACCAATTTTAACAGAAAGCACAGGAACACTAGTTTTTCTAACCTTACTAGGATGAGAGATAATATTAGAAGCGTCTTCACAGAAGACAATGTGCTCATCCTCTATATTTCTAGTGACAGGGTCTTTCACAATAGCTACCACAGGTTCAATATTCAATTGCTCATCAGGCTCCACAGTTTCCTTTGTACCTTTGTTATTTGCACTAATAATCATAGAATACTCCTTTAACTTAGCTAGGAAAGGTATGTTCTCAACATGAGGTTCAGGAACAATATGATCAGTAGTACAAACTTCAGTACTTCTAACAGGAACATGATTAACAACATCTTTATAAGGAGCATGGTACTTATTCCACTTCTTTTTGGGAATTTCTATGTAAGAGGCAAAGGCCTTAAAACAGTTGGCAATACTTTGGGAATCAAGACCAAACTCATTGCTAATATCACGGAAGTCATCAGTTCCCATAAAATATTTAATGCATTCATAATCATAGTTTATACCTGACTTTCTTCCTTTGTCATTCTCCCAAGCTTCAACGTTTTCTTGAATGCGGTCTAAGAGATCCCATTTAGCTTCTTCCTGCATACGTGTGAATGATCCAGCACAAGAAGCATCTAGTAAATCTTTATCATAAAGAGAAAGCCTAGCATAAATGTTATTGATAATAATATTGTTAGGGAGCTCATGAATAGGACATTTAAGTATTAGTAACTTCAATCTCCCCCAAGATTCAGCTATACTTTCTCCATCACGAGGCCAAAAGTTATATATCAGATTTCTATCCTTCTGAATCTCACTGGGAGGATAAAATTTAGAATAAAAGAGAGACGCCATTTCCTCCCATTCCATGGATTGTCCATTCTTTAGCAGATTATACCATTCTTCAGCTCTCCCTTTCAAGGATATGGAGAATAACTTCTTCTTCACCTGTTCAGTTGTGATACCTGCACACTTAAACAACCCGCATAATTCATGGATAAAAAGCAAGTGATCACCAGGATGGACAGTTCCATCCCCTAAATAATAATTATCCATAACACGATCAACAATACTTGTAGGTATCTTAAAAGGATCTATCTCAACAGGTGGTGGTTCATCTACTACCCTAGCAGTGGTAGTAGTTTTCCCAAACAAAAAACCAAGTGGGTTATCCATATTGGAAACAAAGTAACAAGCAGTAACAAAAGAAATACTCACAGTAGAAGCTTCCTTTACCAGTTCCACTCTTCAATAGCGCTTCACTCCCGGCAACAGCGCCAGAAAATAGTCTTGATGACCCACAAGTATAGGTGGTGTATCGTAGTACTTTCGATAAATAGGAGTGTCGATCCCAACGAGGAGCAGAAGGTGTTGACTAGTGGTATGGAGCAGGAACTCTCTGCAAATACTTAGCAAACGGATTTTTAGTGGTTTTATGATAAGGCAACAAAAAAAGTGCAAGTAACAAAGAACAAACACAGCAAGTGGCCCAATCCTTTCTTAGCAAAGAACAAGCCAGTGGAAATACTTATAAGGACCAAACGTTCTCAAGGACACATGGGAATTCTGTCAAGTGCTTTTGCTTCATATAGCTGAGTACTCTTCTTTGGTGGTGTAAGTGTTGTGTGGGTGAACCTGTGATAATGTACCGACCTTACTTGGACTAATACATACTTGTGATTAAACCCCCTGCAAACATCTGCAACTACAGGAAAGTAATTAAGATATAAATCTAACCACAGCCTTAAACTCTGAGATCCTACACTCCCTTGTGCCAAGGTGTCCTAACGGGGGTTCAGGTTTCTGTCACTCTGGCAACCCCACAATTATAGCCAAATACACAATGCATTCCCCTAGGCCCATAAATGGTGAAGTATCATGTAGTCCACATTCACATGACACCACTAGAAGAATAGCACCACAACTTAAATAATAAACCATTGAATAATAACTCAACACAAATCCACTAATAACAACATGACTTCTCCCATGTCCTCAAGAACTAAATGAACTACTCACGAGACATCATATGGATCAAGATCAAAGATGATATGATAATGGATAACAATCTGAACATAAACAATAATCCAATGGTTCAACTCACAAGCATCAACTACAATAGTAATTAACACCGGGAAAGTTTCCCCTAAGAACTAAAGCAATATCCAACACAATTGTTACAGCGGGACGGAGTGGTGATGATGGTGTTGGTGGAGATGATGGTGTGGATGATGAAGATCCCGATGAATCCTATCTTGACGATGGTGTTTATGGCAATGATATCCCCTCTTTGGGAAGGAATTCCCCCGATAGAAATCTGTCTGCCGGAGAGATCTTTCTCTCTCGGTGTTTTCTGCCCCGCAGAGGCGGCGAAAATCTATCTATGGTCGCCCCCAGCCTTAGGGTTCCTGTCAACACCCGAATTTTTAATCACAGATGTCTGTTATGCCATACATCACAATCCCAGGATTACCATTTTTGCGAGACATAACAGATTGGATATCACAGTACATCATCCATTAAAAACCATATATAAGGTCTTACACAAATAAGGATCTCATGATCCAGTCTTAATACAAGTCAAGCAGCGGAATAAATTAATAATAACGATAGCGTAGGCGAGGCTCCATCTTCATGGTCACAGGCAATGCTGACGATGGAAGATGATCCTAGTTGTCGTAACCTTCTTGCTGTCCGTCTTCCTGATACTCCTCTTCATAGTCTGGCCACGGTAATAGCCAGTGACAAAGCCATGAGTACTCTTTAAGTACTCGCAAACTAATACTAACAATTGAAGTGGTTTTGGAATAGGAAGTACCAAGCTCTAGGTTTTTTTGCAAAAAGCCAGATTTACCTTAACTAAGTTCAGAAGCAAAGAAAGCTAGTTGAAAGTTTTATAACACCTAAGTGGGATCTTGAATTCTTGTCACAACTCTGTTGTGGTCAAGTCAAATCTTAATTCATTTCATAAGTCATTTTTAAAACATCTGACGACGGAATAGTATGGCCACTCCAACTGTCCATAACCGCGGACGCGGCTATTTGAATAGTTTGACACTCTACAGAGGTGGTACACTTTCACCACAACATTCGATACATCCGTCAGGAACAATCCTGAATTCACCATACTTAGTATGCGGATAATCAATCCTAACCTTTCAATTACACGCCCTAGTATAGGCACCTCTCCTGTGAGTTTGGCCTCCCAACCATGACCAACTGTCATCTTGGGTACTGCACAGGTGGACAATATTCACTAGGTAGCCTCAGCTCAGGCCTTGGCCGTGAGGGAACCAATACTAAGGTATATAAGGTTCCAGTCAAGACCTACCCAATTCTCGGGTATTGTGGTTGTACGGTAAAATTGGAATGGTATCGCATCCAGACAACCATCAGTTTTATAAAGGGATAAGGCTCATGGCTCAACATTTTCATCACCATAAATCATCTGGTGTTCGGAAACACATGTCCAAAACATTTCAATAGAATGATCCATCATTCCAAGGTTTTCATAACCATTTTTCCACCAAGTATTCCCATCTAAGTTGATCAGGTTTTATGCTTAGCACTAGCATCTACAAGTGGGGGTAAGTACTAAAGAGGGGTGGTAAACTAGTGGAGTTTAACTAAGTTCAATCTCATGCCTTAGGATGACATAAAGATTATCTAGCTTAGGCCAAATTTATGCTCTTTATGCAACCTTCAGTTATCTTTCTAGTATCTACAATTCACTTAAGTAAGCTCTAAGTACTAGCTTTGATAAAGAAATAAAGTATAAAGCTTTTAAGTAAAACTAGGATTGGTTTATAAAGTGGTTATGATCATATATGCTTAAGGCATATAGTTGGCATGGTAACAAGCAAGTATTTGCTTGCATAGGTATAGTATCTTGCAAGTGTTAGCTTGTACAAGTATCAGTATAAGCTTGCTAAGTTAATAGCTTGCAAGTATTGGCTTGCATAGGTCAACTTGATTAGTAAGGCTTGCCTTGTGCAGAGCAGTGGTTGAAGTTCTCCTCGGCTTCTTCTTCGTAGTATCCTCCTTCTTCCTCGTATCCTTGGTCGGTACTAGCGTCTATAAATAAATACGAGGTACACAATCACCAAACAATACTTAACTAATTTCAATCATCACACCAAAGGTTCCTATAGATGATCTAGCATCATCACTAACATTACAAGATTAAAGCTTGGTTTAATTTCTTTTATTTTTAGAAAAGTAATTTCTACTCATTGAAAAACTACTTAAGATTTAATATTCTCCAAACCAAACATGGGATAATGTTGACACATGTCATCACCACACATTTCAGTATATGTGAATTTGATTTAAAGTGGTGTCACAATTTAATAAGGTTTAACCTTTTATTTTACTTAAATAAAGTGGCTAGAAATGCCTATGTGGCATTCTTTTATTACTTGAACATTATTTCTGTAAGTAAACCCAAATGTTTTTATATATTCTGAAAGGTATGATCAAATGTGATTTTTGAGAGTTGGAATCAACTCAAAAGCTATTACGGTTTAAATTTGAAAAACGTTTGAATGCAGAAAAGCTTCTGCCTTGTTATTTTTACCAAGGTTGATCTATAGATTCAAATGATTTGAATCCAACGGGCTTGGATTAATCATTTCCAGTCCTTTCTAACAAAATTGGTTTCATTAAATTTGGTTCACTGAATCGAGTTGGGTTGATTTTTGAAACTAGGTACAAAACTGTGTTTGAATTAAAATGGAAAAAGTTAAATTCAAACGACTGGGCTGCGCGGGAAACGATAATGGGCCGGCCCGGTGTCACTCCGCGGCGTGGGGCTCAACTGAAAGGGGGTTCCACTAGTCAGTGGCTCTTTAAACGCGAAGCAGTACGGGGCAATCTCATCCACACGATCTAAGTCTAATCGAACGGCTGCTAGTCATCATCAACGTCGGGCGGCGCCGGCGAGACAGAAACCTAACGCGACAGGTGGGGGTCGTTGGGGGCTCACCGGGGCTCAGGCGAGGGTCGGTGAGGCGGGCGAGCGACGAAGTCGATGACGGCGAACCTCCTGGTACCGGCAGCATCTCCTGGGGTGGACGAAATCGACGGCGCCCTTCTTCTCCAGAGGTGGCCTGCTCCGGCCAAATTCCGGCGATGCGCTGCTCGCCTTGCTCCGAGAATAGGGTGGAACGATCAGTGAGGAGCCGGGAGTGAGATGGTGTGAAGAGTTTCAGCGGGGAGGCCTCTATTTATAGTCTCAACGACGAGACCGAATGGAATGGGCAGGAGCGCCATGGCTACGGGCTGCTAGAGGCATGGACGGCGGTGCGATCGATCGGTGGTCTCCTGGCGATGCTCTATGGGTTTAATGCGCGTGTAGGGGCGGTGGAAAACAGTCTGGAACATGTGATGCTCTGCGCGGCAGAGGCGGCGTCTTCGACGGCGAGCGGTGGCTGTGAGGCATGGGGCGGCGAACGGGGATGTCTGGCGGTCTCCTGGGACAGTGGTGATTGTGTATGCACGCGGCAAGGGCGGCGCGCGGTCTGTGGCGTGTGACGAGGGTGGTGCTCTGGCGCACGCTCGGCATGGTTGACAGAGGCACGGGCGCGACGTTCCTAGGTGCTCTGGTCGATGTCTTCGAGGCAGGGCTGGTCGAGAGGGGGCGGTGAGGCACGGGTGATCTCCCAGACAAGGTTGGCATGGCTAGTTCCTCTCCTAGCTTGCTGTCTACACTAGGGTGGCATGGGTGGCTTCGGCTATTCACCATTGATGACATTGCCAAGCTTATAGTGGTGCTAGATGCTTACAAATGAGCTAGATGATCTACTAAAGCCTAGTTGCAACCAGAGAGGGAACAAGTTAGGCTCAAATCACTGCTCCAAATAGTGTTTGGATTTTATTTGATTTGCATCTGCAAGATGTTTGATGAAATGGCCGCATGAATTCAAGTTTTGAATTTTGAAAATATTTTTGGTGGGTGTGCTAGGTAGGTGCTGGTGAGTCTGTAGATGCTTGGGTTTTGAAAGTTGAGCTTGTTTGAGTGGTTTTTGAAAAAGTGGGATCTTCCCATATGATAAAGATTCAGTTTTAAACTGTCATTTCAACTATGCATTTGAATGTTTCTGGATGATCACAAGGTGGGTCTTGATACTTTGTTATGAGTACTATCAAGGGGTGCAAAGATCCAAACAAGTTTCTGTTAAGTTCTGAAAGTTAGATACAACCAAAGTAGGCATGGGAGTTAAATTGGTCAAAATGACCATTCCCTTATTTTGTTTGTTTTGATTTATTTGTCTTTGGGAAAAGTGTGGGGATTGTCTAGATGATGTTTATTTCACCTAAGAATCCTCTTACAAGCAAAGAAACACATACACAAGGCAATTCAAAAAATTCAAAATGGGATGCATACACACATGCATGCTTTCATATTTTTATTTAGAAAAGTTTTTGTTAACCCTAATTTTGATGCATAGAGTTTGATGATTCTAGTTTAACATTTTTGGGATGTTACAAACCTTCCCCCCTTAAACAAAATCTCGTCCCGAGATTTGAAAAAGGACGAAAAGATTACCTAGGATTTGAAGAGATCGGGAAACTCCGTCCTGATGTGATCTTCGCGCTCCCAGGTAGCTTCCTCTTCTATGTGGTTGCTCCACTGGTTTTTGAGAAACTTGATGCTTCGGGTTCTGGTGGTTCAGAAAGCTTCTTCCAAAATACGGATGGGTACTTCGGGATAGGTCAGGTCATCGTTGATCTCTATGGTCTGGTGGTCATTGCAAAGAAATGGGACAATATGCCAGTGAATGTCCAGAGAAGAAGAAGTATAAGGAAATTAGCCAAGTATGGTGCAACAACTGCAAAGATCTAGGCCATTATGCAGCAACTTGTCCACAGAAAATACGTGATGAACTCAATCTTATCACATGTTACAATTGTGGTAACCAAGGACATTATGCAAGCAACTTCCTAGAAAAGATGAAGCACAAGATAAACAAGCCTATGAAGGATCTCAGCCTTGTCACATGTTTCAAGTGTGGAAACAAAGGACACTATGCAGATGTTTGCCCAGAGAGATTTCAACAAGATCCCAAGAAGTCCAATATGTAATCTAGTTGGAAAATTTTTAAGGGTGGTAGTACCCTAGATGTTTTGAGCCAACTTGTAACCCTTAGCCTCCCCAAATCTCGGGACGAGATTTATTTTAAGGGTGGTAGCCTGTCACATCCCAAGATTTTCTAAATCTAGTAATGTGAAAAATAAATAAAATAAATTTTTTGTTGAAAATCAGGGTGAAAAGAAACTTTGTTTCTAAAAGGAAACTTAAAATCCCATCTTGAACAAACTTTAATTAAAGTTTGAATCCAACAAAATCCAAATCAAGATAAATGCATTCCTCAATGAATGTATCTGGAAATTTAAACACTTGGAAATAAATCCAAACCCTAAACCCTAATGGAATAAAATAATTTCCAAGTTATCTCCAAGCCTATGGATTTGATCCATATGAAATCTTCTCAACAAACATTTACAAATGATAAAGAATGAAAAATAGAAATATTATAAGACCATAGAAATTGGTTTCACTTAATTTAGAACCATGGATAAAATCTTATGAATTCAATAAGATAAGGAAAAGTAATTTCCAAAGCTAATAAAGAATCTGTCTAAAATCCAAACCAAATGGTGAGCAAATAATCCTAAAGGTATTAAAAAGGATAAACAAATATTAAACAAGGTTTTATAAATTGGAATCACCAAGTTTGGATCTCTAAATAAAAAGATAAGGTTTTCATAAGATGAAGAAAGAAATATTAAAATAAAGAATATTTAAAGACCAAATCAAATCTTGGCCAAATCTATTAATCAAATGGAATGAATAGAATCCAAATCCAAATAAAATAAAAAAGATAAAGAATTTCCAAAATAAAATAAAATGGCAATAACCATTCTATCCCTATCTTAATAAAGACAAATCTCTAATAAGAATGATCATTTAAATCATGAGAAAATGATATTTGGAATTTACCCATGTGAAATAAAAGTTGTTTAATCAACTTAAATAAAATAAATCTTCCAAATAAAATTTAGGGAATTAAAAACTATATTAAATTCCATTGGAATTAAAACAAATACCCAATCCAATGATTTATGAATCATATAAATACTTTCCAAATAATTCAAGATGAATTATTTGAACCCAAATAATCAAATAAAAACCTACTGAAAGGTTTTGGAAAGTTTAAAGAAATTAAATGGTGTTTAATATTATTATTAAATCTTATATGATTCAAAACTAGAGCCTATTTTGAATAATTAAAAGACCTTAAAAAGAATAAGTAAATTATTCTAAAAATGATTTCAGAATGTTTTGTTAATCAATATTTAAACCCACACCAATTTTGGCAAAGTTTTGAATTAAAATGGATGCTTGAATTGATTAAATAAAACCAAAATAGAATAAAAGAAAAGGAAAAAGAAAAAACAGAAACGGTGCAAAAAAATGAAAGAGACGACCCAACCCAGCAAGCCCAGTCCAGGCCCAACAGCCCACCTCTACCTCTCACCCGAACGAATCGTTTTTCACCGAGAAAGAAACCCGCAGAGACGCTGAAGACTAGGCCCCACTCCCCCTGCCTCTCCTCGCTGACGCCGGACCCCACTGCGACCTCACCATCTTCTCCACCCACGCGAAGACCGCGCCCTCCCCGGCCGTTTCCTGCCGTTAACTCCTCGGAGTAAATTACCGGTAAATGCTTGACGTTTAATCCTCACGACCATGCCAGTTAAATCACCTCCCTCTCCTCTTCATTTCCCCCCAAATATCACGCCTCAAGAGCCACCAGGCTGCTCCCATTTTGCGTTGCACTGCCGCTGTCTCCCGCGAGCTCACCGAGCGATTCCGGCCAGCCACCGTCGCCCGTCGCCTCCTCGAGCACACAGGCGATTTCCCCAGACCCAGGCGCACCTTTCCGTGGCACCAGCTCGTCCCCTCGCGCTCTAGAGCCTCGGCAACAACGACGACCACCGCCGCCACCGTCTGTTTCCTCTCCGGCGAAGCTTCTGGTAATAATCTGGCCACCCCTTGTCCTTTTGATGATACACCTGGAACCAGAGTACTCGCCCGCATCTAACGCTGCTCGTACCGTGTCCTAGCGCGCTACGTAGCCTCGTCCCCGACGACATCTGAGCGAGCCCGAGGCGCAGCTCTACTCCGGCGAGCGATTCCGATCACCTCCGTGCGCCCCCTCGCCAGCAAGGACTACCTTGAGCTTCCCCACGCCACGGCGAACACGGTGAGAATCTCCCCTTCCTCCCTCGCTTCCTGTAGCGTCGAATCCGCTGTCGTCTGACCACTCCGCCACCACCAGCCGCCGCCAGCGCCGCCCATCCTTTACTAGCTCATGTGAACTGTTCGATCTGAATCCGACGCTCGCGATAGAAACTAACTGAAAGGGTACGCTAGCATCTGAGCCGTGTGATCCCACTTAAATCCAACGGCTGCCATCGCACGATCCAACCGAAGCGGTACCGACGAATAGAAACGCGACGCGTGTCACAGAGTCAGATTTAAAAATAGGATTTGATCTATTTGTGATTCAATTTTGTAAAATCTATAACTTTTAATCTGCACGTCCAAATTTTGCAAACTTTATATCAATGGATTCAGAAAAACAAGCCCTAGCCAACCATGAACTTTGTTTAGTAAAAAGCTTCTGTTAAATTGTTTGTTTTTACAGAAACTTGTGTATGCATGTTTAGGATTTAAAATTTATTCCAAAATGTTTTTGAGGATAAAATCTTTGGCAAATGGTGTGTTTTGAACCTACTGACCATAGGAAACAAATTTTGGATTCAAGAATGTATTTGGAGAAACAAAAGAATGAATCTTTGATTTAAACCATTTCTAGTCAAATAAAAATATGGTTTAATTATTAAAAATGGTTTTGGAAGAAAACCTTTGGAAAATGTTTTGGAAATAAACTCTCTGACCCTAAATACAAGGTTATATGATTTGAAAACATATTTTGTGAAACCTATAGAATTTTGCCTTATAAAAATCATTTCTTCACCACATAAAATAAGGACTTGATCTAAAAATGGTTTATGAAGTAAAATCTTATACAAATGATTTTGCCACTTTATAAAATGACCATTAGGTGTTTTCAAATGTTTATGAACCATTAGAAACCACTTTTTTCAAATAAAACAATCCTTGACATGCTTGCATGCATTGCTTTGTTATTATCATTTTATGTGATGAAATGCTTGTAATGGTAGATTGAAATATTGTTTGCTTGATCGAATTGTAGTGATTGATGTGTGTGAACATTGCAAAGATCAAGGAGTGAACTTATACTCTCTACCAAAAAGGCAAGTGATGCTTCATACTTTTGTCCCAATATCTTCACTATGCATTAGTGATATTTCTAAGTAAGACTTGCATGGAATTTTTGCTAAGTATAAACCATGCTATGGGAAAACCTAGTAGATGAAACCTTAGAGAAAATTTCCTAAGTTAAGATTCCTACTACTATCATGCTTAGCTTAGCTAATAGAAAACAAGGGTGGAATATATATTCATGCTATGGAAAATTTCTAAGTCTGAGGACTTGTGTTTTGTTTAATAAAACAACTAAGTGAATGAATCACCTGGGTGGAATGGAAGGAATGGTTTGTGTTGAGTGGTTACACACGGCCAGGGGACTGGTGAACCTTGTGTATCTCACTTGTGGATGGCCACCCAGGAACAAAGAGATTTGAGATGTCAAATGTTGAGAAGCTTCAAGTGCAACCACATGGCATTATGGGCTCTGCCTGGATCATATAGGTTGCAATAACTTAGCCAAATGGACAGTTGGTGGTAGGGGAATGATAGGTTGGAACGCGTCCATTTTGGTCTAAGGGAAGGCTTCTGAAAGATCTTGTCTTGGTGAAACCAAGTCTTGTGGGGAAAGTGCACCACCTCTGCAGAGTGTAAAATCTAAGTACTTAGCCATGTCCCTGGCAAAGGACAATTTGAGCATCAAGACATGGAAGCTATCAAGAATCTCATCATCCGAATTTCTAAGTTAAAACTTCTGGTTGAACAAGGGTTTAAGGTTCACCAATTTCTATTGGTGGTTCCTTGGGTGATTTTTGTCAAGCAAAAACTTAGTGTTTTCAAATGATAAGGAAAATCTATTTTGAGCAAAGCAAGCCTAAGCTCCACTTAGCCAAATGCATATAGATGATAGACTCCACTATACTACCATAGTATCACTTGCCAATACAATTCAAATGTATTGACCCTTGTGGCTGTAACTTTTTATGTTGCAGGTTTGTTTGATATTAGTGAAGTTATTGATTAGGATTACAAGTCTACAACCAACATGTCTGCCTGTGGCACTTTGAAGATGAAGGACCCCATGCTATTGTTATATTCTGCTGCATTGTAATGAGATAGCCAAATGAGCTATGTAAGATGTAATAATTTATTTTATTCCTGGTTATAAAGTTGTATTATGACCTTTGTTTCTTAATATTACATCTTAACTGTGGATGCTAGCTATTGATCCAGGGACTAGCATTGTAAACACAGGGATCTCTACCTTATTAAAGGTTGGGAACCTAACAGATGGTATCAGAGCATTGTGTTGCCTGTAGGGTTTGTAAACCTAGGATTGGACAAATAACCCTTAGAGAAATAGGAGTTTTATTTGTTCCAAAACTTATTTACAAACAATCTTGTAAACTCTTTCCTCAACCATTTTGGTTTTGATTCTACATCTCTTTTATTTCAAACTTAATGGACAAACCTTCCCCATGGCCAAAGACTTCACCATGTGCAAAGGATTTCATCAACTCTAATGACTTCAACATCTTCAACTCTAATGACTTCAACATCTTCAACATTTTCACCAAGGACTTCAACCTTGGGTATCACTAAGGACTACAAGTGAGACAAGAAATGTTACTCAAGACTTGAGGACTAAGGAAACACAACTTAAAAAGAACCATCATCACTTTGAAGTTTGAGATCAAGATGCAAGAAATTCTCTAAGGATACAAAGATCTTGTTCATGAAGAATCAACTAAGAAGGATGGAAAGATCTCAAGTGAACCATATAGATGGACCACCATATTTAGTTTAAGTCAAACCCACCAACTTATGTGGTGTAACAAAAATATTTTTGGTTGCCTAAAAATATGCTTGAAACTTGTTGTTTGAGTGGAATGTTGGTTTGTGATTGCTTGCACATTGCTTGTGTGAATTGTGATGTGTGTGATTAGAATTATTTCCTTAGAAATATTTTGCCTATTCTAATCCCAATCCAACCCAAACAGATGACTTCTCCAAGAGACTCCAACATCAAGGATGGTGACAACAACAACAACCAAGAGATCAACATGAGAGACCAACTGCTTGCAAGACAAACCCAGTTGAACCAAGTGACAACTCAGTTTTTAGCCAACAACAATGAGATAGACCCAACCATGCAAAAAGTTTTGGAAACTCAATCACAATTGTTGCAAGGGTTGGCTACTCAAATGATCAACATGGGAGACAACTCTTCCCAAGGAGCTAATGACAACAAGGATGACAAAGATGTTATTCTAGAAGGAACCCAAGCTTGCAATATTTGTGGAGACAAGGATCACACTTCCAAGGAGCATGAGGATCAATGCCCCAATTGTGAAGAGAAACATCCAATTGACCAATGCCCCACATCCCAAGATACTTGTTACTTGTGTGAAGGAAATAATCATGTCCTTATCCAATGCCCCATATATTCCATAGTTGAACAAAGGAAACAAGGTGGAGTGCAACAACTGATTGCAGATTACCATGAAAGAGCCAAGTCTATCAAGAAGGATCAAGACAAAGGAAAACCTCAGCTTGCACCTCCATGCAATATGGCCCAATTTAAAGGACCAAGGAGGAGACATATGTATTATCCAAGGAGTAATAGAAGGTCAAGGAGACCAGGAACTGTTCCTACCTTTGAGATAACATATGAAGAACATGAACTAGAAGCACTCCTAGCTTTGGAGAAACCCAAGAAAAAGAAGGACAAAAGCCATGTGCAATGTGGTCATTTCAAAGAAATGGGACAATATGCCAGTGAATGTCCAGAGAAGAAGAAGTATAAGGAAATTAGCCAAGTATGGTGCAACAACTGCAAAGAGCTAGGCCATTATGTAGCAACTTGTCCACAGAAAATACGTGATGAAGTCAATCTTATCACATGTTACAATTGTGGTAACCAAGGACATTATGAAAGCAACTTCCTAGAAAAGATGAAGCACAAGATAAACAAGCCTATGAAGGATCTCAGCCTTGTCACATGTTTCAAGTTTGGAAACAAAGGACACTATGCAGATGTTTGCCCAGAGAGATTTCAACAAGATCCCAAGAAGGCCAATATGTAATCTAGTTGGAAAATTTTTAAGGGTGGTAGTACCCTAGATGTTTTGAGCCAACTTGTAACCCTTAGCCTCCCCAAATCTCGGGACGAGATTTATTTTAAGGGTGGTAGCCTGTCACATCCCAAGATTTTCTAAATCTTGTAATGTGAAAAATAAATAAACAAAATAATTTTTTTATTGAAAATCAGGGTGAAAAGAAACTTTGTTTCTAAAAGGAAACTTAAAATCCCATCTTGAACAAACTTTAATTAAAGTTTGAATCCAACAAAATCCAAATCAAGGGAAATGCATTCCTCAATGAATGTATCTGGAAATTTAAACACTTGGAAATAAATCCAAACCCTAAACCCTAATGGAATAAAATAATTTCCAAGTTATCTCCAAGCCTATGGATTTGATCCATATGAAATCTTGTCAACAAACATTTACAAATGATAAAGAATGACAAATAGAAATATTATAAGACCATAGAAATTGGTTTCACTTAATTTAGAACCATGGATAAAATCTTATGAATTCAATAAGATAAGGAAAAGTAATTTCCAAAGCTAATAAAGAATCTGTCTAAAATCCAAACCAAATGGTGAGCAAATAATCCTAAAGGTATTAAAAAGGATAAACAAATATTAAACAAGGTTTTATAAATTGGAATCACCAAGTTTGGATCTCTAAATAAAAAGATAAGGTTTTCATAAGATGAAGAAAGAAATATTAAAATAAAGAATATTTAAAGACCAAATCAAATCTTGGCCAAATCTATTAATCAAATGGAATGAATAGAATCCAAATCCAAATAAAATAAAAAAGATAAAGAATTTCCAAAATAAAATAAAATGGCAATAACTATTCTATCCCTATCTTAATAAAGACAAATCTCTAATAAGAATGATCATTTAAATCATGAGAAAATGATATTTGGAATTTACCCAAGTGAAATAAAAGTTGTTTTAATCAACTTAAATAAAATAAATCTTCCAAATAAAATTTAGGGAATTAAAAACTATATTAAATTCCATTGGAATTAAAACAAATACCCAATCCAATGATTTATGAATCATATTAAATACTTTCCAAATAATTCAAGATGAATTATTTGAACCCAAATAATCAAATAAAAACCTACTAAAAGGTTTTGGAAAGTTTAAAGAAATTAAATGGTGTTTAATATTATTAAATCTTATATGATTCAAAACTAGAGCCTATTTTGAATAATTAAAAGACCTTAAAAAGAATAAGTAAATTATTCTAAAAATGATTTCAGAATGTTTTGTTAATCAATATTTAAACCCACACCAATTTTGGCAAAGATTTGAATTCAAATGGATGCTTGAATTGATTAAACAAAACCAAAACAGAATAAAAGAAAAGGAAAAAGAAAAACAGAAACGGTACAAAAAAAATGAAAGAGACGACCCAACCCAGCAAGCCCAGTCCAGGCCCAACAGCCCACCTCTACCTCTCACCCGAACGAATCGTTTTTCACCGAGAAAGAAACCCGCAGAGACGCTGACGACCAGGCCCCACTCCCCCTGCCTCTCCTCGCTGACGCCGGACCCCACTGCCACCTCACCATCTTCTCCACCCACGCAAAGACCGCGCCCTCCCCGGCCGTTTCCTGCCGTTAACTCCTCGGAGTAAATTGCCGGTAAATGCTTGACGTTTAATCCTCGCGACCACGCCAATTAAATCACCTCCCTCTCCTCTTCCTTTCCCCCCAAACATCACGCCTCGAGAGCCACCAGGCTGCTCCCATTTTGCGTTGCACTGCCGCTGTCCCCGGTGAGCTCACCGAGCGATTCCGGCCAGCCACCGTCGCGCCTCGCCTCCTCGAGCACACAGGCGAGTTCCCTAGACCCAGGCGCACCTTTCCTTGGCAGTAGCTCGTCCCCGCGCGCTCTAGAGCCTCGGCAACAACGATGACCACCGCCGCCACCGTCTGTTTCCTCTCCGGCGAAGCTTCTGGTAATAATCTGGCCACCCCTTGTCCTTTCGATGATACGCCTCGAACCAGAGTACTCGCCCGCATCTAACGCTGCTTGTACCGTGTCCTAGCGCGTTACGTAGCCTCGTCCCCGACGACATCTGAGCAAGCCCGAGGCGCAGCTCCACTCCGGCGAGCGATTCCGATCACCTCCGTGCGCCCCCTCGCCAGCAAGGACTACCTTGAGCTTCCCCACGCCACGGCGAACACGGTGAGCATATCCCCTTCCTCCCTCGCTTCCTGTAGCGTCGACTCCGCCGCCGTCTGACCGCTCCGCCACCCCCAGCCGCCGCCAGCGCCGCCCATCCTTGACTAGCTCATGTGAACCGTTCGATCTGAATCCGACGCTCGCGATAGAAACTAACTGAAAGGGTACGCTAGCATCTGAGCCGTGTGATCCCACTTAAATCCAACGGCTGCCATCGCATGATCCAACCGAAGCGGTACCGATGAATAGAAACGCGCCGCGTGTCACAGAGTCAGATTTAAAAACAGGATTTGATCTATTTGTGATTCAAATTTGTAAAATCTATAACTTTTAATCTACACGTCCAAATTTTGCACATTTTATATCAATGGATTAAGAAAAACAAGACCTAGCCAACCATGCACTTTGTTTAGTAAAAAGCTTCTGTTAAATTGTTTGTTTTTATAGAAACTTGTGTATGCATGTTTAGGATATAAAATTTATTCCAAAATGTTTTTGAGGATAAAATCTTTGGCAAATGGTGTGTTTTGAACCTACTGACCATAGGAAACAAATTGTGGATTCAAAAATGTATTTGGAGAAACAAAAGAATGAATCTTTGATTTAAACCATTTCTAGTCAAATAAAAATATGGTTTAATTATTAAAAATGGTTTTGGAAGAAAACCTTTGGAAAATGTTTTGGAAATAAACTCTCTGACCCTAAATACAAGGTTATATGATTTGAAAACATATTTTGTGAAACCTATAGAATTTTGCCTTATAAAAATCATTTCTTCACCACATAAAATAAGGACTTGATCTAAAAATGGTTTATGAAGTAAAATCTTATGCAAATGATTTTGCCACTTTATAAAATGACCATTAGGTGTTTTCAAATGTTTATGAACCATTATAAACCACTTTTTTCAAATAAAACAATCCTTGACATGCTTGCATGCATTGCTTTGTTATTATCATTTTATGTGATGAAATGCTTGTAATGGTAGATTGAAATATTGTTTGCTTGATCGAATTGTAGTGATTGATGTGTGTGAACATTGCAAAGATCAAGGAGTGAACTTATACTCTCTACCAAAAAGGCAAGTGATGCTTCATACTTTTGTCCCAATATCTTCACTATGCATTAGTGATATTTCTAAGTAAGACTTGCATGGAATTTTTGCTAAGTATAAACCATGCTATGGGAAAACCTAGTAGATGAAACCTTAGAGAAAATTTCCTAAGTTAAGATTCCTACTACTATCATGCTTAGCTTAGCTAATAGAAAACAAGGGTGGAATATATATTCATGCTATGGAAAATTTCTAAGTCTGAGGACTTGTGTTTTGTTTAATAAAACAACTAAGTGAATGAATCACCTGGGTGGAATGGAAGGAATGGTTTGTGTTGAGTGGTTACACACGGCCAGGGGACTGGTGAACCTTGTGTATCTCACTTGTGGATGGCCACCCAGGAACAAAGAGATTTGAGATGTCAAATGTTGAGAAGCTTCAAGTGCAACCACATGGCATTATGGGCTCTGCCTGGATCATATAGGTTGCAATAACTTAGCCAAATGGACAGTTGGTGGTAGGGGAATGATAGGTTGGAACGCGTCCATTTTGGTCTAAGGGAAGGCTTCTGAAAGATCTTGTCTTGGTGAAACCAAGTCTTGTGGGGAAAGTGCACCACCTCTGCAGAGTGTAAAATCTAAGTACTTAGCCATGTCCCTGGCAAAGGACAATTTGAGCATCAAGACATGGAAGCTATCAAGAATCTCATCATCCGAATTTCTAAGTTAAAACTTCTGGTTGAACAAGGGTTTAAGGTTCACCAATTTCTATTGGTGGTTCCTTGGGTGATTTTTGTCAAGCAAAAACTTAGTGTTTTCAAATGATAAGGAAAATCTATTTTGAGCAAAGCAAGCCTAAGCTCCACTTAGCCAAATGCATATAGATGATAGACTCCACTATACTACCATAGTATCACTTGCCAATACAATTCAAATGTATTGACCCTTGTGGCTGTAACTTGTTATGTTGCAGGTTTGTTTGATATTAGTGAAGTTATTGATTAGGATTACAAGTCTACAACCAACATGTCTGCCTGTGGCACTTTGAAGATGAAGGACCCCATGCTATTGTTATATTCTGCTGCATTGTAATGAGATAGCCAAATGAGCTATGTAAGATGTAATAATTTATTTTATTCCTGGTTATGAAGTTGTATTATGACCTTTGTTTCTTGATATTACATCTTAACTGTGGATGCTAGCTATTGATCCAGGGACTAGCATTGTAAACACAGGGATCTCTACCTTATTAAAGGTTTGGAACCTAACATCGACGGTTCAGAATTTTGAAAGGTCCGATATATCTGGGGGCTAACTTTCCTTTGAGTTGGAAACACTGCATTCCCTTCAATGGCGACACTTTCAGATATACAAAATCTCCTATGTTGAAGGCGAGGTCTCGACGTCTCTTGTCGGCGTAACTCTTCTGTTTGTACTGGGCTATCTTGAGGTGCTCACGAATCTTGTGAACCTTCTCTTCTGCTTCTCGTAGGATATCGGGTCCAAAAATCTAACTCTCTCCTACTTCTGACCAGTTCAAAGGGGTGCGACACTTCCTTCCATACATGAATTCAAATGGGGCGATTTGCAAACTAGCTTGATAACTGTTGTTGTAAGAAAATTCTGCGAACGACAGACAGTCTTCCCATTTAGATCCATACTCTAGCACACATGCTCTCAACATATCTTCGTGTATTTGATTTACTCGCTCCGTTTGTCCATCGGTCTGAGGGTGATAAGCGGTGCTGAAATCTAGGCGGGTTCCTAAACCTTCTTGAACTTTCTTCCAGAATCTCGAGGTAAACTGAGTTCCTCGATCGGATACAATGTTCTTAGGGACTCCATGCAAACTGACGATTCTAGCGATGTATAACTCCGCTAGCTTCGAACTCTGATATGTGGTCTTGACGGGTAAGAAATGGGCGGCTTTGGACACTCTGTCCACTATGACCCAAATAGAGTCATTTCCTCTACTAGAAGTAGGCAATCCGGTGATAAAGTCCATTCCAACGGAATCTCATTTCCATTCCGGAATCTGCAAGGGTTGCAGCAATCCAGTAGGTCTTTGATGTACGGCCTTGACTCGTTGACATATATCACACTTGGCGATATAGCTTCCAATTTCTCTCTTCATCTTATGCCACCAAAATTGCTCTTTCAAATCTCGATACATCTTAGTTCCTCCGGGGTGGATAGAATATAGAGTATCATGAGGATCCTTGAGAATAACTTCTTTCAACTCAGAATCTGCTGGTACACAAAGGCGTCCTTTGTACCACAGAACTCCTTCTTCGTCTTCGGTGAATCCGGGTACTTTGCATGTACTGATACGACGCTTGATTCCGTCAATACTAGCATTTCCTTTCTGCGCCTCTTTGATCTGGCTGATCAAAGTGGGTTGAAGTTCTATGCTAGCCAAAAATCCTTCACTTACTAATTCCATTCGAAAATCTTCCATCTCTTTGTGCAAACTTGGTTGCTCCTTCAAAATCATGGAGTTCAAGCGGCACGGCAATCTGCTAAGGGCATCTGCTACCACGTTGGCTTTACCAGGGTGATAGTGAATGTCCAGCTCGTAATCCTTGATTAACTCAATCCATCTTCTCTGCCTCATATTCAACTCCTTCTGAGTGAATATATACTTCAGGATCTTGTGATCCGAATAAATCTCACAACGATTTCCCATCAGGTAATGCCTCCATGTCTTCAGGGCTAGAACTACGGTTGCGAGTTCGAGGTCATGGGTTGGGTAATTTTGCTCATGTTGTTTCAGTTGTCAAGATAGATAAGATATAACTTTGCCTTCTTGCATTAGCACACATCCGAGACCGATCTTGGATGCGTCACAAAACACGTCAAAGGGCTTCGTGATATCCGACATGATTAAGATTGGGGCTGAAATCAATTTCCTCTTGAGTTCTTGAAAACTCGCTTAACATTTGTCGGTCCATTCAAACTTCTTGTCCTTCTTTAGCAATTGGGTCATGGGTCTGGCGATACTCGAGAATCCTTCTACGAACTTGCAGTAGTATCCCGCCAATCCGAGAAATGCACGAACTTGGGTTTGAGTGGTTGGGGCTTGCCAATCTTCGACATCTTTCACCTTTGCAGGGTCAACGGCAATTCCTCCGGCTGATACAATGTGACCGAGGAATCCTACCTCCTGTAACCAGAATTCACATTTGCTAAACTTGGCATACAGCTGATGCTCTCTAAGGGTTCCAAGAATGGTCCTTAGGTGTAGCTCATGTTTTCTTCTGATTTGGAATAAATCAGAATGTCATCGATGAAAACAACGACAAACTTATCCAGGAAGTCCATAAAAATCTTATTCATGAGATTCATAAAATAAGCGGGGGCATTGGTTAATCCAAAAGACATAACGGTATACTCGTATAATCCATATCTGGTGGTAAAGGCAGTCTTTGGAATATCCTCTACACAAATTTTGAGTTGATGATAGCCAGTCCTAAGATTAATCTTAGAAAACAATTTGGCACCGGTCAACTGATCAAACAAATCTTCTATCTTGGGCAAGGGGTACTTGTTCTTGATGGTGACATCATTCAACTTCCGATAATCCGTACACAAACGGTTACCTCCATCTTTCTTGTCCACAAACAAAACAGGTGATCTCCATGGTGACGCACTTGGTTGAATCAATCCAATTTCCAGCATGGCATCCAGTTGCTTCTTCAGTTCTGCTAGTTCAGACAGGTTCATACTATATGGTCTCTGGGCTATGGGTCCTGTTCCGGGGATTAGTTCGATGATAAACTCGATATCCCGATCTGGGGGCATATCGAGCAAAACATCTAGAAATACATCGGGGTATTCACAGACTATTCGGACTTGGTCAATGGTAGGTTGGGCTATACTCTTGTAGCACTTGAATTGACGAGGTAAGGTTTCAGATATATGCTCGACTGATATTCCGGCTGTACTGGTCATGGTGATGGCTTTCTTGGCACAGTCAATCAATCCTTTATGTTTGGACATCCAATCCATTCCTAGTACTACTTCCAAACCTTTAGTTCCGAGTACTATCAGGTTAGCATAAAAATCTATGCCATGGATTCGGATAGGGACGGCTTTGCATATTTGCCTAGCCTTGGTGGTTGAAGCGGGGATTTGGACGATCATAACATGCTTCAGTTTGGTTGGTTGAATCTTACTAGTGCAGGAAAATTCTTCGGTGACAAATGAATGCGATGCACCAGAATCAAACAACACTCTTGCAAGTACTGAATTAACAGAAAACATACCCAGCACGACGTCTGGCGCTTCCTGAGCTTCTTCAGCATGCATGAGAAAAAGAGGGCCGTTGCGGTTGAGCGGATTCCCTGGGGAAAACCTTCTTCCTGGTTGAACACGACGCTGCTGCTGAGCTGGGGCTTTTGCATTGGGGGCTGCGGCATTCTTCTTGTTGGGGCACTCGTTGGAGTAGTGACCCTTATTTCCACAGTCATAACAAGTCACTTGCGACTTGTCCTTTGCTGTAACAGGCACAACATTGCTTCGAGTCCTCGAGGCAGTGTTGGTGTTGGCGGTAGCATTGTTGTTGTTGAACTTGGGTGGGGCACGGTTGAAATTGATAGAGTTTCCGGGGTTGTTGTGATTTCCTCCGGGCCTAGGGTTTCCACAGTTGGGATAGGTCGAACGGTTCATTGGGGGTCTGTTGGTTCTCGGGGCAAATCCTGGAGATGGGTTGGGGCGGTACTTTGGGGTCTGATGGGTTCCTGGTTAATGCATCATGCGACGCGTGCGGTTCTCATTGGCTTGGTTGATATTTCCTTCCATCTGGATGGCAGAGTCGACCATGGCTTCAATATCAGCAAAGGGGATATTGACTAACACTGTCTGCATCTCATCGTGCAGACCATTCAAGAATCTCTCCTTCTTCTTGGCTTCAGTGTCGATCTCATCTGGGGCATACCTAGCTAATGACAAGAATTTGTCACGGTATTCCACTACGGTCATCCTTTCTTGCTTCAGTTCTCTGAACTCATCTCTCATCCTCTTGATCAAACCTGGTGGCACATGGGTTCTGCTGAACTTGACTTTGAATTCCTCCCAAGTCATCATCTGTCCTCCGGTCATGGCACGAACACTGTTCCACCATGCTCTGGCATCTCCGGCTAGATAATGGGTGGCGAATAGAACTTCCTTGTTAGCTTCTACTCCGAAAACTTCTAGGTTATTTTCCATGGTTTGCAGCCAATCATCGGCGTCTAAGGGCTCTTCCAACTTAGTGAAAACAGGCGGGTTGGTGTTCTGGAAATTCTTGAGCTTAGATCCATGGTTGTCCTGGTTTCCGTGGCCTTGATTGTTGTGGGATAGCTGAGCTATCTGTTGAAGGGTGGCTAGGTTGGCTTGACGTTCCGCTCTTTTAGCTTCGCGGTCAGAAACCAACATTTGCAGGATCTGCAACATCGGGTCCGGGGATGAACCACTTCCTCCACGTGGCATCTGAAGATTGAGATATATCATGAGAAAAGATGGAAATTTCTAAGGTTCAGGGCTTTGAAAAGTTTTTAAAGTTTGACTCAAATTTTCTAACAACTTGCTTTTCATTCATTCATTCATAGCACACGATACAAACACACACCACAACAAGGTAAACAGATGGTTTTAGGAACCATTCTAGAAAATACGATACAGTGGGACCGAATACTACTCACTACGCTAGTGCTCAAGTGCTACTACTCCTTGGAGTCGGTGTAGTCGTCATCCTCATCATCCTCATCATCATTGATGAAGGCGAAATCATCCTCATCGGTGAAGAAATCCATAGCCTGATCCTCCAGAAAATCGTCATCATCGCTGAGATAGGAGTAGGGGTCTCCACGAAGATCCTCTCCGGTATTCTCCCTTTCCTCCAACAGCATGTCTCTCTCATGGATGGTCTCCTCCAAAGACGAGATACGATGGCGAAGACGGGCAATGATGCGCTCCTTCTTGTCGAGCTGACAGCGGCGAGACTTGCGATCCTTTGCTAGAATGGCGATGGTCTGATCCTTCATCTTGATAATGGCGGACTTGTGGTTGGAGTAGTCACGGCAATTATCCAACTCCTGCTGACGATCGTACATAATGAAGCTAAGGTGGTCCCACTGAGTCTTCAGCTCGTGGTGGTATGGGGCTTCCAGTGGCTGTCCATTAGCACCATGCCTTGGACAAAACTCAAAGCGGGTACCCTTGATCTGGTTGATACTCTGCCCACGCAGATGGGCAAGAGCTTCCTGCATGGCCCTGGCAAGTCCATCGAGCCAGTTGTTCTCTCTTAAGGTAAACTGAATTCCCTCAGCAGTGGGAGGTTCAATCTTTCCTCGGAGACTTGCAACAATTAGCCACTGCAGATCTTCTCCGCCTTGATCATTGAGCTGAGCTCCGAAGAACTCGGGGTGCGGACGCTCCAGAAGTTCCGAAAGCCGGTCCAAATCCCTCTCAAAGATAAGGTCTCCTCCATTTCCCAACTGGTAAAACTTGTTGTACTTCACGTCCATCTAAAAGAATATAAGATGAGTAAGTTATTAGAGTGATCAAGTGTGTCAAATTTTATGTATTTTGCAAGAGTTTTTGAGGAACATGAATTTTCATGAAAGAATCAAGGTGATAATAATGGGAATAAGTTTTTGTAAATATTTGCTTTCTTTGGTTTTGAAACTAATTTTTTGATTCCAAACGTCCAGTCTAACTAGGGTCTCCTATGGTTAGGATGGCTCTGAAACCAACTTGTCAACACCCGGATTTTTAATCCCAGATGCCTGTTATGCCATACATCGCAATCCCAGGATTACCATTTTTGCGAGACATAACAGAATTGGATACCATAGTGCATCATCCATTACAAACCATACATAAGGTCTTACACAAATAAGGATCTCATGATCCAGTTCTTAATACAACTCAAGCAGCGGAAATACGTAATAATAACGGTAGCATAGGCGAAGCTCCATCTTCGGGGTCATAGGCAATGCTGACGATGGGAGATGATCCTAGTTGTCTTAACCTTCCTGGGGTCCATCCTCTAGGTACTCCTCTTCATAGTCTGGCGAATAGCCAGGGACAAAGCCATGAGTACTCTTTAAGTACTCGCAAACTAATACTAACAAGTGAAGGGGTTTTTGTAGTAGGACACTAAGCTCTAGGGTTGTTTTGCAAAAATCCAGATTTACATCTACTAAGTTCAGAAGTAAGAAAATCTAGTTGAAATTTTATTACACCTAAGTGGGAACTTGTATCTCATGCCACAACTCTGTTGTGGTCAAGTCAAAATCTCAATTCATTTCATAAGTCATTTTGAAAACATCTGATGGGGGAACAGTATGGCCACTCCAACTGTCCATAACCGCGGACGCTGCTATTCGAATAGTTTGACACTCTGCAGAGATTGTACACTTTCACCACAACATTCGATACATCTGTCAGGAACAAATCCTGAATTCACCATACTCAGTATGCGGATAATCAATCCTAACCTTTCAATTACACGCCCTAGTATAAGCACCTCTCCTGTGAGTTTGGCCTCCCATCCATGACCAACTATCATCTTGGGTACTGTATAGGTGGACAATCTTCACAAGGTAGCCTCAGCTCAGACCTTGGACGTGAGGGAACCAATACTAAGGTATATAAGCTTCCAGTCAAGCCCAACCCAATTCTCGGGTATTGTGGTTGTACGGTAAAATTGGAATGCTATCGCATCCAGACAACCATCAGTTTTATAAAGGGCTAAGGCTCATGCCTCAACATTTTCATCACCATAAATCATCTGGTGTTCGGAAACACATGTCCAAAACATTTCAATAGAATGATCCATCATTCCAAGGTTTTCATAAACATTTTTCCACCAAGTATTCCCATCTAAGTTGATCAGGTTTTATGCTTAGCACTAGCATCTACAAGTGTGGGTAAGTACTAAAGAGAGGTGGTAAACTAGTGGAGTTTAACTAAGTTCAATCTCATGCCTTAGGATGACATAAAAATTATCTAGCTTAGGCCAAATTTTATGCTCTTTATGCAACCTTCAATTATCTTTCTAGTATCTACAATTCACTTAAGTAAGCTCTAAGTACTAGCTTTGATAAATAAATAAAGTATAAAGCTTGTAAGTAAAACTAGGATTGGTTTATCAAGTGGTTATGATCATATATGCTTAAGGCATATAGTTGGCATGGTAACAAGCAAGTATTTGCTTACATAGGTATAGTATCTTGCAAGTGTTAGCTTGCACAAATATCAGTATAAGCTTGCTAAGTTAATAGCTTGCAAGTATTGGCTTGCATAGGTCAACTTGGTTAGTAAGGCTTGCCTTGTGCAGAGTAGTGGTTGAAGTTCTCCTCGGCTTCTTCTTCGTAGTATCCTCCTTCTTCCTCGTATCCTTGGTCGGTACTAGCGTCTATAAATAAATACGAGGTACACAATCACCAACCAATACTTAACTAATTTCAATCATCACACCAAAGGGTCCTATAGATGATCTAGCATCATCACTAACATTACAAGATTAAAGCTTGGTTTAATTTCTTTTATTTTTAGAAAAGTAATTTCTACTCATTGAAAAACTACTTAAGATTTAATATTCTCCAAACCAAACATGGGATCATGTTGACACATGTCATCACCACACATTTCAGTATATGGGAATTTGATTTAAAGTGGTGTCACAATTTAATAAGGTTTAACCTTTTATTTTACTTCAATAAAGTGGCTAGAAATGCCTATGTGGCATTCTTTTATTACTTGAAAATTATTTCTGTAAGTAAACCCAAATGTTTTTATATATTCTGAAAGGTATGATCAAATGTGAATTTTGAGAGTTGTAATCAACTCAAAAGCTATTATGGTTTAGATTTGAAAAATGTTTGAATGCAGAAAAGCTTCTGCCTTGTTATTTTTACCAAGGTTGATCTATAGATACAAATGATTTGAATCCAACGGGCTTGGATTAAGCATTTCCAGACCTTTCTAACAAAATTGGTTTCATTCAATTTGGTTCACTAAATCGAGTTGGGTTGATTTTTGAAACTAGGTACAGAACTGTGTTTGAATTAAAATGGAAAAAGTTAAATTCAAATGACTGGGCTGCGCGGGAAACGATAATGGGCCGGCCTGGTGTCACTCCGCGGCGCGGGACTCAACTGACAGGGGGTTCCACCAGTCAGTGGCTCTTTAAACGCAAAGCGGTACTGGGCAATCTCATCCGCATGATCTAAGTCTAATCGAACGGCTGCTACTCATCGTCCATGTCGGGCGGCGCCGGCGAGACAGAAACCTAACGCGGCAGGTGTGGGTCGTCGGGGGCTCACCGGGGCTCAGGTGAGGGTCGGCGAGGCGGGCGAACGACGAAGTCGACGATGGAGAACCTCCTGGTACCGGCAACTTCTCCTGGGGTGGACGAAATCGACTGCGCCCTTCTTCTCCAGAGGCGGCCTGCTCCGGCCAAATTCTGGCGATGCGCTGCTCGCCTTGCTCCGGGAACGGGGTGGAACGATCAGTGAGGAGAGGGGAGTGAGATGGTGTGAAGAGTTTGAGCGGGGGAGGCCTCTATTTATAGTCTCGACGACGAGACCGAACGGAATGGGCAGGCAATTGTGGTGATATGGCTACGGGCTGCTAGAGGCATGGCCGGCGGTGGCGATCGATCGGTGGTCTCCTTGCGATGCTCTATGGCTTTAACGCGCGTGTAGGGCGGTGGCAAACGGTCTGGAACATGTGATGCTCTGCGCGGCAGAGGCGGCGTCTTCGACGGCGAACGGGGATGTCTGGCGGTCTCCTGGGACGGTGGTGATTGCGTATGCACGCGGCGAGGGTGGCGCGCGGTCTGTGGGCGTGTGTCGAGGGTGGCGCTCTGGCGCACGCTCGGCATGGTTGACAGAGGCACGGGCGTGGCGTTCCTGGGTGCTCTGGTCGATGTCTTCAAGGCAGGGATGGTCGAGAGGGGGCGGTGAGGCATGGGTGATCTCCCAGACAAGGTTGGCACGGCTAGTTCCTCTCCTAGCTTGCTGTCTACACTGGGATGGCATGGGTGGCTTCGGCTGTTCACCATTGATGATATTGCCAAGCTTACAGTGGTGCTACATGTTTACAAATGAGCTAGATGATCTACTAAAGCCTAGTTGCAACCAGAGAGGGAACAAGTTAGGCTCAAATCACTGCTCCAAATAGTATTTGGATTTTATTTGATTTGCATCTGCAAGGTGTTTGATGAAATGGCCGCATGAATTCAAGTTTTGAATTTTGAAAAGATTTTTTGTGGGTGTGCTAGGTAGGTGCTGGTGAGTCTGTAGATGCTTGGGTTTTTAAAGTTGAGCTTGTTTGAGTGGTTTTTGAAAAAGTGGGATCTTCCCATATGATAAAGATTCAATTTTAAACTGTCATTTCAACTATGCATTTCAATGTTTCCGGATGATCACAAGGTGGGCCTTGATACTTTGTTATGAGTACTATCAAGGGGTGCAAAGATCCAAACAAGTTTCTGTTAAGTTCTAAAAGTTAGATACAGCCAAAGTAGGCATGGGAGTTAAGTTGGTCAAAATGACCATTCCCTTATTTTGTTTGTTTTGATTTATTTGTCTTTGGGAAAAGTGTGGGCATTGTCTAGATGATGTTTATTTCACCTAAGAACCTCTTACAAGCAAAGAAACACATAAACAAGGCAATTCAAAAGAATTCAAAATGGGATGCATACACACTTGCATGCTTTCATATTTTTATTTAGAAAAGTTTTTGTTAACCCTAATTTTGATGCATAGAGTTTGATGATTCTAGTTCAATATTTTTCGGATGTTACAATGACATCAAGATTTATCTAACTTAGGCCAAGTTTTATGCTCTTTATGCTACCTTCATATATCTTTCTAATATCTACATGTCACCAAGTACTCTAGTAGAAAGCTTTGATAAAGAAATAAAATACTAAGCTTGCAAGTAAAACTAGGATGTGGTATCAAGTGGTGTAAGTTTGCTAATTTGCAAGTGTTAGCTTGCCAGGTCATCTAGTAGTATTAGGCTTGCATAAATTGCAAGTATAACCTTGCAAAGTCAATAGCTTGCCTTGTGCAGAGCAGTGGTTGAAGTTCTCCTCGGCTTCTTCCTCATAGTATCCTCCTTCCTCCTTGTATCCTTGTTCGGTACTAGCGTCTATAAATAAATATGAGGTACACAATGACCAAACTATACTTAACTATTTCTATTTATCACACCAAGGTTTTCACTAGATGATATAGGATCATCACAAACATTACAATCATTAAGGCAAATAGTTTTATTTCCTTTATTTTAGAAAAGTAATTTCTACTCATTGAAAAACTACTTAAGATTTAATATTCTCCAACTAAAACATGGGATCATGTTGACACATGTCATCACCACATATTTCAGTACTTGGGAATGTGATTTAAAGTGGTGTCACAATTTAATAAGGTTTAACCTTTTTATTTTTATTAAATAAAAGTGACTAGAAATGCCTATGAGGCATTCTTTTATCACTTGATCATTATTTCTGCAAGTAAACCTATATATTTTTATATATTCTGAAAGGTATAGTCAAATGTGATTTTTGAGAGTTGGAATCAACTCAGAAAAATTTATGGTTGAATTTTGAAAAATGTTTGAATGCAGAAAAGGTTCTGCCTTGTTATTTTTACCATGGGTGATCTACAATTCCAATTGGTTTGACTCCAACGGGCTTGAATTAAGCATTTCAGTACCTTTCTAAAAAAATTGGTTTCATGCATTTTGGTTCAGTGAATCAATCTGGGTTGATTTTTGAATCTAGGTACAAAACTGATTTGAAAACTAAATGAATAAACCTAAGTTTGAATTGCTGGGTCGCGCGGGAGGTTTAACTGGGCCGGCCCACTATGCACAGCGCGTACGTGGGCTGGTTAAGTGGCTGTCCCCACTCGTTAGTGAGACAGTGAGTGGCGAAGCGGTACAGGGCGATTAGGGCCGTGCGATATAGTTCTAATCCTACAGTTGTGGTTCGTCGTCCACGCCTGAACAGGACACGGCGAGGTTGAACCCTAGCGTGGCCAGTGGGGGTCGACGGGGGCTCATCGGGGCTCTGGCGATGGTCGGCGATGGGTGCGAACGACAGAGTCGACGACGATGAACCTCTTGGTACCGGCAACTCCTCCTGGGGCGGCTCCAATCGACGGCGCGTCTCCTCCTCTGCAGCGGCGAACTCCGGTGAAATTCCGGCCACCTGGTGCTCGCCTTGCTCCGGGAGTGAGTGGGTGTGATCAGTGAGAGGTGGGGAGTGAGATGGTGTGCTCAAATCGAATGGGGGTGGCCTCCTTTTATAGTGCCTGAAGGGGACCGACGGGCACGGGTGGAGCTCGTCGTGGTCGTCGGCACATCGTGCTAATGGCATGGGCGATGATAGGGGCGGTTCGTTGCCTCCTGGCGAAGCTCAATGGCTTGATGGCGCAGCGTGGGCGGTGAGGAACGGTTGTAACGTCGCGGCGCTCTAGGATGGTCCGACGGCAAGTTTAATGGCGCACATCGTCCATGGTCCACGTGGCGGCGAACGGGGTTGTCTTGCGGGGTGCTGGGTGCTGGCGATCACGTATGCAAGTGGCGAGGGCGGCGTGCAGTCTGTGGGTTCGTGTCACTGCTGGCGCACTGGCGCGCTCTCGGCACACACGCAGAGCAACTGGGCGTAAGCTTGTTGTGTGGTCCAGTGGCTGGCAAGGCTCGAGCGTTGGACAGGTGGTGGCGGTGGACGGTGCTGTGTGTCCCAGACAAGGTTGGCGAGGCTAGAGCTTCACCTAGCTCGTTGGCGACATGAGGGTGGCAATGGTGCTCTCGGCATGGTCACCATTGATAGCTATGCTTGCTCACAGTGATGCTAAAGCTAGTTAAATTAGTCTGATCATCTACTGAGAGTGTAGAGTGAGCTAGAGAGGGGACAAGGTTGGCCAAAATTACTATTTATAATAGTGTTTGATGTTTGTTTGTTTGCTGCTAACAAGGTGTTTAATGAAATGGCCGCAAGAAATTCAAATTTGAATTTTGGATTAAAACTTGGTGGGTTTGCTAGTTACATACTAGGGAGTCTTGGGTTAGTTGTATTGGTCAAGGGGCACTGGTTTGGTTGGGTTTTAAAACTGTGTGATCTTCACATATATTATAGATTCAATTTTGAATTGTGATTTGAATCAGGTTGCCAAATGTTTCTGTAAGTTTGAAAGGTGGTATCTGATTCACTTTTACTTGGTATTGCAAGGGGTGAAAAGAAATGGAAAAGTTTCTGTTTGAAATCTTGGACTAGAAACACTCAAAGTGACCTAGTGAGCAAGATTGGCAAAAATGACCATTTGCTTTATTTGTTTTGTTTTTGATTTTCTATTGATTTGTTCTTACTTGGAAATGTTTTATTTGATGTTATTTTCATCTTTAAACCATTCCTTGCTATTTATGTTAATCACACAAGTCCATTCTTGCATTCATACAATCATCCCATACACACATGCATTCATTTGGTTTTTATTTAATCAAAGTTTTTGTTAACCCTAATTTTAGTGATTAGAATTTGATAATCATTGTTCAACATTTTTGGGATGTTAAAAACCTTCCCTCCTTAAACAAAATCTCGTCCCAAGATTTGAAAAAGAAGGAAAAAGATTACCTAGGATTTAAAGAGATCGGGAAACTTCGTCCTGATGTGATCTTCTCGCTCCCAGGTAGCTTCTTCTTCAGTGTGGTTAGTCCACTGAATCTTGAGAAACTTGATGCTTTGGGTTCTGGTGGTTCTGAAGGCTTTCTCTAAAATACGGGTGGGTACTTCGGGATACGTCAGGTCATCGTTGATCTCTATGGTGCGGTGATCAATATTCTTGAAAACTTCAGTCTTCTCCGGAACTTCAAGGAATTTGCGAAGTAACGATATATGGAACACATTGTGCATTGCTGACATATCCTCTGGCAGTTCCAATTGATACGATACTTCTCCTCGACGATTCAGAGTCTTGAAAGGTCCGATATATCTAGGGGCTAACTTTCCTTTGAGCTGGAAACGCTGCATTCCCTTCAAAGCTGACACTTTGAGATACACAAAATCTCCGATATTGAAAGCGAGGTCTCGACGTATCTTGTCGGCGTAACTCTTCTATCTTGACTGGGCGGTCTTGACGTGCTCATGAATCTTGTGAACTTTTTCTTCTGCTTCTCGTAGGATGTTGGGTCCAAAGATCTGACTCTCTCCTACTGCCGACCAATTCAAAGGGGTATGACACTTCATTCCATACATGAACTCAAATGGGGCCATTTGCAAACTAGCTTGATAACTGTTGTTGTAAGAAAATTCTGCGAAAGGCAAACAGTCTTCCCATTTAGATCCATACTCTAGCACACATGCTCTTAACATATCTTCGAGTATTTGATTTACTCGCTCCGTTTGTCCATCAGTTTGAGGGTGATAGGTTGTGCTGAAATCTAGTCTTGTTCCTAGTCCTTCTTGGACTTTCTTCCAGAATCTCGAGGTAAACTGAATTCCTCGATCCGATACGATGTTCTTGGAGACTCCGTGCAAACTGAAAATCCTAGCGATGTATAACTCTGCTACCTTCAAACTCTGGTAGGTGGTCTTGACTGGTAAGAAATGGGCTACCTTGGACAATCTTTCAACTATGACCCAAATAGAGTCATTTCCCCTACTCGAAGTAGGTAATCCGGTGATAAAGTCCATTCCAACTGAATCCCATTTCCATTTTGGAATCTGCAGTGGTTGCAACAGTCCTGCGGGTCTTTGATGTCCTGCCTTGACTCTTTGACAAATATCACACTTGGCGATGTAGCTTCCAATTTCTCTTTTCATCTTATGCCACCAAAATTGCTCCTTCAAATCCTGATACATCTTCGTTCCTCTGGGGTGGATAGAATAAAGGGTATCATGGGCCTCTTTCAAAATAACTTCTTTCAACTCTGAATCTGCTGGTACACAGAGATGTCCTTTGTACCACAGAACTCCTTCTTCATCCTCGGTAATCTGGGTACTTTGCCTGTACCGATACGACGTTTGATTCCGTCGATACTAGCATTTCCTTTCTGCGCCTCCTTCATCTGACTGATCAAAGTGGGTTGAAGTTCTATGCTAGCCAAAAATCCTTCACTTACTAATTCCATTCGGAAATCTTCCATCTCTTTGTGCAAACTTGGTTGCTCCTTTAGAATCATGGAGTTCAAGCGGCACGACAATCTACTAAGGGCATCTGCTACCACATTGGCATTACCAGGGTGATAGTGAATGTCCATGTCATAGTCCTTGATTAGCTCAATCCATCTTCTCTGCCTCATATTCAGCTCCTTCTGAGTGAATATATAATTCAGGCTCTTGTGATCCGAATAAATCTCACAACGGTTTCCCATAAGATAATGCCTCCATGTCTTTAGGGCTAGAACTATGGCTGCTAGTTCAAGGTCATGGGTTGGATAATTCTATTCATGCTGCTTCAGTTGTTAGGATAGGTAAGATATAACTTTGCCTTCTTGTATCAACACACATCCGAGACCGATCCTGGATGCGTCACAATATACATCAAAGGGCTTCGTGATATCCGGCATGATCAAGATTGGGGCTGAAATCAATCTCCTCTCGAGTTCCTGAAAACTCGCTTCACATTTGTCCGTCCATTCAAACTTCTTGTCCTTCTTCAACAATTGGGTCATGGGTCTGGCGATACTCGAGAATCCTTCTACGAACTTGCGGTAGTAGCCCGCTAATACTAGAAATGCACGAACTTGGGTTTGAGTGGTTGGGGCTTGCCAATCTTCAACATCCTTCACCTTTGTAGGGTCAACGGCAATTCCTCCGGCTGATACAATATGTCCGAAGAATCCTACCTCTTGTAACCAGAATTCACATTTGCTAAACTTGGCATATAGCTGATGCTCTCTAAGGGTTCCAAGAATGGTCCTTAGGTGTAGCTCATGTTCTTCTTTTGATTTGAAATAAATCAGAATGTCATCGCTAAAAACAACGACAAACTTATCCAGGAAGTCCATAAAAATATTATTCATGAGGTTCATGAAATAAGTGGGGGCATTGGTTAATCCAAAAGACATGACAATATACTCATATAATCCATATCGGGTGGTAAAGGCAGTCTTTGGAATATCCTCTGCGCGAATATTGAGTTGATGATAGCCAGTTCTAAGATCAATCTTAGAAAACACTTTGGCACCAGTTAACTGGTCAAACAGGTCTTCTATCTTGGGAAACGGGTACTTGTTCTTGATGGTGACATCATTCAACTTCCGATAGTCCATACATAAATGGTTACCTCCATCTTTCTTGTCCACAAACAAGATAGGTGATCTTCATGGCGACACACTTCATTGGATCAATCCTATCTCCAGCATAGCATCCGGTTGCTTCTTCAGTTCCACTAGTTCCGAAGGGTTCATACTATATGGTATCTGGGCTATGGGTCCGGTTCCAGGGATTAGTTCAATGATAAACTCGATATCCCGATCTGGGGGCATACCAGGCAAAACATCTGTAAATACATCGGGGTATTCATAGACTATCCGGACTTGGTCAAGGGTTGGCTGGGCTATACTCTTGTTGCATTTGAATTGACGGGGCAAGGTTTCAGATATATGCTCGGTTGATATTCCGGCTGTACTGGTCATTGTTATGGCTTTCTTGGCATAGTCGATTAATCCTTTATGTTTGGACATCCAATCCATTCCTACTACTACTTCCAAACCTTTAGTTCCGAGTACTATTAGATTAGCATAAAAATCTATGCCATGGATTCGGATAGGTATGGCTTTGCAAATTTGTCGAGCTTTGGTAGTTGAACCAGGTATTTGAACTATCGTAACATGCTTCAATTTGGTGGGTTGAATCTTACTAGTGCATGCAAATTCTTCAGTAACAAACGAGTGCGATGCTCCAGAATCAAACAACACTCTTGCAAGTATTGAGTTAACAGAGAACATACCCAGCACGACATCTGGCGCTTCTTGGGCTTCTTCAGCATGCATGAGAAAGAGACGACCGTTGCGGTTGAGCGAATTCCCTGGGGAAAACCTTCTTCCAGCCTGAACACGACACTACTACTGAGCTGGGGCATTTGTATTGGGGGCTTAGAAATCTTCTTGGGGCACTCATTGGAGTAGTGACCTTTGGTTCCACATTCATAACAAGTCACTTGCGACTTGTCTTTTGCTGCAACAGGCACAACATTGCTTCCAGTCCTTGGGGCAGTGTTGGTGTTGGTAGCGACATTGCTGTTGTTGACCTTTGGTGGTGCACGATTGAAATTGCTGGGGTTGCCGGGGTTGTTGTTGTTTCCTCCGGGCCTTGGGTTTCCACGGTTGGGATAGGTGGGACGGTTCATCGGGGGTCTATTGGTTCTTGGGGAAAATCCTAGAGATGGGTTGGGACGATACTTTGGTGTATGGTGGGTTCATGGTTGATGCATCATACGACTCTTGCGGTTCTCATTAGCTTGGTTGATCTTTCCTTCCATTTGAATGGCAGAGTCAACTAAAGCTTCAATATCCACAAAGGGGATATTGACTAACACTGTCTGCATTTCATTGTGCAGACCATTCAGGAATCTCTCCTTCTTCTTGGCTTCAGTATCTATTTCATATGGTGCATACCTAGCCAATGACAAAAATTTGTCATGGTATTCCACTACTGTCATCATGCCTTGCTTCAGTTCCCTGAATTCATTTCTCATCCTCTTAATCAAACCCGGTGGCACATGGGTTCTTCTGAACTTGATTTTGAACTCTTCCCAAGTCATCAGCTGACCTCCTGTCATTGCGCGAACGCTGTTCCACCATGCTCTTGCATCTTCGGCCAGATAGTGGGTGGAAAATAGTACTTTCTCGTTGGCTTCCACTCCTGCAACTTCTAGATTGTTCTCCATGGTTTGCAGCCAATCATCGGCAGCCAAGGGCTCTTCTGACTTAGTGAAAATGGGTGGATTAGTGTTCTAGAAATTCTTGAGCTTAGATCCATGGTTGTCCTGATTTCCATGGCCTTGATTGTTGTTGTTGGCCATCTGAGATATGTGCTGAAGGGTGGCTAAGTTGGCTTGACATTCGGCTCTTTCATCTTCATGGTCCGAAACCAACATTTGCAAGATTTGTAGCATCAGGTCCGGGGATGAGTTGCTTCCTCCTCTAGGCATCTGAAGATTGAGATAGATTATGAGAAAAGAGGGAAATTTCTAAGGTTCGGGGTTTTGTGTTTGAAAAGTTTTCAAAGTTTGACTCAGATTTTTCTAGCAACTTGCTTTTCATTCATTCATAGCACACGATACAAACACACACCACAACAAAAGAAAATAGATGGTTTTAAGAACCATTTTGGGAAACTACGATATAGTGGGACCAAATACAACTCACTAACGCTAGTGCTCAAGTGCTACTACTCCTCGGAGTCAGTGTACTCATCATCCTCATCATCATCATTGATGAAGGCGAAGTCATCCTCATCGGTGAAGAAGTCCATGGCCTGATCCTCCAGAAAGTCATCATCACTGAGATAGGAGTAGGGGTCTCCACGAAGGTCTTCCCCTGCATTCTCCCTCTCCTCCAACTGCATATCTCTCTCGTGGATGGTATCCTCCAAACTCATGATCCGATGGCGAAGACGGGCAATGATGTGCTCCTTCTTGTCGAGCTGACGGCGACAAGACTAGCGATCCTTCACTAGCATGGCAATGGTCTGATCCTTCTTGGCTGCGATGGCGTACTTGTGGTTGGCTTAGGAGCGGGCATTGTCCAACTCTTTCTGACGGTCATACATCATGAAGCTGAGGTGGTCCAATTGACTCTTCAGCTCGTGGTGGTATGGGGCCTCCAGTGGTTATCCCATAACATCACGCCTTGGGTAGAAATCAAAGCGAGTACCCTTGGTCTAATTGATACTCTGCCCACACAGATGGGCAAGAGCTTCTTGCATGGCCCTAGCAAGTCAATCGAGCCAGTTGTTCTCTCTCAAGGTGAACTGAATTCCCTCTGTGGTGGGGGCTTCAGTCTTTCCCTGGATACTTGCAACAACTAGCCACTACAAATCCTCTCCTTCCTGATCATTGAGCTGAGCTCCAAAGAACTCGGGGTGAGGACGCTCCAGCATCTCTGCCAGCTGGTCCAAGTCAAGCTCAAAGATGATGTATCCTCCATTTCCCAACTGATAAAACTTGCTGTACTTCACGTCCATCTATAAGAATATAAGATGAGTAAGTTAGTAGAGTGATCAAGTGTATCAAATTTTATGTAAGTTTGCAAGAATTTTTTAGGAACATGAATTTTCATGAAATAGTCTAAGTGGTAGGAAGGAGAATAAGTTTTCATAAATACTCACTTCCTTGGTTTTGAAACTAAGTTTTTGATTCAAACGTCCATTCTAAACTAGGGTCTCCTATGGTTAGGATGGTTCTGATACCAACTTGTCAACACCTGGATTTTTAATCACAGATGCCTGTTATGCCATACATCGCAATCCCAGGATTACCATTTTGCGAGACATAACAGATTGGATATCACAGTACATCATCCATTACAAACCATATATAAGGTATTACACAAATACGGATCTCATGATCCAGTCTTAATACAAGTCAAGCAGCGGAATAACGTAATAATAACGATAGTGTAGGCGAGGCTCCATCTTCATGGTCATAGGCAATGCTGACGATGGGAGATGATCCTAGTTGTTGTAACCTTCTTGCTGTCCGTCTTCCTGATACTCCTCTTCATAGTCTGTCCACGGGAATAGCCAAGGACAAAGCCATGAGTACTCTTTAAGTACTCGCAAACTAATACTAACAAGTGAAGTGGTTTTGGAATATGAAGTACCAAGCTCTAGGTTGTTTTGCAAAAAGCCATATTTACCTTAACTAAGTTCAGAAGCAAAGAAAGCTAGTTGAAATTTTATAACACCTAAGTGGGATCTTGAATTTCTTGTCACAACTCTGTTGTGGTCAAGTCAAATCATAATTCATTTCCAAGTCATTTTCAAAACATCTGACGACGGAACAGTATGACCACTCCAACTGTCCATAACCGCGGAAGAGCGGCTATTCGAATAGTTTGACACTCTATAGAGGTGGTACACTTTCACCACAACATTCGATATATCCGTCAGGAACAATCTTGAATTCACCATACTCAGTATGCTGATAATCAATCCTAACCTTTCAATTACACGCCCTAGTATAGGCACCTCTCCCGTGAGTTTGGCCTCCCAACCATGACCAACTGTCAACTTGGGTACTGCACAGGTGGACAATCTTCACAAGGTAGCCTCAGCTCAAACCTTGGCCGCAAGGGAACCCAGACTAAGGTATATAAATTTCCAGTCAAGCCCTACCCAAATTTTGGGTATTGTGGTTGTACGGTAAAATTGGAATGGTATCTCATCTAGACAACCATTAGTTTTATAAAGGGCTAAGGCTCATGCCTTAACATTTTCATCATCAAAATCATCTGGTGTTCCAAGAACACATGTCAAAACATTTAAGTAGAATGACTCATCATTCTAAGGTTTTTATGACCATTTTCACCAAGTATTCCCATCTAAAGTTGATCAAGTTCTATGCTTAGCACCAGCATCTACAAGTGGGGGTAAACACTAATGAGGGGTGGTAAACAAGTGTGAACTAGCTAAGTTTAATCTCATGCCTCAGGATGACATCAAGATTTATCTAACTTAGGCCAAGTTTTATGCTCTTTATGCTACCTTCATATATCTTTCTAATATCTACAAGTCACCAAGTACTCTAGTAGAAAGCTTTGATAAAGAAATAAAATACTAAGCTTGTAAGTAAAACTAGGATGGGGTATCAAGTGGTGTAAGTTTGCTAAGTTGCAAGTGTTAGCTTGCCAGGTCATCTAGTAGTATTAGGCTTGCATAAATTGCAAGTATAAACTTGCAAAGTCAATAGCTTGCCTTGTGCAGAGTAGTGGTTGAAGTTCTCCTCGACTTCTTCCTCGTAGTATCCTCCTTCCTCCTTGTATCCTTGTTCGGTACTAGTGTCTATAAATAAATACGAGGTACACAATCACCAAACAATACTTAACTATTTCTATTTATCACACCAAGGTTTTCACTAGATGATATAGGATCATCACAAACATTACAATCATTAAGGCAAATAGTTTTATTTCCTTTATTTTAGAAAAGTAATTTCTACTCATTGAAAAAATACTTAAGATTTAATATTCTCCAACTAAAACATGGGATCATGTTGACACATGTCATCACCACATATTTTAGTACTTGGGAATGTGATTTAAAGTGGTGTCACAATTTAATAAGGTTTAACCTTTTATTTTTATTAAATAAAAGTGACTAGAAATGCCTATGAGGCATTCTTTTATAACTTGATCATTATTTCTGCAAGTAAACCTATATATTTTTATATATTCTGAAAGGTATAGTCAAATGTGATTTTTGAGAGTTGGAATCAACTCAAAAGCTTTTATGGTTGAATTTTGAAAAATGTTTGAATGCAGAAAAGCTTCTGCCTTGTTATTTTTACCATGGGTGATATACAATTCCAATTGGTTTGAATCCAACGGGCTTGGATTAAGCATTCCAGTACCTTTCTAACCAAATTGGTTTCATGCATTTTGGTTTAGTGAATCGAGCTGGGTTGATTTTTGAATCTAGGTATAGAATTGATTTGAAAACTAAATGAATAAACCTAAGTTTGAATTGCTGGGTCGCGCCGGAGGTTTAACTGGGCCAGCCCACTAGGCACAGCACGCGCGGGCTGGTTAAGTGGCTGTCCCCACTCATCAGTGAGACAGTGAGTGGTGAAGCGGTACGTGGCGATTAGGGCCGTGTGATCTAGTTCTAATCCTACGGTTCGTCCACGCCTGAACAGGTCGCAGCGAGGTTCAACCCTATCACGGACAGTGGGGGTCGACGAGGGCTCACCGGGGCTCCGGCGATGGTCTGTGATGGGGGCGAACGACGACGGCGATCCTCTTGGTACCGGCAGCTCCTCCTGGGGTGGCTCCAATCGCCGGTGCCTCTCCTCCTCTGCAGCGGCGAACTCTGGTGAAATTCCGGCCACCTGGTGCTCGCCTTGCTCCGGGAGTGAGTGGGTGTGATCAGTGAGAGGTGGGGAGTGAGATGGTGTGCTCAAATCGAATGGGGGTGGCCTCCTTTTATAGTACCTAAAGGGGACCGACGGGCGCGGGTGGAGCACGCCGTGGTCGTCGGTACAGCGTGCTAATGGCATGGGCGACGATAGGAGGCAGTGCGTTGCTTCCTGGCAAAGCCCAATGGCTTGATGGCGCGGCGTGGGGAAGTAAGGATCGGTCAGAACATCGCGGCGCTCTGGGCGGGTCCAACGGCAAGTTTAATGGTGCACAGCGTCCGTGGTTCACGCAGTGGCGAACGGGGTTGTCTGGCAGGGTGCTAGGGTGCTGGCGATCACGTATGAAAGCGGCGAGGGCGGCACGCGGTCTGTGGGTTCATGTCGCTGATGGCGCGCTGGCACGCTCTCGGCACGCACGCAGAGAAACTAGGCGCGAGCTTGCCGTGTGGTCTAGTGGCTGGCAAGGCTCGAGCATTGGACAGGGGGTGGCGATGGACGGTGTTGCGTGTCCTAGACAAGGTTGGCGAGGCGACATGAGGGTGGCAATAGTGCTCTCAGCATGGTCACAATTGATGGCTATGCTTGCTCATAGTGATGCTAAAGCTAGTTAGGTTAGTTTGATCATCTACTGAGAGTGTAGAGTGTAGAGAGGGGACAAGGTTGGCCAAAATTACTGTTTTAATAGTGTTTGATGTTTGTTTGCTTGCTGCTGACAACGTGTTTGATGAAATGGCCGCAAGAAATTCAATTTGAATTTTGGATTCAAACTTGGTGGGTTTGCTAGTTACATACTAGGGAGTCTTGGGTTAGTTGGATTGGTCAAGGGGCACTGGTTTGGTTGGGTTTTGAAAATGTGTGATCTTCACATATGTTATAGATTCAATTTTGAATTGTGATTTGAATCAGGTTGCCAAATGTTTCTGTAAGTTTGAAAGGTGGGCTTTGATTTACTTTTACTTGGTCTTGCAAGGGGTGAAAAGAAATGGAAAAGTTTCTGTTTGAAATCTTGGACTAGAAACACTCAAAGCGACCTAGTGAGCAAGATTGGCAAAAATGACCATTTGCTTTATTTGTTTTGTTTTTCATTTTCTCTTGATTTGTTTCTGCTTGGAAATGTTTTATATGATGTTATTTTCATATTTAAACCATTCCTTGCTATTTAGGTTAATCACACAAGTCCATTCTTGCATTCATACAATCATCCCATACACACATGCATTCATTTGGTTTTTATTTAATCAAAGTTTTTGTTAACCCTAATTTTAGTGATTAGAATTTGATAATCATTGTTCAACATTTTTAGGATGTTATAGTTCCGTAGGGGAGATATAGGCGAAGGGGCGGAGTCGGGAGCCGGGCAGGTGGACCACACCTGCCCTAGGCACGGCCCAGGGTGGGCCCTTGCCTAGGGGGTGTGGGCCCCCTGTGGCCCTTCTTTGTCCCTCCTTCTGGCTTCCTCTGTCTTCTGGAAAAAAATAATTTTCCCATATTTTTCTGGTATTTTTCTGATCTTCGCGAAATTGCATCAAAACGCCTTCTTTTCCATCAGAATCCAGACTCCGGTAGTCCATCCTCCAAGAATCATCCAACATGCATAAACATATGAAAAGCCATAAGTAATACCTCATAATAAGACATATATCAATGAATAGAGGTATATTATGATATAGAATGGTGATGCAAATTGGGATTATCACATATACAACAACGACTGCATGAGTAAAGAATACAGATATACAGTACAAAGATCCAAATCACTTTCAAAACGCTACAACATCCGAGTATGGATAAGAAGCAAATTGGGCTAAGAGCCTTGAAGAATAACCAATGACGTCCATACCCTGTCGAGGCCAAGAAGGAAGGGTAGCCCTGCTAACGACGTTGATCTCAAACATGTTCAACAAAAGGGGTGCCAACAAAGGGAAAAGGAAAAGGAAAAGGGGAACGGTCAGTACTGAGGCCAGTACACCACAAGACTTAGAATTTGGCGGCTGTCGCCTACATAGGTATGGTGTAATGAAGCGGCAACAAAGCATGTGCTAAACAACCTATAGAGAATCGATACAGCTGGCGGCTCTTAGAGAGGGATAAGACAGACCTATCCGAAACCAACCTGATACTAACACCAAATATACCCATCCTGGTATTTCCACCTCGAGACCAAACGAGGAAGTTAAACCAAGGAACTCACGCAGTTGGCAGCTTTATTCATTCCATTATAGTTGCAGCACTTACTAGTCAGATATAGATAGCATGAGTCATCCTGATATCATAAGTTGTGGGCACTTTTAGTTAACCATTCTATTGTAGTTGTTCTACTTACTAGTCAGGTACAAATAGCATGAGACATCCCTAATCCAGCAGTTGTTGGCACTTTTAGTTACTCATTCCATTATAGTGAAACTGATAACTAGACATGTCAAAGTCAAACTTATAGAACTACTTTAGTTATAGTTGTTTATGATTGATATACTGTGCTCCAAGTCGTCCATTACCGCGGACACGGCTTTCTGAAAGATATAACCTGTAGGGGTTCACAAATACCAATACACGCACGATCAACCTAGAAAAAAAATAAAAACCCAATGAGGCATCACGACAAAGCAATCACAAGATTTATAAAATATTTCAGGGGGCCACCCCACTATGCTACCCGCTATGAAGTTGGCCAGCTCCGCGATGGACCAAGAGGTTTGCGAGAACGACTGTATATGACTGGGAACCCGAAAGTGTGACTGGTCTTGTCAATACCATGAAATCTTGATGCGATCCAAAACAGTACAGTAGTAAACGCTCCTCGAGAAACAACAGTAAACAAATCAGTAAAACATGGCATAAGTACAGGATAGTAATAATGCCCCAAACTAGTTTCTGGCCCCAAGAAATAAGAAATGAATCAAGATCTGGCTAAGGGGATTCATTGTCCCACATGTGGATAGTGCGATAGTCAAGGAACATGTATCAAGTACTTGGGGTCCTACAGGACACCAATGAGCGTTTAAAAGCCAAATAGCATCTATTACCCACCAGTTCCTCTGCATTAGTTTTATCTATCCCAACATTGTAATATCAAGTTGTAATTAAATTCATGATCATCTCCAACATAAAGCATATGGCAACCTTCCAACAATTATGGTATTTGACGTCACGAAACAACACCTGAGCAAGCGACTACGACACCCAAGGCTGACTATCTACCAAACAATAGGTAATAGGAGGTGTCCAAGGCAATATAGAGGCTACAAGGGATATCATGGGTACAAAAACTAAAGCATTCCAACACAGATGGCAATAGATCAACAGGAGGAAATAAAGACTATAAAAGTAAGATAGGTAGAAAGGGAGAGAATGCTCGCCTCGGAAACACTGCTGAAGGTTCATCCAAAGATCGGGTCGGCGCTCGCATCAACTCATCAGCCTAATCCGTGAGGAAGCAAAGCACTAGAAGAAAACACCGGATGCACTATTTAATACTACGGCACAAGATCGGGCATGATGCATGACATGGCACATGTGTGATGCAATAAGGCAATAGGTGTGATGCAATAAGGCAATATTAAGCGGAACCGGGGCCCCGACAATTAATTAGATGGTTCATGTTGTTTAGATACCCTGCAATTTAAATGTTTGCTTAACAAGGAAAAACATGAAAGTTCGCTACACAAATTTAAATGTGGCCAATATAAGACTATATTAGCCCACATATGGTCTCCATATTAATTATGAGGTGAATCGGCATAATTCCCCAAAACCACATGAGGTGTGTGCAAGCATGAACAATTATATGCAACAAATGTATGTCATTTATAAAATAGGGGTCTCGGAAAACGGGGTCACACATGGTGGGCTCAGAGGTCTTGGGGTCTCGAGGGATCGGGCTCGGCTTCGGTGTTCGGAATCCGGGAAGGAGGGCTCAGGGCC
Source organism: Avena sativa (assembly GCA_916181665.1). Classification (NCBI taxonomy): domain Eukaryota; kingdom Viridiplantae; phylum Streptophyta; class Magnoliopsida; order Poales; family Poaceae; genus Avena; species Avena sativa. The sequence continues at coordinate 302,365,033 of OV702295.1, read as the reverse complement.
TTTGTATTCCGCGAAGTAGAACTTGATGTTCTGGGATGGAGAGCTTGGGATTGATGTCGAGGTCTTCGAGTAGCACCATGTACATCCTTCGAAAACATCGACACCAAGCCAGTCTTGTCGAGGAGGGGATATCGACGCCTTGTTTGGGTAACCCGTGTGTGGTTGTTCTTGGCATTGAAGATCTTCCGTAGACGGTCTTGCATTCCCCGGAGCACAAGGGAGGGAATTTGATGTGAAACCTATTACAGTTATGGAGGATACATCATGATAACGGGAGTACCCTCACTCGAACTTCAACACGAACTAATAGCATCCACGAACAGCAGCTGGAAGGGTCATACACCAAGGAAGAGACGACACATCATCTGCGGAACACGGAGGCAGAGGGCAGCAGCCGAACGCGAGAGAATACATGGCTGAAGCACCGGCCAGAGGGCGGTAGCGACCACAACTGCAGGAGGCGGTGCAGGGCGTGCGTAGGCGAGAGGGCGCTATGGGACTTGCAGAAGTCGGGCCGGCGGTGGGGATTCGAGTTGTGGTGAGGTGTGGTGCAACAGGGGCGCGGCGCGATAGGCTAGGCGGCCAGCCGCTGGGGACGAGCTATAACACTACGGTAGGGAAAGCATGGTGAGAGGGCGAGGCCGAAGAAGGTGGCGCGCGACAAGGCGACTTAGAGTGTTGGTCGGTGGAGGTCAGTGACGAGGGAGCTAGGCCGGCGATAGCTCTGCGAGGGGAAGGTAAGGCGCCGGGTCGAGGGGGGAGGAGGTGGCCAGGGGCGATAATGAGGAAGCAAGGTAGGAGGAGACACAACGCACGCCGGCCTGCTCGATGAGGAAGAAAGTCGGGTGAGCGCCTGCGGCTGATACCTTCAATCCGGATTACGGATGTAGTATAGCTTCTTTTTCCCTAGTAGACCTAGGTTTATAGAATCCTCTGGAAGCAGAAAGCAAAGTGAAGTTACTTTAACGGACCTTTGGGAGTTTTGGAATTCTTTTTGTGTTTTACCAGACTAAGAGTTTGTGATCTTTTGTTGTTATTGACGATGGAGAGAGAGGGCCTAGGGCTTTCGATTTCACCTATAGCTATGCAAAACATCTGATGGAAATAAAATATAATAATAAAGTATGCATGTAATTGTTAGAGCAAGATAATTATATGTGGGAAGTGCATCCATAATTGCTATTGCCTCAGCAATCACTTATATCTGATATGCATAGTGATGTCACCGTTAATCCTAAGTAAATCCCTCACATATAGTCGTACTACCCTTTCTGTCACTGGGGTTCCCATCCTGCAGATTAGTCATTACTCACACTCCATATACCTGGATCAATCCTTAGGGTCTTGGGTACCTGACAAGTCCTTAGATTGAGGCAAGAGAGGGTACAATAATCATCATGTCATACAAACTAATACATGATCCCATCTATGATAAATAACATGCACATGCTACATGGCTAGTCTGAAGCCCATAGACCAAGGAGAATTACTCACACATAGATATGAAATCAACAATCATAAAAATTATAATAGAGATCATAAGATTGACAGCAAATAGTCTTACAATCTCGCCAATTGGAGAAGAGATCTACTATTACAAGCGGTGGAATATGGCTATGGTGGTGGAGAAGGGTTTCGAGATTAGATATAATGGAAGGGTGTCATAGGAGGCGAAGCAGATGGAGTTGGGGGCAGATGGCGAATGGAGAGGATGTGTCGAGGAGGCTCTTTTCACGTCGCCCGAAGCCTCTTCATATAGGGGTCCCTTCACGAAAGTTGTTCTGTTTTACCTAACAGAGTCGATGGCAACTATACGTCCGGAACTATATGGCCGGAATTTTATTTCCGCTGTATAGTTGGTTGTTAAGCCTTCTGGATCCACTTCACGGCTCCTAGTTTCTTTGACGTGTTGGAAATATCGTATCTTTGACTTTAATATTGTGATTGCCATCATTATACATCATTATCTACATAGGGAAAAATAGCAAGAAAGGATTGCATACCCCTTTGATAATTAGGCATTAGTGGCAGGATTTAGAGAGATATTTCATCAAAATTATGAATAATATCCTGTTTAAATGTGAGTATGGATGGCTATATTGAAGGGTTTCGTGGCATAGTAAATCAAAATTTTCTACGAATGCGAACAGAGGGAAAGCCAAGATCTAATCTAGGAGATGCAAACAACAAGAGAGATTGGATTAGATCTTCATACCCTTGAAGATTCGCACAGCGGAACGTTCGTCGAAACGTGGGTGATGTAGTCGTACTCACTTCTCCTCCTCGCGATCCGATCCGATCTAGCACCACAAGTGGCGGTGCCTCCGTGAGATGCACACGTGCAGCACCTCGACGTCTCCTCCTTCCTCGGACCAGAAAGTATGGTGGAGAGATGGGTTGGATCTACAACGCGACGGCGCGGTGCAATTGGTGGATAATTTCTGCAGCAGGGCTTCGCCTACAAGCAGTCGGGAGGGAGAGAGGAGGGCAGCAGGGCGGCTAGGGTTGGAGGGGAAGGTGTAGGGGGTTGGTGCGCCCCTAGCCCACTATATATAGAGGGGTGGGCGCAGCCCTATCCCCTCCCCAAGCCAAGGCCGGCGGCCCCAAGGAGGAAGAGTGGGGGGCAAGGAAACCCCCCCCTTCTAGAAGCTCTATCTAGAGTTTAAACCTCTCTTGGACGGCTGGGACCTATGGGGCCTTGTGCCCCTGGCCCAATGCGTCCAGGGCACTCCCTCATAGGCCCATGCCCCCTCCCGGAAGGTGGGGCCACGTTGGTCCCCTTCCGGAAGGTTCTAGAAGCTTCCGGCACAATACCGATTAACCCGGAACAATTCCGAACTCCAAAAACTGCACTGCCTTATATGAATCTTATTCTCCGGACCACTCCGGAACCTCTCGTGATGTCCCGGATCCCATCCGAGACTCCGAACAAAAACTCATAAACCAATTATCCAATCTATCCTAGCGTCGAGACATGTTAAGTGTGTGACCCTGCGGGTTCGAGAATATGCAGACATGATCTTCTATCAATAATCAACAGCGGGGTCTGGAAACCCATATTGACTCCCACACATTCATCGATGATCATATCGGATGAACCACGATGCCAGGATTCAATCAATCCCATATATATATTCCCTTCGTCTTGCGATATTTTACTTGCCCGAGATTCGATCGTCGGTACCGTCATACCTAGTTCAATCTCGTTCACAGCAAGTACTTTACTCGTTCCGTAATCCAATATCACTTTGTGATTAACTCCTTAACCACATGCTTGCAAGCGGTGTTGATATCTATTACCGAGTGGGCCCGAAGTATATCTCTCCAACTTGGGAGGGACAAATCCCATCTCGATACATACAACCCAACAGATACTTTCCGATCACCTGAGAGACACCTTTATGATCACCCTCTCATAGGATGACGTTTGATGACCTCAAAGCTTTCTTCCGATACCAGGGAGTTGTATTATCTCATGGTCTAAGGAATACAATATTTGACATAAGAAAAGCTTCGCAAAGACGAACACGATGACACGATCTAATTGCTTCGCTTAGTTTGGGTCTGTCCACCATATCATTCTCCCAATGATATGATCTCATTATTAATCGACAACTCATGTCCATGGTTAGGAAACCTTAACCATCATTAATCAATGAGCTAGTCCATAGAGGCGTACTAGGGACACGGTGTTGTTCACAAACCACACAAGTATTAAAGTTTCCGCTTAATACAATTCTAGCATGGAATATAAACATTATCATGAACAAGAATTATAATAATAACATCTTTATTATTGCCTCTAGGGCATAATTCCAACAGTCTCCCACTTGCACTAGAGTCAATAATCTAGTTTACATCTGGCAACAATCTCACACCCATGGCACTGAGGTGCTGATCATGTTTTACACGTGGAAGAGGTTTAGTCAATGGATCTGCGACATTCAGATCTGTATGTACTTTGCTAATCTTCAGATCTCCATCTACTATATAATCTCGGATTATATGAAACTTGCGGTTGATATGCTTGGTCTTTGGATGATATCTTGGTTCCTTAGCGAGTGCTATGGCGCCAGTGTTGTCACACAATATCTCTAGTGGGTCCAATGCACTTGGAACCACGCCAAGCTCAGTGATGAAGTTCCTGATCCAAACTCCTTCACTTGACGCTTCTGCAGCAGCCATGTATTCCGCTTCTACTGTAGATCCCGCGATCACGCTTTGCTTGCAGCTTCTCCAGCTCACAGCTCCTCCATTCAAAATATACACGTATCCTGTCTGAGATTTAGAATCATCCTTGTCGGTGTCAAAACCAGCGTCGACGTAACCTTTTACGACGAGCTGTTCATCACCCCCATAGACTAAGACCATTTCTTTAGTCCTATTTAGGTACTTTAGGATGTTCTTCACGGCTGTCCAGTGTTCCACTCCTGGATCACTTTGATATCTTCTCGTCAAACTAAGAGCATTGGACACATCCGGTCTAGTACACAGCATGGCATACATGATGGAACCTATGGCCAAGGCATAAGGCACTTTGCTCATAGCTTCCCTATCATTTACCGTAGCTGGACAATGAGCCTTGCTCAATATCTTACCTGACAACATAGGCACTGAACCTTTCTTTGCCTTATCCATTCTGAACCTTTTCAGAACTTTGTCTAGGTATGTACTCTGGCTTAAAGCTATCAGGCGTCTTTGTCTATCTCTATAGATTTTGATGCCCAATATATAAGCAGCTTCACCTAGGTCTTTCATTGAAAAACACTTGTTCAAATAACTCTTCACATCGTTAAGCATGTTGATGTCATTTTCGATAATCAATATGTCATCCACATATAGTACCAGAAACGTCACCGAGCTCCCACTCACTTTCTTGTAGATACCAGCTTCGTAGCAATTTGGAACAAATCCAAAGCTCTTGATCACTTGATCAAAACGAAGGTTCCAACTCCGAGATGCTTGCTTCAGTCCATAAATGGAACGCTGAAGTTTGCATACTTTATCAGCATCCTTAGGATTGACAAAACCTTCGGGTTGCATCATATACAACTCTTCATCAATGTTGCATTTGAGGAAAGCAGTCTTGAGATCCATCTGCCATATTTCATAATCATGAAACGTAGCAATTTCTAATAAAATCCGAATGGACTTAAACATCGCTACGGGAGAGAAAGTCTCATCGTAGTCAACACCTTGAACTTGTCGAAAACCTTTTGTGACAAGTCGTGCTTTATAGACGGTAACATTACCATCCGCGTCCGTTTTCTTCTTGAAGATCCATTTGCACTCAACGGCCTTTCGGTCGCTAGGAGGGTCCACCAAAGTCCATACTTGGTTTTCGCTCATGGATCCCAATTCGGATTTCATGGCTTCCAGCCATTTCTCAGAGTCTGGGCTCATCATCGCTTCCTCATAGCTCGTAGGTTCACTGTCTTCTACTAACAAGACAGTCAAGACAGGGTTGCCGTACCACTCAGAAGGGGCACGCGACCTTGTCGACCTGCGACGTTCAGTAGCAGCATCGTCCGAAGCTTCATGATCCTTGTCATTAGCTTCCTCTATTTTTGGTGCAGGCAGCACTGGAACGATTTCAGGTGCTGCGCTACTCTCCAATTCAAGAGAAGATTCAATAACCTCATCTAGCTCTACTTTCCTCCCACTCACTTCTTTCGAGAGAAACTCCTTCTCAAGAAAGGAACCGTTCTTTGCGACAAACACTTTGCTTTCGGTTCTGTGATAGAAGGTATACCCAATAGTTTCCTTAGGGTATCCTATGAAAACGCATTTCTCCGCTTTGAGTTCGAGCTTGTCCGGCATCAACTTCTTGACGTAAGCTTCGCATCCCCAAACTTTAAGAAACGACAACTTAGGTTTAGCACCAAACCACAGTTCATACGGTGTCGTCTCAACGGAATTAGATGGTGCCCTATTTAAAGTGAATGCAGCGGTTTCTAATGCATAACCCCAAAAAGATAACGGCAAATCAGTAAGAGACATCATTGATCGGACCATATCTAATAAGGTTCGATTCCGGCGTTCAAACACACCATTGCGCTGTGGTGTTCCGGGTGGCGTGAGTTGCGAAACAATTCCGCTTGCTTTAAGATGCGTGAGAAAATCATAACTCAAATATTCGCCCCCACGATCGGATCGTAGAAACTTAATCTTTCTGTTACGATGGTTCTCCACTTCATTCTGAAATTCTTTGAACTTTTCAAACGTTTCAGATTTATGTTTCATTAAATAGATATACCCATATCTACTTAAGTCATCGGTAAAAGTGAGAAAATAGCGATATCCACCGCGCGTCGAAATACTCATCGGTCCGCATACATCGGTATGTATGATTTCCAACAAGTCCGTTGCTCGCTCCATCATACCGGAGAATGGGGTTTTGATCATCTTGCCCATGAGGCATGGTTCGCATGTGTCAAATGATTCAAAATCAAGAGACTCCAAAAGTCCATCAGAATGGAGTTTCTTCATGCGCTTTACACCAATATGACCTAGACGACAGTGCCACAAATAAGTAGTATTATCACTATCTACTTTGCATCTCTTAGCCTCAATGTTATGGATGTGTGTTTCATCCCTTTCGAGATTTAGAAGAAATAAACCATTCACAATAGGTGCATGACCATAAAAGATGTTACTCATATAAATAGAACAACCATTATTCTCCGATTTAAATGAATAACCGTCTTGCAATAAACAAGATCCAGAAATAATGTTCATGCTCAACGCAGGCACATAATAACACTTATTAAGGTTTAAAACTAATCCCGAAGGTAAAACTAAGGAGAGTGTGCCGACGGCCATCACATCAACTCTTGATCCGTTGCCAACGCGCATCGTCACCTCATCCCTCGCAAGCCGCCGTCTATTCCGTAGCTCCTGTTTCGAGTTACAAATATTAGCAACTGAACCGGTATCAAATACCCAGGCACTACAACGAGGGCTAGTAAGGAAAACATCAATAACATGTATATCAAATATACCTTTGATGGTGCTAGCCTTCTTGTCCGCTAAGTACTTCGGACAGTTGCGCTTCCAGTGACCCTTGTCCTTGCAATAGAAGCACTCAGTGTCCGGTTTAGGACCAGACCTGAGCTTCTTCTCAGCAGGGGCAGTACGCTTGCCGCCGCCCTTCTTGAAGGGCTTCTTTGCTCCCTTACCTTTCTTGAAGGTGGGCTTGTTGACCATCAACACATGATTATCCTTTTTGATGTCCACTTCCGCGGCCTTCAGCTTTGCGAAGAGCTCGGTGATCGTATCAGTGGAACCAATCTGATTGTGAGTCACTACAAAACTTTTGTAGCTGGGAGGGAGTGATTGCAGAACCCTGTCAATCTTGAGCTCCTCTGGAATCGTGCATTCCAATTGCTCAAGGCGTTGAGTGTAGCCCGTCATCTTAATGGCGTGCTCACTAACGGAACTCCCTTCCTCCATCTTGCAGTTAAAGAACTTCTCAGAGATCTCATATCTCTCAGAACGGGCCTGAGTCTGAAACATGGTTTTCAGCTCTTCGAGAATCTCAAAGGGCCCGGGATAGTCTTCAAAACGATTTTGAAGTTCCGGTTCCATAGCAAACAACATGGTGCTCTTAATCACACCATAATCATCTTTGCGCGACTGATAGACAGCTTTCTCATCAGCCGGCGCAGTTGCAGCAGGGGGGTCACCTAACGCTTTTCCAAGGACATAGTCCTTTTGACCGCCAGAGAGAATGATTCTTAGATTGCGGAACCAATTGGTGAAGTTAGACCCATTGTTTCTAAGCTTTTCCTTCTCAGCAAAAACGTTGAAGTTGAAGTTGGACTTGGCCATGTGATCTACAGTATTTGCAAGTACAAATTAGACTATGTTCATGATAACTAGTTCAACTTTTAATCAAATTACTAGATGAACTCCCACTAAATTCAACATCCCTCAAGTTGTTTAGTGAACACGATCCAAATTCACCACACCTAATCCGATCATCACGAGAAGAGATGTGGCTTCAATGGTGGACAACGAAGTGTCGATCATATCATTCATATGACTCATGCTTAACCTTTCGGTTCATGTGTTCCGAGGCCATGTCTGTACATGCTAGGCTCGTCAAGTTAGACCCAAGTATTTCCGCGTGTGCAAAACTGGCTTGCACCCGTTGTATGTGAGCGTAGAGTCTATAGCACCCGATCATCACGTGATGCTTGGACACGACGAACTTTCGCAACGGTGCATACTCGGGGAGAACACAGTTTTTATCTTGGTCTTTAAGTGAGGAATCATCTTATAATGCTACCGTCGCGATCTAAGCATAATAAGATACATAAAAGGATAAACATCACATGCATATAACTTTATGTGACATGGTATAGCCAATCTTCGCGCAATGATCTCCATCTTGTGCGTGTCGGCATGATCTCCATCACTCCACCATGATTGCCTCCACCACGAATAACAACTACAACTATTGCTAACTACTTAGCGATAAAGTGAAACTATTACATGGCGTATAAGAAGTTGACACACAGGTCATACACAATTATAAAGACAACCATATGGCTCCTGCCGGTTGTGTACTCATCGACATGCAAGTCGTGAAACATTACAAAACATGATCATCGCATACATTATACACATCACATCTTGGGCCATACCATATCACAGAAAACACTCCCTGCAAAAACAAGTTAGACGCCTCTACTTTGTTGTTGCATGTTTTACGTGGCTTATGGGAGTAGATGCTAAGAACGATTCTTACCTACGGAAAGCCACAACGGTGATATTATGGTTGCCAAACTCTGGTGTTAATCCCATGACAACTATAGTGAGAGAAACTGGCATCCACCAGCCGCATGTGTGGAACAAGCCACACGTCAAGTGCGGAGCCGGTCTCGCGAACGACGTCGCGTAAGGTTGGCCTGGACCGCTTCAATCTCACTATCCCGCGTCATAAGAAGAACACAAACAAGAGGCTTGCAACAGAAAACATCAACGCCCGCAACAACCATGTTGCGTTCTACTCGTGAAACACATCTACGCATAGATCTAGCTCTGATACCACTGAAGGGTTTCGCGGCATAGTAAATCAAAATTTTCTACGGATGCGAACAGAGGGAAAGCCAAGATCTAATCTAGGAGATGCAAACAACAAGAGAGATTGTATTAGATCTTCATACCCTTGAAGATTCGCACAGCGGAACGTTCGTCGGAACGTGGGTGATGTAGTCGTACTCGCTTCTCCTCCTCGCGATCCGATCCGATCTAGCACCACAAGTGGCGGTGCCTCCGTGAGATGCACACGTGCAGCACCTCGACGTCTCCTCCTTCCTCGGACCAGCAAGTATGGTGGAGAGATGGGTTGGATCTACAACGCGACGGCCGGTGCAATTGGTGGATAATTTCTGCAGCAGGTCTTCGCCTACAAGCAGTCGGGAGGGAGAGAGGAGGGCAGCAGGGCAGCTAGGGTTGGAGGGGAAGGTGTAGGGGGTTGGTGCGCCCCCAACCCACTATATATAGAGGGGTGGGCGCAGCCCTAGCCCCTCCCCAAGCCAAGGCCGGCGGCCCCAAGGAGGAAGAGTGGGGGGCAAGGAAACCCCCCCTTCTAGAAGCTCTATCTAGAGTTTAAACCTCTCTTGGCCGCCTGGGACCTATGGGGCCTTGTGCCCCTGGCCCAATGCGGCCAGGGCACTCCCTCATAGGCCCATGCCCCCTCCCGGAAGGTGGGGCCACGTTGGTCCCCTTCCGGAAGGTTCTAGAAGCTTCCGGTACAATACCGATTAACCCAGAACAATTCCGAACTCCAAAAACTGCACTGCCTTATATGAATCTTATTCTCCGGACCACTCCGGAACCTCTCGTGATGTCCCGGATCCCATCCGAGACTCTGAATAAAAACTCATAAACCAATTATCCAATCTATCCTAGCGTCGAGACACGTTAAGTGTGTGACCCTGCGGGTTCGAGAATATGCAGACATGATCTTCTATCAATAATCAACAGCGGAGTCTGGAAACCCATATTGACTCCCACACATTCATCGATGATCATATCAGATGAACCACGATGCCAGGATTCAATCAATCCTATATATATATTCCCTTCGTCTTGCGATATTTTACTTGCCCGAGATTCGATCGTCGGTACCGTCATACCTAGTTCAATCTCGTTCACAGCAAGTACTTTACTCGTTCCGTAATCCAATATCACTTTGTGATTAACTCCTTAACCACATGCTTGCAAGCGGTGTTGATATCGATTACCGAGTGGGCCCGAAGTATATCTCTCCAACTTGGGAGGGACAAATCCCATCTCGATACATACAACCCAACAGATACTTTCCGATCACCTGAGAGACACCTTTATGATCACCCTCTCATAGGATGACGTTTGATGACCTCAAAGCTTTCTTCCGATACCAGGGAGTTGTATTATCTCATGGTCTAAGGAATACAATATTTGACATAAGAAAAGCTTCGCAAAGACGAACACGATGACACGATCTAATTGCTTCGCTTAGTTTGGGTCTGTCCACCATATCATTCTCCCAATGATATGATCTCATTATTAATCGACAATTCATGTCCATGGTTAGGAAACCTTAACCATCATTAATCAATGAGCTAGTCCATAGAGGCGTACTAGGGACACGGTGTTGTTCACAAACCACACAAGTATTAAAGTTTCCGCTTAATACAATTCTAGCATGGAATATAAACATTATCATGAACAAGAATTATAATAATAACATCTTTATTATTGCCTCTAGGGCATAATTCCAACATATATTTCATAGCCATCAACCTCCCCAAGCTTAAACTTGATCGTCCTCGAGCAAGAAAACCAAAATAAAAGAGGAACTAAGTATTTAAACTGAAATAACAAGATGATGATCTTACTCATGATTGGAAGTATCATGTTTCCTCCATTTTATTAATCTAGAAAACTTTAGCATAGATAGCGTAATGGAAAGCGTATCATACAGGTTTTAATGAATCCTTATAGCGTAGCTAAATATTTGTTAGCATGGATGGTTCAAATGAGTAAACTCTATTTCATGTCATGTAATCAACTCATAAGCTTGCCTTTGAACAATGAAATATAATCATGTAAAATTGAGAATGTGAGAGTTGGTCATGAAGAACATATACACTAAAGTATCTCAATCCTCCCACATCAATAAGGCAAGACTTTGAAAGTACTACTTTTCTATTCATTATCCTTCAAGAATTTTAGTTCTGAAGTAATTGAGAGCATGCCAAAAAAATTAGTTTATCGGGCTATGATGGACACTCGTGGAATCACTAAGGTTTTTGTTCATTTTCATAATTATTATTCATATCAGCCAGAGGAGTGATTTCATCATGTTTACAGCTACCTGAGAGTGCCAATAATCTTAACCATTATAGCATTGATGCTACAAATGTTTAATCAACTCATATCCGAAATCTAGGAGTTTCCTCCATGAAGATCGTTCGTAGGCTAGAGAAGTTGTTGGCATCCCATGAAGTTTGACACGCATAAAGCTATATCATTCTTATGATTCACATGTCAAACTTTGGCATTCTCACAAAAACCGCTAAACATTAATTCAATTGAACAAATCCTTTCGAAGAGAACTATCGAGTCAATAATTATTTTTTGTGGTGTCAAGTGTCTCTAGGAATAAGCTTTCAAGACTAAACACTATAATACACAAGTCTTCAATTGTGAGACTTTTATTATTATAATTGTTTTAGCAAAATTTTAGGCGATAATTGGTTAACTACAAGAGCTGGAACAAAATTGTACTCAACTAAAAACCCATGCAAACAAAATTTTACTCCAATATAAAGACTCACTCCACCAATATAACATCTTAACATTTACTACTAACTAGCATGGATTTATCAAACTTCAAAAGCAGGGAGTCATAAGGCATACTTATCATGATTGGTTCCACTTCTCTCTTCCCATTTGATTTGTTTCTTGGAAACTCGAAGTTGATCACTCTCCTGCAAATATATGAGAACCTCGAGGAGAAAAGAAAATAAAGATAAACAGAGAAATCTTTTTGTTGTTTTTGAGAGGAGGAATTAAAGAATAGAAAATTAGTGGCAAAGCTCGGCTAGAAAATCGTGAAAACAAATAAAAATAACTAAAGAGAAAGTGTTGGGGAAACCAACATGAGTGCTTATAAACTCAAACTAAAAGCATAACCTCGGAAATAAATAAAAAGCAAATGAATGCCAAATAAAGATAATGGGGAAACTTACCCAAGCTTAGGCTTTTGCAAGACCTTCAAATCATTGTGGTGGCGGGAAAAGTTGAAATTCTAGTTCACAAATTGAGTTGATAAGTTACTAGTGCTTTCTCAGAGGTTCAGAACGAGATTATGCATCCCCTCCAAAGTTTCTCCAAGTTCTTGAAAATCTTGATATGTAGCCAACCGGTTTGGTGGCTTCTCCTCTTGATAAGGAACTTCTTGATCCTCCTCTTGGTCCTCATCCTCATCCGGAATCTTCTCCTCGGGTTGGTGTTGCTCAACCTGCAAGTCATAAATCACGCGTCCTTCCTTGATAGAGAAAAGACCATTAGGCAGAGGAGCGGGGTAGAGATGCCCAGCTCCAGCAATATGCAAGTAATAAACACCACCTCTCCTAGTGAGCATTCCACAAGCCTTTAAAGTAGAGAAACCAACACGTCGCTCACCTAGCACTGGTTGCAACTCACCTAGGTCGATGATCAAGGCATTGGCAAGCACGGTGATGATGCCTCCACATGTAATTGGTCCTTGGCTTTGGAAGGATTGGTACTCCAAGTAGCGCACAAGAATTGCGCCCAAGTGGAGTGACAAGTTGTTGTTGTTATTAAAAGCAGCTTTTGCGAGGACCAAAATGTCCTCCTCAATGAGTCTTGTAAACTCATTACGCGCCTGCAAGGTGTTAGCATTAACATAGAACAAATAGTGAAGTGCAGGATGTTGAATATTTTCCCCCTTGCTAACTCTAGAAGTGAAGCTCATTCTATTATAGTAGAGTTCCGGGGAAGGTTCTATGCTAGTAAAAATGCGCATAGAGCATTAGGATCATTGTTTGGTAAACCAAAACAATTGCACCATTCATCAAGTGATAATGAATAATTGATGTTCATAAGTCGGAAAGAAATCCTATCCTCTCCATGCCATGCTTTAACGGTGCTTTTTAAATAAAGAACTTAAAAATTCAATAGTTAACCGACGATAGGTAGGTGCATCATGAAATACAAAGTTTTGCAGGCTAACTCTATTTCATAGTAAATTAAAGTCATCAAAATACCGAGTTGATTCAATATAATAGGGCAAGCCCACTTGGTTGCCTTTATTTCTCGATTTTTGATCATGTTGAAACGAACACGGTGGGACTCATTTCTGAACCGTATCCCCATGCGTTCCAGAGCTGCAGCCCGAGAAGAACTAGCAGCGGCATGAGAACGAATTTGGCTCCTTGTGTTCATCATCTAAAATAATAAGAAATGACAAAAATAAAACTTTTTTATCCAATAGTAATAAGCATAACATATTCCTCATCATAGCACACTAAAGAATCTTCTCAAAATAATAATATAGGCAAGAAAAGCATGGCAATTAGTTCATAATAAGTCTCACCCTAGATTGATAATAACAATAGATCAGAGATGAATTTGCAAAAAGTAATTGGAGGATCGGAGAAGAAACATACCGTAGATCACTTATGTGTGAGGAAATCAGATGAAATCGAGTAGAGATGAAGATCTCTTGAGGTTTTGAGAGAGTTTGGAGGTAGAAGAGACAAAAAGATTGAAGTTTTAGTGTTTGGGTACCTGTCCCGTGGTGATTTTGTGGTCGGACGCAACTATACGGCCAAACTATATGGCCGGAACATTTTGTTCCTTACGTATAGTTGATCTAACGTCAAAATTCTAGGGTTTCTCACCTGGCGGCGCAACTATACGGCCGGGATTTTTCATCCCGCCGTATAGTTGGTCCTCAAGCTTAGTGTACCTTTTTTAAAAGAAAAACGAAAAAGGCCTCGATATCTATACGACCGCAACTATATGGCCGGAATTTTTCTTCCTGCCATATAGTTGGTCGTTAAACTTTCTGTACGTGGAAAGAAATTTGTGTAGATGACACCGATAACTATAAGGCCGCAACTATACGAATGAAATTTTTATTCCCGTCGTATAGTTGGTCGCTAAATATTTTGTACTCGCCAAAAAAATTCCGTTTCTTCGAGAATTATTTCTTAAACTGAAACTTGGAGAAACACCATGTGTTTTGATAGAAAAATGACAGTCTATATTGCCGACCAACAACATCATGTATAAAACAGGATTTTTAGTACTACCAAACTTCTCCTCAACTGGAGTTTTCTAGCACTCTTTATTCAACAAGAAACTTAAACTAAAACTTAAAAACTTACTCAAACCTTTATTTTACATGGGTTGCCTCTCATGCAGCGCTCTTTTATGGTCAATAGCTTGACCTTGATGTTGCTCACTTAGGCCAGATGAGTGGAACAACCACTCCAAAATAGGTGGCCTTCAAAGTGATGGTCTCCTTCTCATCATGCTTGGATTTTTTCCTCCTGGAAAAATGAATAACTAAAGGATCCCGCGAAGACAATTGAAGCTTCACGTTCCCTTCATGTAGATTAATTAAAGCCTTAATAGTTCTTAAATATGGACGGCCTAATATGATAGGAGCAGTAGCAACTTCAGGCATGTCAACAATAACAAAATCAATGAGAGCAGGACAACCTTTAATATATACTAAAGTATTCTTTTTAATTCCTACTGCTTGTTTATAGGTAGAATCTGTTAGATATAATTTTAACTTAGTGATTTCAAATGATCCAAGATTTAATTTATTAAAAAGACTCTTTGGAATTGTTGAAACACTTGCACCTAGATCACAAAGTGCAGCTATCTCATTATTCTCAATTTTAATCTTAATAGTAGGCTCAAATATATTATCAAGTTTAACTGGTAATTTTTCAGCAATTTTCTTATACTCTTCCTCAAGATCATCTACCTTAATTGCTACCTAATTAACGAAGTGTTGATACATGGCTTCCTCGTTTCCTTCACTTACTGGAATCTTGATATTGATCATTTTTATAAGATCTTCAACTGAGTAGTTTGGTAAAGGAGCATTGATATAGTCAAGTTCTTCAGGTTCCTTCCTTTTGGTTCTTATCATCTTAAGTTCTTCAACCGGATTAGGCTCAGGTTTACCTGCAAATTTAGCTAGAACGAGAGTTTGACTCTCGGTTATCTTACCTAGTTGTGTCTCAACAATCCTTGTCCTTTCTTGGAGGGCCTGCAAATCATTCTTCAAACTAACAACTTGGTTAGATAATTTACCAAGTATAGCATCATGGTTATCCATTACTTTAATTAGGATATTGGTTTGCTCATTTTGTGAGTCCAAAAAGGACTTAAGAGTTTCTTAGAGACTACCATTACTTGATCCCATATTATTATTAGAGTTACCTGTAGGACTAGAATAATGTTTCTAAAAATTTGGATTATAATTTTTCTTCCAAGCAGGGTTATAATCATTACGAGCTATAAAGTCTATTTCTTCAATATTTGGTTCTGGGATAGCTCTTACCGAGGTTTCCTTACCTTTGACGACTAATATGAGCTCATCTAGTTTAGCATTGAGTTCTTCATTTTCTTGAGGTGTGACGGAGTTGATCTTCTTTGTGTTTGATCTTTCCACATGCTATTGGGCATGGTTATCTTGCATGTTGTCTAGCAGCTGCTTTGCTTCGGTAATTTGTTTGTCCATAAATGTTCCTCTAGCTGTAGTACCAAGCATAGACTTAGACACAAGGTTAAGAGCATTATAAAATAAATGGATAATTAACCAATCTTCTTTCCCATGACTGGAACAATTCCTTATGCATTCTTTCATTCTCTCCCATGCAAGCGCTAGTGGCTCACGCTCTTCCTGTCTAAAACCAGTAATATTAGATCTTTGTTGCATAGTCTTTTCAGGTGGAAAAATTTACTCATAAATAAAGAAATACATTCCACCCATGATGTAATAGTATTTTAAGGAAAAGATAGCAACCATTGTTTTGCTCTTCCTTTGAGAGAGAAAGGAAATAAACGCAATTTGACCGCATTGGGGTCAACATCTTTAATGCGATTCATATCACATATTTTAGTGAAGGTATTTAAGTACATACCTGCGTCCTCAACAGCAAAGCCTCCAAATTGATTTTGTTAAACCAAACTTAAATAGTGGGGTTTAATTTTATAATCTTTAGCAGTAATTGCTGGCTGATTAATAGGGGTACGCAAATAATCATTGTTGGGAGTTGCAAACTCCCCAAGCTTCTTTTCAGCTATATTTCCTATGTTTTTGGGTTTTTTTTAAACTGAAACTTATGATAGTAAAAACAAGTGTTTAAAGACTAGCTAATTTTTTTGGTTTTTCAAATAAAGACTAAAAGCAAACTAAAAAAATTAAAAACAAGAATTAAAACTAGCAAGGTTCCTAATATCCTCACCAGGGTAGCTATTGCTTCCCTGGCAACGGTGCCAGAAAAAAGGTCGATACCTTCGATCCGGATCACAGATGTAGTATAGCTTCTTTTTTCCTAGTAGACCTAGGTTTATCGAATTCTCGGAAAGCAGAAAGCAAAGTGAAGTTATTTTAATGCTACATTTCTCGTCTGTCAAGAAGCAAGTGGTTTCGTCCCCGCTTCCAAGCATGACGGCGGAGTGGCTGACTTTCGGCTCGGTGGTGGAGATAGAAAAGGACCGGCTTGCTTTTTTACATCTTTCTTAGAGGTCTTTTCTACAAATGCCAGGAATCTATATGTTTCTTCATATTTTATGGGATTATTTGTAATATCTTGTACATCCACCGCTTGGTATTAATGTCATGCTTCCAGCTCCCTTGGGACGCTCCTTGTTTAAATAAAAACTGAAACACGAGAGCTTGTGGCCTGTCCTCCATCAGCAGGCCGGCCAGCGGCAGCTCTACCGTTCAGTTCAGCATGCATTCATGTGGTGTGTACTCCCTCTATTCGAGATTATAGGTTCTATATTTATATCTAGATCGTTAATTTGACTAATAAAATAAAAGTTATATATCATAAAAAATATACCATTAGAAAATATAGCATCTAAAGTTTTTAATGATATAATTTTTATGTTATTTTATTTATATTTTATTGATAAAATTAACAACTTAATTAACCAGATCTATAATCCCAAACGAAAGGAGTACATAGGTACGTGGTAGCGCATCCCAGAAGCTGTCAAAGAAGTTCAGAAATAGCCCTATGTGTCCCTCCCTGTATACAGTTGGTACTTCGTAGCTAGGCACTGATTAACCGGCAGGGAAATAAATGGAGGAAGTACCGGCGCCTCTAGCCCTCCGTAACTCATCATCATCTTCTTGTCGATCGCGTACACCTAAACGGTGTTGCGTGTTCATGTGTCCATTAACCATCGTCTCAAAAGCTGTCTAGTACACCGCTTGATATAAATGCATGCCCTGACCAGAACAGAAGTGCACGTCAATCAACAAGACTGCTACTGTCTTGAGTTGCGTCGGCATTACGCGAGAGGCAAAGCCACCACACATTCTAGATTTCTAGTTGGATCATCAGCCTGACATTACCAGTGGCACGTGCAGGTCATCGGATGTCTGATGTAACGCGTCGGTGATTTAAACATTCTGGCGCAAAGCACATGAACGCCGCGCCTCCTCCTTCTATCAGAGATTCATCGGGACGTGATGCCAACCAAAAGAAGATTCTGGGAGACAACGGAAGTGCCGTCGCCATAGCTCTTTTCCGTCAACCATCATTCGACCGATGGTAGCCATCGTCACGTGTCTGCAACTTTTGCCAATGGCTTAGCTATGTCAGGGTGGCCGTCGACATAGCTCCAGCTATGTCTACACGGACGAGCTATACCAATGGTTATTTACCGGCCATGGTTATATCCTGTCTGCGCCGGCTGTCCCACTAAAGAAAAACGTTAATGCGTCGAGCCATCGACGGTTTTTTCTAGCCGTTATCATTGGACACGAGCCGGAAAGCCTAGCTGGTCGTCCAGTTAAACCATCGACGTAGGTTTGGTCGTCGGCATATCTACAGCTAGGCCGACAGCAATCGTTGGCATAGTTCGGCCGTCGGCGTAGATTGCAGACACGTGACGTTGGTGCCTGCGATTGATGGAGGTTTGATGGTATAGGAGCTACGCCGATGGCATTGCCGTTGGTATAGCTCTTTTCTCTTTTACTATATTAATTCAAAAAAAATCATAACTAAATTATTTCAATTTAGAAAAATATAAGTAATATATTAAAAATTACAGAAAAATAAGATCTATCTACACTCAAATATTACACATTTATGTTGAATAAAAATTAAGTAGAACATAAAAACAATACATATACTTTCGTATAACACACTTACAAAAATATTTAAAATAGAAAATGTGGTGGAATACCTCAAAAACTCCAGCTACGGGGCAATCATGGTGAATCTTGTGGTAAAATGGTCACGTCTTTTATTTTTTATGTAGGTATGTCCTAAACAAAAATTCTCAAAAAGGAGCTACCATATTCGAGGTTTCATGACTTTCACGACAAACGGCCCATGTTATGGCTAGAATCGCATCATAGTTTATGAGTATATTCCCATATTGTGCACACATGAGCATCTTAGAATGGAGAACAATGTTGCAGGAGAAAGTTTTCCTTTTTATCGCACCAAAAAAACCATTTTCTATTTTTTTGAATGCTAAAAATGGGGTGTTTTGTAAAGAAATCACCAAATGAAAGTTTCAAAATGGTACCATCCCATTTTTCAAAAATACTAGACCGTCTTCAGACAATGTCCTAACCGGGATATCTTAAATCTTTCTATCCACCCCTCGTTAAAAAGATAAATTCCTGTCGAATCAGTAGGAAGTGTGTCAGATTTGAACTACAGGTACATGATCTAATAATCATGATTTTTTAGAAAAATTATTTAGGTTCATAATATGCTATTTTATTAAAGATTCACTACAGGTTTAGCGATGCTCAGCTCTGAGCTAAGAATCTTCATGCCCACCATTTTGACCATAGTTTGAAACAGGCATAAAATTTTAAAAATGGCCAAACAATGTAAAACCTTTGCGTGGTGTTATATTATGTGACATAGTTCCAAGAAAAATATCAAGCTTGGATATTGCAAATATCTCAAAATAACCTTCTTAGAAATGAGTTATCATGTCCGGGGTTGTTTCATGGCTTTCAGGCTAGACGGCCAATGTTATGGCTAGAATCGTGGCATAGCTTGTGATAATATGCCCATATTGTGTACACATGTGTATATTTGAAGGGTTTCGCGGCATAGTAAATTAAAATTTTCTACGGATGCGAACAGAGGGAAAGCCAAGATCTAATCTAGGAGATGCAAACAACGAGAGAGATTGGATTAGATCTTCATACCCTTGAAGATTCGCACAGCGGAACGTTCGTCGGAACGTGGGTGATGTAGTCGTACTCGCTTCTCCTCCTCGCGATCCGATCCGATCTAGCACCACAAGTGGCGGTGCCTCCGTGAGATGCACACGTGCAGCACCTCGACGTCTCCTCCTTCCTCGGACCAGCAAGTATGGTGGAGAGATGGATTGGATCTACAACACGACGGCGTGGTGTATATGGTGGAGAATTTCTGCAGCAGGGCTTCGCCTACAAACAGTCGGAAGGGAGAGAGGAAGGGCGGCAGGGCGGCTAGGGTTGGAGGGGAAGGTGTAAGGGGTTGGTGCGCCCCACCCCTCTTTATATAGAGGGGGGGCGCAGCCCTAGCCCCTCCCCCAAGCCTAAACCGGCGGCCCCAAAGGATAAGGAGTGGGGGGCAAGGAAACCCCCCCTTCTAGAAGGTCTATCTCGAGTTTAAACCTCTCTTGGCCGGCTGGGCCCTATGGGGCCTTGTGCCCCTGGCCCAATGCGGCCAGGGCACTCCCTCAAAGGGGCCCATGCCCCCTCCCGGAAGGTGGGGCCACGTTGGTCCCCTTCCGGAAGGTTCTAGAAACTTCCGGTACAATACCGATTAACCCGGAACAATTCCGAACTCCAAAAACTGCACTGCCTTATATGAATCTTATTCTCCGGACCACTCCGGAACCTCTCGTGATGTCCCGGATCCCATCCGAGACTCCGAACAAAAACTCATAAACCAATTATCCAATCTATCCTAGCGTCGAGACACGTTAAGTGTGTGACCCTGCGGGTTCGAGAATATGCAGACATGATCTTCTATCAATAATCAACAGCGGGGTCTGGACACCCATATTGACTCCCACACATTCATCGATGATCATATCGGATGAACCACGATGCTAGGATTCAATCAATCCCATATATATATATTCCCTTCGTCTCGCGATATTTTACTTGCCCGAGATTTGATCGTCGGTACCGTCATACCTAGTTCAATCTCGTTCACAGCAAGTACTTTACTCGTTCTGTAATCCGATATCACTTTGTGATTAACTCCTTAACCACATGCTTGCAAGCGGTGTTGATATCGATTACCGAGTGGGCCCGAAGTATATCTCTCCAACTTGGGAGGGACAAATCCCATCTCGATACATACAACCCAACAAATACTTTCCGATCACCTGAGAGACACCTTTATGATCACCCTCTCATAGGATGACGTTTGATGACCTCAAAGCTTTCTTCCAATACCAGGGAGTTGTATTATCTCATGGTCTAAGGAATACAATATTTGACATAAGAAAAGCTTTGCAAAGACGAACACGACGACACGATCTAATTGCTTTGCTTAGTTTGGGTCTGTCCACCATATCATTCTCCCAATGATATGATCTCATTATTAATCGACAACTCATGTCCATGGTTAGGAAACCTTAACCATCATTAATCAATGAGCTAGTCCATAGAGGCGTACTAGGGACACGGTGTTGTTCACAAACCACACAAGTATTAAAGTTTCCGCTTAATACAATTCTAGCATGGAATATAAACATTATCATGAACAAGAATTATAATAATAACATCTTTATTATTGCCTCTAGGGCATAATTCCAATAGTCTCCCACTTGCACTAGAGTCAATAATCTAGTTTATATTTGGCAACAATCTCACACCCATGGCACTAAGGTGCTGATCATGTTTTACACGTGGAAGAGGTTTAGTCAATGGATCTGCGACATTCAGATCTGTATGTACTTTGCTAATCTTCATATCTCCATCTGCTATATAATCTCGGATTATATGAAACTTGCGGTTGATATGCTTGGTCTTTGGATGATATCTTAGTTCCTTAGCGAGTGCTATGGCGCCAGTGTTGTCACACAATATCTCCAGTGGGTCCAATGCACTTGGAACCACACCAAGCTCAGTGATGAAGTTTCTGATCCAAACTCCTTCACTTGACGCTTCTGCAGTAGCCATGTATTCCGCTTCTACTGTAGATCCCGCGATCATGCTTTGCTTGCAGCTTCTCCAGCTCACAGCTCCTCCATTCAAAATATAAACGTATCCTGTCTGAGATTTAGAATCATCCTTGTCGGTGTCGAAACTAGCGTCGACGTAACCTTTTACGATGAGCTGTTCATCACCCCCATAGACTAAGAACATTTCTTTAGTCCTATTTAGGTACTTTAGGATGTTCTTCACGGCTGTCCAGTGTTCCACTCCTGGATCACTTTGATACCTGCTCGTCAAACTAAGAGCATTGGACACATCCGGTCTAGTACACAGCATGGCATACATGATAGAACCTATGGCCGAGGCATAGGGCACTTTGCTCATAGCTTCCCTATCATTTACCATAGCTGGACACTGAGCCTTGCTCAATATCTTACCTGACAACATGGGCACTGCACCTTTCTTTGCCTTATCCATTCTGAACCTTTTCAGAACTTTGTCTAGGTATGTACTCTGGCTTAAATCTACCAGGCGTCTTTGTCTATCTCTATAGATTTTGATGCCCAATATATAAGCAGCTTCACCTAGGTCTTTCATTGAAAAACACTTGTTCAAATAACTCTTCACATCGTTAAGCATGTTAATGTCATTTCCAATAATCAATATGTCATCCACATATAGTACCACAAATGTCACCGAGCTCCCACTCACTTTCTTGTAGATACAAGCTTCATAGCAATTTGGAACAAATCCAAAGCTCTTGATCACTTGATCAAAACGAAGGTTCCAACTCCGAGATGCTTGCTTCAGTCCATAAATAGAACGCTAAAGTTTGCATACTTTATCAGCATCCTTAGGATCAACAAAACCTTCGGGTTGCATCATATACAACTCTTCATCAATGTTGCCACTGAGGAACGCAGTCTTGACATCCATCTGCCATATTTCATAATCATGAAATGCAGCAATTGCTAATAAAATCCGAATGGACTTAAACATCGCTACGGGAGAGAAAGTCTCATCGTAGTCAACACCTTGAACTTGTCGAAAACCTTTCGCGACAAGCCGTGCCTTATAGACGGTAACATTACCATCCGCGTCCGTTTTCTTCCTGAAGATCCATTTGCACTCAACGGCCTTTCGGTCGCTAGGAGGGTCCACCAAAGTCCATACTTGGTTTTCGCTCATGGATCCCAATTCGGATTTCATGGCTTCTAGCCATTTCTCAGAGTCTGGGATCATCATCGCTTCCTCATAGTTCGTAGGTTCACTGTCTTCTACCAACAAGACAGTCAAGACAGGGTTGCCGTACCACTCAGGAGGGGCACGCGACCTTGTCGACCTGCGACGTTCAGTAGCAGCATCGTCCGAAGCTTCATGATCTTTGTCATTAGCTTCCTCTATTGTTGGTGCAGGCGGCACTGGAACAATTTCAGGTGCTGCGCTACTCTCCAATTCAAGAGAAGGTTCAATAACCTCGTCTAGCTCTACTTTCCTCCCACTCACTTCTTTCGAGAGAAACTCCTTCTCAAGAAAGGAACCGTTCTTTGCGACAAACACTTTGCCTTCGGTTCTGTGATAGAAGGTATACCTAATAGTTTCCTTAGGGTATCCTATGAAGACGCATTTCTCCGCTTTGGGTTCGAGCTTGTCCGGCATCAACTTCTTGACGTAAGCTTCGCATCCCCAAACTTTAAGAAACGACAACTTAGGTTTAGCACCAAACCACAGTTCATACGGTGTCGTCTCAACGGATTTAGATGGTGCCCTATTTAAAGTGAATGCAGCGGTTTCTAATGCATAACCCCAAAATGATAACGGCAAATCAGTAAGAGACATCATCGATCGGACCATATCTAATAGGATTCGGTTCCGGCGTTCAGACACACCATTGCGCTGTGGTGTTCCGGGTGGCATGAGTTGTGAAACGATTCCACTTGCTTTAAGATGCGTGAGAAAATCGTAACTCAAATATTCACCTCCACGATCGGATCGTAGAAACTTAATCTTTCTGTTACGATGGTTCTCCACTTCATTCTGAAATTCTTTGAACTTTTCAAACGTTTCAGATTTATGTTTCATTAAATAGATATACCCATATCTACTCAAGTCATCGGTAAAAGTGAGAAAATAGCGATATCCACCGCGTGTCGAAACACTCATCGGTCCACATACATCGGTATGTATGATTTCCAACAAGTCCGTTGCTCGCTCCATCATACCGGAGAACGGGGTTTTGATCATCTTGCCCATGAGGCATGGTTCGCATGTGTCAAATGATTCAAAATCAAGAGACTCCAAAAGTCCATCAGAATGGAGTTTCTTCATGCGCTTTACACCAATATGACCTAGACGACAGTGTCACAAATAAGTAGTATTATCACTATCTACTTTGCATCTCTTAGCCTCAATGTTATGGATGTGTGTTTCATCCCTTTCGAGATTTAGAAGAAATAAACCATTCACAATAGGTGCATGACCATAAAAGATGTTACTCATATAAATAGAACAACCATTATTCTCCGATTTAAATAAATAACCGTCTTGCAATAAACAAGATCCAGAAATAATGTTCATGCTCAACGCAGGCACATAATAACACTTATTAAGGTTTAAAACTAATCCCGAAGGTAAAACTAAGGAGAGCGTGCCGACGGCCATCACATCAACTCTTGATCCGTTGCCAACGCGCATCGTCACCTCATCACTCGCAAGCCGCCGTCTATTCCGTAGCTCCTGTTTCGAGTTACAAATATTAGCAACTGAACCGGTATCAAATACCTAGGCACTACAACGAGGGCTAGTAAGGAAAACATCAATAACATGTATATCAAATATACCTTTGATGGTGCCAGCCTTCTTGTCCGCTAAGTACTTCGGACAGTTGCGCTTCTAGTGACCCTTGTCCTTGCAATAGAAGCACTCAGTGCCCGGCTTAGGACCAGACGTGAGCTTCTTCTCAGCAGGGGTAGTGCGCTTGCCGCCGCCCTTCTTGAAGGGCTTCTTTGCTCCCTTACCTTTCTTGAAGGTGGGCTTGTTGACCATCAACACATGATTATCCTTTTTTATGTCCACCTCCGCAGCCTTCAGCTTTGCGAAGAGCTCGGTGATCGTATCAGTGGAACCAATCTGATTATGAGTCACTACAAAACTTTTGTAGCTGGGAGGGAGTGATTGCAGAACCCTGTCAATCTTGAGCTCCTCTGGAATCGTGCATTCCAGTTGCTCAAGGCGTTGAGTGTAGCCCGTCATCTTAATGGCGTGCTCACTAACGGAACTCCCTTCCTCCATCTTGCAGTTAAAGAACTTCTCAGAGATCTCATATCTCTTAGAACGGGCCTGAGTCTGAAACATGGTTTTCAGCTCTTCGAGAATCTCAAAGGGCCCGGGATAGTCTTCAAAACGATTTTGAAGTTCCGGTTCCATAGCAAACAACATGGTGCTCTTAATCACACCATAATCATCTTTGCACGACTGATAGACAGCTTTCTCATCAGCCGGCACAGTTGCAGCAGGGGGGTCACCTAACGCTTTCCCAAGGACATAGTCCTTTTGACCGCCAGAGAGAATGATTCTTAGATTGCAGAACCAATTGGTGAAGTTAGACCCATTGTTTCTAAGCTTTTCTTTCTCAGCAAAAACGTTGAAGTTGAAGTTGGACTTGGCCATGTGATCTACAGTATTTGCAAGTACAATTTAGACTATGTTCATGATAAATAGTTCAACTTAATCAAATTACTAGATGAACTCCCACTAAATTCAACATCCCTCAAGTTGTTTAGTGAACACGACCCAAATTCACCACACCTAATCCGATCTTCACGAGAAGAGATGTGGTTTCAATGGTGGACAACGAAGTGTCGATCATATCATTCATATGACTCATGCTTAACCTTTCGGTTCATGTGTTCCGAGGCCATGTATGTACATGCTAGGCTCGTCAAGTTAGACCCAAGTATTTTCGCGTGTGCAAAACTGGCTTGCACCCGTTGTATGTGAGCGTAGAGTCTATAGCACCCGATCATCACGTGATGCTTGGACACGACGAACTTTCGCAACGGTGCATACTTGGGGAGAACACAGTTTTATCTTGATCTTTAAGTGAGGAATCATCTTATAATGCTACCGTCGCGATCTAAGCATAATAAGATACATAAAAGGATAAACATCACATGCATATATTTTTATGTGACATGGTATAGCCAATCTTCGCTCAATGATCTCCATCTTGTGCGTGCCGGCATAATCTCCATCACTCCACCATGATTGCCTCCACCACGAATAGCAACTACAACTATTGCTAACTACTTAGCGATAAAGTGAAACTATTACATGGCGTATAAGAAGTTGACACACAGGTCATACACAATTATAAAAACAACCATATGGCTCCTGCCGGTTGTGTACTCATCGACATGCAAGTCGTGAAACATTACAAAACATGATCATCGCATACATTATACACATCACATCTTGGGCCATACCATATCACAGAAAACACTCCCTGCAAAAACAAGTTAGACGCCTCTACTTTGTTGTTGCATGTTTTACGTGGCTTATGGGAGTAGATGCTAAGAACGATTCTTACCTACGAAAAGCCACAACGGTGATATTATGGTTGCCAAACTCCGGTGTTAATCCCATGACAACTATAGTGAGAGAAACTGACATCCACCAGCCGCATGTGTGGAACAAGCCACACGTCAAGTGCGGAGCCGGTCTCGCGAAAAACGTCGCGTAAGGTTGGCCTGGACCGCTTCAATCTCACTATCCAGCGTCATAAGAAGAACACAAACAAGAGTCTTGCAACAGAAAACATCAACGCCCGCAACAACCATGTTGCGTTCTACTCGTGAAACACATCTACGCATAGATCTAGCTCTGATACCACTGAAGGGTTTCGCGGCATAGTAAATCAAAATTTTCTACGGATGCGAACAGAGGGAAAGCCAAGATCTAATCTAGGAGATGCAAACAACGAGAGAGATTGGATTAGATCTTCATACCCTTGAAGATTCGCACAGCGGAACGTTTGTCGGAACGTGGGTGATGTAGTCGTACTCGCTTCTCCTCCTCGCGATCCGATCCGATCTAGCACCACAAGTGGCGGTGCCTCCATGAGATGCACACGTGCAGCACCTCGACGTCTCCTCCTTCCTCGTACCAGCAAGTATGGTGGAGAGATGGATTGGATCTACAACACGACGGCGTGGTGTATATGGTGGAGAATTTCTGCAGCAGGGCTTCGCCTACAAACAGTCGGGAGGGAGAGAGGAAGGGCAGCAGGGCGGCTAGGGTTGGAGGGGAAGGTGTAAGGCGTTGGTGCTCCCCCACCCCTCTTTATATAGAGGGGGGTGCAGCCCTAGCCCCTCCCCAAGCCCAAACCGGCGGCCCCAAAGGATAAGGAGTGGGGGGCAAGGAAACCCCCCCTTCTAGAAGGTCTATCTCGAGTTTAAACCTCTCTTGGCCGGCTGGGCCCTATGGGGCCTTGTGCCCCTGGCCCAATGCGGCCAGGGCACTCCCTCATAGGCCCATGCCCCCTCCCGGAAGGTCGGGCCACGTTGGTCCCCTTCCGGAAGGTTCTAGAAGCTTCCGGTACAATACCGATTAACCCGGAACAATTCCGAACTCCAAAAACTGCACTGCCTTATATGAATCTTATTCTCCGGACCACTCCGGAACCTCTCGTGATGTCCCGGATCCCATCCAAGACTCTGAACAAAAACTCATAAACCAATTATCCAATCTATCCTAGCGTCGAGACACGTTAAGTGTGTGACCCTGCGGGTTCGAGAATATGCAGACATGATCTTCTATCAATAATCAACAGCGGGGTCTGGACACCCATATTGACTCCCACACATTCATAGATGATCATATCGGATGAACCACGATGCCAGGATTCAATCAATCTCATATATATATATTCCCTTCGTCTCGCGATATTTTACTTGCCCGAGATTTGATCGTCGGTACCATCATACCTAGTTCAATCTCGTTCACAGCAAGTACTTTACTCGTTCCATAATCCGATATCACTTTGTGATTAACTCCTTAACCACATGCTTGCAAGCGGTGTTGATATCGATTACCGAGTGGGCCCGAAGTATATCTCTCCAACTTGGGAGGGACAAATCCCATCTCGATACATACAACCCAACAGATACTTTCCGATCACCTGAGAGACACCTTTATGATCACCCTCTCATAGGATGACGTTTGATGACCTCAAAGCTTTCTTCCGATATCAGGGAGTTGTATTATCTCATGGTCTAAGGAATACAATATTTGACATAAGAAAAACTTCGCAAAGACCAACACGATGACACGATCTAATTGCTTCGCTTAGTTTGGGTCTGTCCACCATATCATTCTCCCAATGATATGATCTCATTATTAATCGACAACTCATGTCCATGGTTAGGAAACCTTAACCATCATTAATCAATGAGCTAGTCCATAGAGGCGTACTAGGGACACGGTGTTGTTCACAAACCACACAAGCATTAAAGTTTCCGCTTAATACAATTCTAGCATGGAATATAAACATTATCATGAACAAGAATTATAATAATAACATCTTTATTATTGCCTCTAGGGCATAATTCCAATAATATTGGGATAGCGAACAATATTGCATGAGGAAGATTTCCTTTTTATCGCACCAAAAAGGCATTTTCTATTTTTCGAGTACCAAAGGGGTGTTTTGTGAAACAACCACCCAATGAAAGTTTCAAAATGGTACCGCCTACTTTTCAAAAATACTAGACCACCTTCCAGGGACAATGTCCCAACTAAACCTTTCTGTCCACCCCTCGTAAAAAAGACAAATTCATGTCAATTCGGTAGGAAGTGGGTCAGATTTGAACTACAGTTACATGATTTAATGCTCATGATTTTTTTTGCAACAATATACTATTTTTATTAGAGATCCACTGCAAGTTTAGCGAGACTTGACCCCGAGCTAAGAATCTTCATGCCCGCTATTTTAACCATAGATTGAAACAAGCATAAGAAAATCAAAAACAATCCAAACAATATAAAACCTTTGTGTGCTGTCATATTATGTGACATAGTTGTAAGAAAAATATCAAACTTGGAATATTGCAAATATATATATATATATAACCTTCTCAGAAATGAGCTATCATGTTCGAGGTTTCATGACTTTCAAGCTAGACGACCAATGTTAAGGCTATAATCACGGCATAGTTTGTTATAATGTGCCCATATTGTGTATACATGTGCATATTAGGATGACAAACAATATTGCAGGAGGAAGTTTTCCTTTTTATCGCATTAAAACGCCATTTTCTATGTTTCGAGTTCAAAAAACGTGGTGTTTTGTAAAACAAACATCAAATGAAAGTTTTAAAATGGTACCATTCCATTTGCAAAAATACTAGACCACCTTTCATGGAAAATGTCCCAATCGAGGTATCTTAAACCTTTCTGTCCACCCCTCGTAAGAAAGACAGATTCGTGCCGAATCGGTAGAAAGTGGGTCAGATTTCAACTACTTGTACGGAAAAATCATTTTTACATTCACAATATGATATTTCATCAGTGAAAGTAAAATATCAAAAATGATTTAAACAATGTAAAACCTTCACGTAGTATCATATTATGTGATATTGTTGCAAAGAAAAATATCAAACTTAAAATATTACAAATATCTCAAAAACAATTCTCAGAAATGAGCTAGATTTTATGATTTTCAGGCCAAACAAAAAATATTATGACTAGAATCGCAGCATAGTTTATGAAAATGTGCCCATATTGTGAACACATATGCATTTTGGGATGACGAACAATGTTATAGGAGAAAGTTTTCCTTTTCGTCGCATCAAAAGGCTATTTTCCATTTTTCAAGTGTAAAAGGGGTGTTTTGTGAAACGACCATCAAATAAAAGTTTCAAAATGGTATCACCCTATTTTTCGAAAATACCAAACCACCTTCCATGTAAAATATCCGAACCAGGGTATCTTAAACATTTCTGCCCACCCCTCGCGAAAAAGACAAATTCCTATCGAATCGGTAGGAATGAATCAGATTTGAACTACCGGTACATGATTTAATGCTCATGATTTTTTGAAAAAAAATCATTTCTAGGGTCACAATATGCTATTTCATCAGTGATCTACTGCAATTTTAGTGAGCTCAGCCTCAAGCTAAGAATCTTTATGCCCACTGCTTTAACCATAGTTTGAAACAGACATCAGAAATTCAAAAATGATTCAAATTCATGCCCGCAGAAAAGTTACATCCGATTTCAACAATCTACGGCCGTTTACTGAATTTTTAGAATCCACAACCAAAAGTGATTTTTATATGATTTTTTAAAGATTTGGACGCTATTAAATACATTTTATTTAGAAAACACTGCAATACACTATTAAAAACACATGATGCATGATTAAAAAGATGATGAGATGCCATGTTTGGATTCCTCTCGTTTTTTGACCGATTTAGACATATTATTTGTTAAATTCTGATTTACGAATTTAAAGATATGAATTATTTCATATTAAATAGAAAAGGGCAAAACAAAATTCATTTTATTGTCATTTGAATTTAAGATTATTATTACATATTCACTTTTGTTTACTTAAATAATTGTTTGAAATTCAAAAAATAAAGGCATGTGACATCATGGTCCAAGAGTTAATAAGATTGATATGATAGTATTATCAATAAGGTCTATTTTTTTCTTCGAAAGCTCGTTCGGAAGAAACGGAGTAACGGATCGGGAAGTGACCACGAGTGCAATTTGACCCGAGATTAAACATACTTAGAGTTAAAAATATCCCTTATGAGATTAACCATTCAAACAATAAAAAATGAAAAAAAAACTAGGCCAGTGTATCCGACCGTAGGCGTCTAGGTGGGTATATCCGACCTATGCCGACAGCTTAGCCGTGGACGTAATCCGCTATACCGATGGTTTTCCTTGGCAAAGGAGTCTATGCCGACGCCGTGTTACGCCACCGGATGCTGTCAACATAGCCCAGCAATCTGGCCTATGCCAACGGCTTCGGGTTGTCGGCGCATCGTCCATTCCCTGTAGTGACCCAACAAATGACCGCTGGGTAGCATTGGGCCGTCGGCTTCTATTTTTACTGTACTTTTGGGACACGTTTTTCCAGCGTACGAGCATGGGCGACGTCGATTTGGCACCGATTCTGCTCCTACTCCGTCACGTCGCAGTTGCAGCGTTTGTGCGAGCGAGCTGCACCTGCAAGCGCCATGCGCGCGCGTATGCCGTTGCGTCCATCGGACAGCGATGGCACTTGCCCTTTCAGCAGCCAGCGACGCATGCAATTGGAGTCGTCGACGAAGACATCATGCATCTGCATGCCAGGTTGTATAATGCAGAATGCATACAAATATATTGTGTAAGTACGCATTCGTCTATCAATATGACAATATGCACAAGTGTGATTATTATTATCTATGTATCCACAGGTGAGTGGACAAGATCTTCCAACTGCTCCGACAAAACTTGTCGCCCAACTTGTGTGGGTACGTTATCTTTGAACTGGAACAGGTGTCTTCCGTATATAAACTCCCGTATTTAAGCTTGTCAAGTCGTAATCGGGTTTTTCTAATTTCCAGCTGCCAACTTTATTGTAACTTCGGTCACCTCGAATCTTCACTGTCTTAGAGCGAAATCGTAGTGTGCAGAAATATCCAAGCTACAATTGTTAACATGCTTATTTGTTTTCTAGAAAAGATCATTTTGAGCTACTCATAGTAAAACTGTGATTTGAGTTATCAAATAGTGTAATGTCATATCAGGAATTCAAGACGCCAACAAAAAAAATCATGAACCACACCATAATGCCGCTCACTATTGGCAAATCAAGGATTTTTTTTAGGAAGGAAAAAAGCAAGGACTTGGGCGACATTAGAGCAACTCTAGCAGACCTCTTAACTACCCATCCCTTAAAGAGCGTATAAGAGATGATGAAAAAAAAATTAAGGTGTTGGCGGGCTTTGGCAGAACAAGTTCCACACTAAAAGTAAAATTATAGATCCCACAAATTACAGATGCAACACCAAATAAAAGTAAAATTATAGTAAGTGGTAGCTACTCGATGGTTGCATCCAGAGAGCGCCACATCGCAATCGAGAAACATCAAAGCCTTGTGTGGTAGTGGCTTGCACCATGCGTCGCATCCACTGACCAAGCCATGTCTTGCCATCGGCGAGATGGAGAGTCGATTGCCACTACCAAGGAGTCAACCTACACTCATGGTAGACCTAGGCATAACTCGGGCCGGGTCAGGTTTTGTGCGAGCCTAAAAACGTCCGAAGCTAAAACCTTGGGGCTCAAACTAACCCGGCCCAACTGTTGAGCCTAAAAATCAAGCCTGAACATAACCCAAAGCCTACAAAGCATGCTCTGCTCGGAGGGCCCTGCCTGATCCGGCTTAAAATCGACTATTTGTCAGGCCTGAGCCCAGCATTACGACATGATCTCCTGGGATTTTCGGGTCGGGCTGACCAGGCCGGCTGCCCATGCCAAAGCAAGGGCAAGAGTACTTGCGGCAGCGCCAGAGATGGCTGAGCGTGTGCAATGTCCATGGATCAGTTTATGAGACGAAGGAATGGCCCATTCCATGGAGCACGCCGTACCAATCTATCTGTGTGAGTGTGTGTATCCACTTGGACGAAAGCGATTCAATGGCCCATTGAATCAATTCGCTACATTGCAGCCCATCTAAATTTTTTTTAGATAAACGATCAATATATTAAGCAAGCAAGCCGCCTCATTAAAAATCTTTCAGTCCCCTTAGGTATCCTGGTAAGAAAAAAAGAGCGCGTCAGAAACTTGCTGCTACCATCAACAGTCTGTTATATCATTTATCAAACTACTAAGGATACTATCAGGGGGCTCATCGTCCCGGTTACAATTTGTTTTAGCTAAGAAACCCATCCTAGCAAGATCATGAGTCACCTTGTTTGCATACCTCGGGATATGACTGAAAATGACATTGTCAATACTAGTACGTAGATCAATGCACTCAGTATAAATTGCTGCAGACTCGCTCCACCAAGTTTCTGTTCCGTTGCATGCCTCAATTGTTTCCGAGGAGTCGGATTCAGCATGGACAGAGTTACACCCAAGCCGAAGAGCGAGCGCCAAGCCTTCCTTCATCACAGTCACCTCAGCCATAGTAGCCGAAGCAGTATGGTTCATATACATAGTACAAGCAGCTATAAACCTTCTTTTATAGTCGCGTAAGATGGCCCCGGTAGCTCCATCCCGCGAGTCGGGCATAAAGAAAGCATTCACATTTAATTTAACTTGCCTCGGTTCAGGGCACTTCCATTTATCTGTACTAGCAACCAAAGGAGGACGAGTTGCTCGTGTCACATTAGTAGTAATAGAAAGAATTGATAACTTATACCTATGTAACGGTGGGACCTGTTCATTATGTGTTTTTCTTCTCCTTAGCCACCATAAGTACCAACAGGCCAGCGAGATAGTTTCTTTTAGCCCAATATCAGTAAACCCTGGGAGGGAGTTGTCGTGCTGAAGGAGAATATACTCAAGCATACCAGAGCCTGCCATATCAACGTTGGAAGCCTCATGGATAATATGCTAAATACCAAGAGAGTTCCATAGATCGGCAGCTGGCTGACATATAAATAACAGGTGTCTGATATCTTCAGGCCCTTGATTACAGATCGGACACTCACCGGAGATACCTATGTGTCAGTTCACCAAGATACTCTTCAATGGTATGATTCCGTGTAACCCACGCCAAATAAAAAAATTCACCTTGCTCGGAATTTTAAGCTGCCATAAGATTTTACACACCGGATTATTTGCCGACCCTCCTGGGAGTGCTAGCTGACCGGACGAAGCTCCAAATTGGTGTTTCCATTGCACATGGTACCCAGATCGTACCGTATATCGCCCATGCTTGGTATAGTTCCAAGCCAAAAAGCCGTCAACCGCTTGGTGATTAACAGGGATTTGGAGAATACGCCCAACATCCACCGGGAGAAACAAACTATCAAGCATAACGGTGTCCCATCCACCCGAGTGTGGGTCAAGGAGTTCTGACACTTTGGTAATCAATGAGTTTCCCCTTGGTGTAATGATCCTTCGAGAAGGCCAGATATTGATAGATCCCCCATCACCAACTCTCCATATATGGCCCCTCTTAACAATTGTTAGTCCTGCTAGGCTGCTAGCACACTTTGCCAAGTGAAAGAAGACCCCGTTTTTGGTCCTGCACTTAGAATATCCCCTGGGGATAGTATTTAGCTCGCAAAACTTTGGCACATAAGGATTCTGGGTCAGAAATAAGTCTCTAAGGTTGTTTTGCTAACAGAGCAAGATTAAAAAGAATGAAAGTCTCTAAATCCCATACCTCCCTCATTTTTCGGGTAGCAAAGCTTCCACCAAGCATACCAGTGCATTTTCTTACTATTATCATCATCTCCCCACCAGAATTTGGCAATTGCATCCATCATTTCCTTGCACACACCCTTAGGTATTAGAAAGACAGACATAGCATATACTGGAATTGCTTGTGTAACCATTTTTAGAAGAATTTCCTTACCGCCAATTGACAACTGTTTCTCTCTCCAACCATTTATTCATTGTATTATCCGTTCGATAAAGTGTTTGAAGCAATCACTTCTATCCGCCCCCACCAGTGCCGGGAGACCCATGTATTTGTCAAAGAGAGCTTCTGTATCAATATGGAGAGCTTCACAAATTTCTGCTCTCAATAGAGTGTTAGTACAGGGGGAAAAGAAACACACTTGATTTTGACAAACTCACCAGTTGACCCGAGTTTGCGCAGTAGGTATCCAAAACTTGTTGCAAGGAAGTTGCATTAGTCATATCAGCTTTCATGAGAATTAGGGAATCATCAGCAAAAAGTAGATGTGAGGCTGACGGTGCATTTCTGCACACCCTTACCCCATCGATGCCACCAACTTCTTCTTCATACAACAAAAGACTGGATAAACCCTTCGCACAGAGGACGAACAAATAAGGTGAAAGAGGGTCTCTATCAACACCCGGATTTTTAATCCCAGATGCCTGTTATGCCATACATCGCAATCCCAGGATTACCATTTTTACGAGACATAACAGAATTGGATACCACAGTACATCATCCATTACAAACCATACATAAGGTATTACACCAATAAGGATCTCATGATCCAGTTCTTAATACAACTCAAGCAGCGGAAATACGTAATAATAAAGGTAGCGTAAGCGAAGCTCCATCTTCGGGGTCACAGGCAATGTTGACGATGGGAGATGATCCTAGTTGTCGTAACCTTCCTGGGATCCTTCGTCCTGGTACTCCTCTTCATAGTCTGGCCATGGGAATAGCCAGATACAAAGCCATGAGTACTCTTTAAGTACTCGCAAACTAATACTAACAAGTGAGGTTTTTTTTGTAGTAGGACACTAAGCTCTAGGGTTGTTTTGCAAAAGGCCAGATTTACCTCTAATAAGTTCAGAAGCAAGAAAAGCTAGTTGAAATTTTATAACACCTAAGTGGGAACTTGTATTTCATATCACAACTCTGTTGTGGTCAAGTCAAAATCTCAATTCATTTCATAAGTTATTTTGAAATCATCTGACGGGGGAACAGTATGGCCACTCCAACTGTCCATAACCGCGGACGCGGCTATTTGAATAGTTTGACACTCTGCAGAGATTGTACACTTTCACCACAACATTCGATACATCCGTCAGGAACAAATCCTGAATTCACCATACTCAGTATGCGGATAATAAATCCTAACATTTCAATTACACGCCCTAGTATAAGCACCTCTCCTGTGAGTTTGGCCTCCCAACCATGACCAACTGTCATCTTGGGTACTGCACAGGTGGACAATCTTCACAAGGTATCCTCAGCTCAGACCTTGGCCGTGAGGGAACACATACTAAGGTATATAAGTTTCCAGTCAAGCCCTACTCAATTCTCGGGTATTGTGGTTATATGGTAAAATTGGAATGGTATCGCATCCAGACAACCATAAGTTTTATAAAGGGCTAAGGCTCATGCCTCAACATTTTCATCATCAAAATCATCTGGTGTTCGGAAACACATGTCAAAACATCTTTGTAGAATGACTCATCATTCTAAGGTTTTCATAACCATTTTCCACCAAGTATTCCCATCTAAAGTTGATCAAGTTTTATGCTTAGCACTAGCATCTACAAGTGGGGGTGAGTACTAATGCGGGGTGGTAAACAAGTGGAGTTTAACTAAGTACAATCTCATGCCTTAGGATGACATCAAGATTATCTAGCTTAGGCCAAATTTAATGCTCTTTATGCAACCTTCAATTATCTTTCTAGTATCTACAATTTACTTAGGTACACTCTAAGTAATAGCTTTGATAAAGAAATAAAGTATAAAGCTTGCAAATAAAATTAGGATTGGGTATCATCAAATGTGTCTAACCAAGCATGCTTAGTGCATTGCATAGGTTATCTAAATTTCATAATTGCAAGTGTTAGCTTTCTCAATCAACTAGTAGTATTATGCTTGCCAAGTTAATAGCTTGCAAGTATTGGCTTGCATCAGTATCATTATAAGCTCGCAAGTATTGACTTGCATCAGTATCAGTATAAGCTCGCAAGTATTGGCTTGCATCAGTATCAGTATAAGCTCGCAAGTATTGGCTTGCCTTGTGCAGAGCAGTGGTTAAAGTTCTCTTCGGCTTCTTCTTCGTAGTATCCTCCTTCCTCCTTGTATCCTTAGTCGGTACTAGCGTCTATAAATAAATACGAGGTACATAATCACCAAACAATACTTAACTACTTTCAATCATCACACAAAGGGGTTCTATAGATGATCTAGCATCATCACTAATATTACCAGATTAAAGCATTTGTCTTATTTATTTTATTTTTAGAAAAGTAATTTCTACTTATTGAAAAACTACTTAAGATTTAATATTCTCTAACTCAAACATGGGGTCATGTTGATACATGTCATCACCACATATTTCAGTACATGGGAATGTGATCTAAAGTGGTGTCACAATTTAATAAGGTTTAACCTTTTAGTTTAAATAGAAATACAGTGACTAGAAATGCCTATGTGGCATTCTTTTATTACTTAAACATTATTTCTGTAAGTAAACCCATATGTTTTTATATATTCTAAAAGGTATGATCAAATGTGATTTTTGAGAGTTGGAATGAACTCAAAAGCTACTATGGTTGAAATTTGAAAAATGTTTGAATGCAGAAAAGCTTCTGACTTGTTATTTTTACCAGGATTGATCTATAGATCCAATTGATTTGAATCCAACGGGATTGGATTAAGCATTTCAACACCTTTCTAACAAAATTGGTTTCATGCAATTTGATTCACTAAATCGAGCTGGGTTGATTTTTGAAACTAGGTACATAACTGAGTTTGAATGAAAATAGAAAAAGCTAAATTCAAACGAGTGGGCTGCGCGGGAAGGGTTATTGGGCCAGCCCAGTGTCACTCCGCAACGCGGGGCGCAACTGACAGGGGGGGTCTACTGGTCAGTGGCTCATTAAACGCGAAGCGGTACGGGGCGATGTGGTGCGTTGGATTAGAATGAAGATCGACGGCTGAGGGTCGTCGTCGATGATGAACAGGTCACTGGCGAGCTCGAACCCTAGCGGCTCAGTGGGGGTGCATGGGTGCATACCGAGGCTCTAGTGACGACGGCGAGGCGGTCAAACGACGAAGTCGACGACGGCGAACTCAGGGGTGGTCGCGGCAGTGGCCAAAATCAACGGCTCCCTTCTTCTCCAGAGGCGGCCTGCTCCGGCGCAATTCCGGCGAGCTGCTGCTCCTCGTTCTCCGGCTAAGGGGTGGAAGTATCAGTGAGGTGAGGGGAGTGAGATGGTGTGAAGAAATCGAGCGGGGGTCGTCTCCTTTTATAGGCTCGACGG
Source organism: Avena sativa (assembly GCA_916181665.1). Taxonomy (NCBI): domain Eukaryota; kingdom Viridiplantae; phylum Streptophyta; class Magnoliopsida; order Poales; family Poaceae; genus Avena; species Avena sativa. The sequence continues at coordinate 302,327,698 of OV702295.1, read as the reverse complement.
CGAGACCGAGAGGGATGGGCAGACGACGGTGGCGACACGGCTACGGGCGGCTAGAGGCATGGCCGAGGTTGGCGATCGACGGGCGGTCTCCTGGAGATGCTCTAAGGTTTAAATGCGCGTGTAGGGGCGGTGGCAAATGGTCGGGAACGCGCGATGCTCTGCGCGGCAGAGGGGGCGTCTTCGACGGCGAGCGGTGGCTACGGGGTACGGGCGGTGAAACGAGCATGTCTGGTGGTCTCCTGGGACGGTGGGGTGCATGCTGGCGGGCGGCAAGGGATCGAGGTGGTCGGGTGGCGTGGAAACGGCGCGTGCTCTGCGGTGCGCGTCGGCATGGTCGACAGCGGCGCGGGCGCGGCGTTCCTGGCGGTTCTGGTCGTTGTCTTCGAGCTAGGGCTGGTCGAGAGGGGGCGGTGAGGCATGGGCTACCTCCCAGACAAGGTTGTCACGGCTAGTTCTTCTCCTAGCGTGTTGTCCACACTAGGGTGACATGGGTGCTCTCGGCCTGCTCACCATTGATGGTATTGGCAAGCTCACAGTGGTGCTAGAGGTTAGTTAAGGTTGCTAGATGATCTACTAAGGCTAGTTGTAACCAGAGAGGGGACAAGGTTGGCCAAAACACTGCTCAACATAGTGTTTTTGATTTTGTTGATTTGAATCTGCAACCTGTTTGATGAAATGGCCGCATGAACTTAAGTTTTGAATTTTGAAAAGATTTTTGGTGGGTGTGCTAGGCATGTATTGAGGGTTCTGTGGATGCTTGGGTTTTTAAAATTGAGCTTGTTTGAGTGGTCTTTGAAATAGTGGGATCTTCCCATATGAAATAGATTTAATTTTAATCTGTCATTTAAACTAAGTATTTAAATGTTTTTGGATGATCACAAAGTGGGCCTTGGTACCTTGTTATGAGTACTATCAAGGGGTGCAAAGATCCATACATGTTTCTGTTAAGTTCTGAAAGTTAGAGATAGCCAAAGTAGGCATGGGAGTTAATTTGGCCAAAGTGACCATTCACTTAATTTGTTTGTTTTGACTTGTTTGTCTTTGAGAAAAGTTTGGGGATTGTTTAGATGATGTTTATTTCACCAAAGAATCATTTTACAAGCAAGGAAACACAGAATCATGGCAACTCAAAAGAATCCAAATTTTAATACACACACACATATGAATGCTTTCATATTTTTAGTTGGAAAAGTTTTTGTTAACCCTAATTTTGATGATTAGAGTTTGATGATACAAGTTTAGTATTTTTGGGATGTTACAAACCTTCCCCCCTTAAACAAAATCTCGTCCCGAGATTTGAAAAAGGCCGAAAAAGATTACCTAGGATTTGAAGAGATCGGGAAACTCCGTCCTGATGTGATCTTCGTGCTCCCAGGTAGCTTCCTCTTCTGTGTGGTTGCTCCACTGAATCTTGAGAAACTTGATGCTCCGGGTTCTGGTAGTTCTGAAGGCTTCTTCCAAAATACCAGATGGGTACTTCGGGATAGGTCAGGTCATCGTTGATTTCTATGGTCTGGTGATCGATATTCTTGAACACTTCAGTCTTCTCTTGAACTCCGAGGCACTTGCGAAGTAATGAGATATGGAACACATTGTGCATGGCTGACATCTCTTCGGGTAGTTCCAATTGATACGACACTTCTCCTCGACGGTTCAGAATCTTGAAGGGGCCGATATATATGGGGGCTAACTTTCCTTTCAGTTGGAAACGCTGCATTCCTTTCAATGGCGACACTTTCAGATACACAAAATCTCCTATGTTGAAGGCGAGGTCTCGACGTCTCTTGTCGGCGTAACTCTTCTGTCTGGACTGGGCAGTCTTGAGGTGCTCACGGATCTTGTGAACCTTCTCTTCTGCTTCTCGTAGGATGTCGGGTCCGAAAATCTAACTCTCTCCTACTTCCGACCAATTCAAAGGGGTGCGACACTTCCTTCCATACATGAATTCAAATGGGGCCATTTGCAAACTAGCTTGATAACTGTTGTTGTATGAAAATTCTGCAAACGGCAGACAGTCTTCCCATTTAGATCCATATTCTAACACACATGCTCTCGGCATATCTTCAAGTATTTGATTTACTCGCTCCGTTTGTCCATCGGTCTGAGGGTGATAAGCGGTGCTGAAATCTAGTCGGGTTCCTAAACCTTCTTGGAATTTCTTCCAGAATCTCGAGGTAAACTAAGTTCCTCGATCCGATACGATGTTCTTGGGGACTCCATGCAAACTGACGATTCTAGCGATGTATAACTCCGCTAGCTTCGAACTCTGATATGTGGTCTTGACGGGTAAGAAATGGGCGAATTTGGACAATTTGTCCACTATGACCCAGATAGAGTCATTTCCCCTACTAGAAGTAGGCAATCCGGTGATAAAGTCCATTCCAACGGAATCCCATTTACATTCCGGAATCTGCAATGGTTGCAACAATCCTGCGGGTCTTTGATGTCCCGCCTTGACTCTCTGACATATATCACACTTGGCGATATAGCTTCCGATTTCTCTCTTCATCTTATGCCACCAAAATTGCTCTTTCAAATCTTAATACATCTTCGTTCCTCCGGGGTGGATAGAATAAAGAGTATCATGAGCTTCCTTCAGAATAACTTCTTTCAACTCAGAATCTGCTGGTACACAAAGGCGTCCTTTGTACCACAGAACTCCTTCTTCGTCTTCGGTAAATCTGGGTACTTTGCCTGTACCGATACGACACTTGATTCCGTCGATACTAGCATTTCCTTTCTGCGCCTCTTTGATCTGGATGATCAAAGTGGGTTGAAGTTCTATGCTAGCCAAAAATCCTTCACTCACTATATCCATTCGAAAATCTTCCATCTCCTTGTGCAAGCTTGGTTGCTCCTTCAAAATCATGGAGTTCAAGCGGCACATCAATCTGCTAAGGGCATCTGCTACCACGTTGGCTTTACCAGGGTGATAGTGAATGTCCAGTTCGTAATCCTTGATTAGCTCAATCCATCTTCTCTACCTCATATTCAGCAGCTTCTGAGTGAATATATACTTCAGGCTCTTGTGATCCGAAAAAATCTCACAACGGTTTCCCATCAGGTAATGCCTCCATGTCTTCAGGGCTAGAACTATGGCTGCGAGTTCGAGTCATGGGTTGGGTAATTTTGCTCATGTTGTTTCAGTTGTCGAGATAGATAAGATATGACTTTGCCTTCTTGCATTAGCACACATCCGAGACCGATCTTGGATGCATCACAATACACGTCAAAGGGCTTCGTGATATCTGGCATGATTAAGATTGGGGCTGAAATCAATCTCCTCTTGAGTTCTTGAAAACTCGCTTCACATTTGTCTGTCCATTCAAACTTCTTGTCCTTCTTCAGCAATTGGGTCATGGGTCTGGCGATACTCGAGAATCCTTCTACGAACTTGCGGTAGTATCCCGCCAATCCGAGAAATGCACGAACTTGGGTTTGAGTGGTTGGGGCTTGCCAATCTTCGACATCTTTCACTTTTGCAGGGTCAACGGCAATTCCTCCGGCTGATACAATGTGGCCGAGGAATCCTACTTCCTGTAACCAGAATTCACATTGCTAAACTTGGCATATAACTGATGCTCTCTAAGGGTTCCAAGAATGGTCCTTAGGTGTATCTCATGTTCTTCTTCTGATTTGGAATAAATCAGAATGTCATCGATGAAAACAACGACAAACTTATCTAGGAAGTCCATAAAAATCTTATTCATGAGATTCATGAAATAAGCGGGGGCATTGGTTAATCCAAAAGACATGATGGTATACTCGTATAATCCATATCTGGTGGTAAAGGCAGTCTTTGGAATATCCTTTGCGTGAATCTTGAGTTGATGATAGCCTATTCTAAGATCAATCTTAGAAAACACTTTGGCACCGGTCAACTGATCAAACAAATCTTCTATCTTGGGTAATGGGTACTTATTCTTGATAGTGACATCATTCAACTTCATATAATCCGTACACAAACGGTTACCTCCATCCTTCTTGTCCACAAATAAGACAAGTGATCTCCATGGTGACGCACTTGGTTGAATTAATCCAATTTCCAGCATGGCATCCAGTTGCTTGTTCAGTTCTGCTAGTTCAGACGGGTTCATACTATATGGTCTCTGGGCTATGAGTCCTGTTCCGGGGATTAGTTCAATGATAAAATCGATATCCTGATCTAGGGGCATACTGGGCAAAACATCTGGAAATACATCGGGGTATTCATAGACTATCCAGACTTGGTCAATGGTAGGTTGGGCTACACTCTTGTTGCACTTGAATTGACGAGGTAAGGTTTCAGATATATGCTCGACTGATATTTCGGCTGTACTGGTCATGGTTATGGCTTTCTTGGCACAGTCAATTAATCCTTTATGTTTGGACATCCAATCCATTCCTAGTACTACTTCCAAACCTTTAGTTCCGAGTACTATGAGATTAGCATAAAAATCTATGCCATGGATTTGGATAGGGACGGCTTTGCAAATTTGCCTAGCTTTGGTGGTTGAACCGGGGATTTGAACAATCATAACATGCTTCAGTTTGGTTGGTTGAATCTTACTAGTGCATGCAAATTCTTCGGTGACAAATGAGTGCGATGCACCATAATCAAACAACACTCTTGCAAGTACTGAATTAATAGAAAACATACCCAGTACGACGTCTGGCGCTTCCCTTCCTGGGCTTCTTCAGCATGCATGAGAAAAAGACGGCCGTTGCGGTTGAGCGAGTTCCCTGGGGCAAACCTTCTTCCTGGCTGAACACGACGTTGATGCTGAGCTAGGGCATTTGTATTGGGGGCTGCGGCATTCTTCTTGGGGCACTCATTGGAGTAGTGACCCTTATTTCCACAGTCATAACAAGTCACTTGCGACTTGTCCTTTGCTGCAACAGGCACAACATTGCTTCCAGTCCTCGGGGCAGTGTTGGTGTGGGCGGCAGCATTGTTGTTGTTGAACTTGGGTGGGGCACTGTTGAAATTGTTAGAGTTGTCGGGGTTGTTGTGATTTCCTCCGGGCCTCGGGTTTCCACGGTTGGGATAGGTCTGACGGTTCATCGGGGGTCTGTTGGTTCTCGGGGCAAATCCTGGAGATGGGTTAGGGCGATACTTTGGGGTCTGATGGGTTCCTGGCTGATGCATCATGCGACGCTTGCGGTTCTCATTGGCTTGGTTGATCTTTCCTTCCATCTGGATGGCAGAGTCGACAAGGGCTTCAGTATCTTCAAAGGGGATATTGACCAACACAGTCTGCATCTCATCGTGCAGACCATTCAAGAATCTCTCCTTCTTGGCTTCGGTGTCGATCTCATCCGGGGCATACCTAGCTAATGACAAGAATTTGTCACGGTATTCCACTACGGTCATCCGTCCTTGCTTCAGTTCTCTGAACTCATCTCTCATTCTCTTGATCAAACCGGGTGGCACATGGGTTCTGCTGAACTTGACCTTGAATTCCTCCCAGGTCATCATCTGTCCTCCGGTCATTGCACGAACGCTGTTCCACCATGCTCTGCATCTCCGGCTAGATAGTGGGTGGCGAACAGAACTTTCTTGTTAGCTTCCACTCTGGCGACTTCTAGGTTGTTCTCCATGGTTTGCAGCCAATCATCTGCGTCTAAGGGCTCTTCCGACTTTGTGAAAACGGGTGGGTTGGTGTTCTGGAAATTCTTGAGCTTAGATCCATGGTTGTCCTGATTTCCTTGGCCTTGATTGTTGTGGGCTAGCTGGGCTATCTGCTGAAGGGTGGCTAGGTTGGCTTGAAGTTCAGCTCTTTCAGCTTCGCGGTCAGAAACCAACATTTGCAGGATCTGCAACATCGGGTCCGGGGATGAACCACTTCCTCCACGTGGCATCTGAAGATTGAGATAGATCATGAGAAAAGAGGGAAATTTCTAAGGTTCAGGGACTTTGAAAAGTTTTTAAAGTTCGACTCAGATTTTCTAGCAACTTCCTTTTCATTCATTCATTCGTAGCACACGATACAACACACACCACAAAACAAGAAAAACAGATGGTTTTAAGAACCATTCTGGAAACTACGATACAGTGGGACCGAATACAACTCACTACGCTAGTGCTCAAGTGGGCAGAATGGACGAAAATAACCCAAAAAATAACAATTTCACGAAATGAACTCTGACCAGAAGAAATTCATGGAACTAACCCTTTTTGCAACGCCATACAGCGTGGCGCCGTACCTTGAAGAGCAGCGCCATTACGCCTGGCGCCGCGCACCTGCCAGCGTGGAGCCTCGCGGGCCCGGTCCCGCTAGTGCGGCGCCTTGTAGTGTGGCGCCGCACTACACAGTGCGGCGCCATTGCGCCTGGCCCCGCACTTTAGGTCTTCTATCTGCGCGCGAGCCAGCCCTCCCAGACCCATCTCATTCCTCTCCCAGGCCCGAACACACATGGCGGCGGCGGCGCTCTCCACCTAATCTCCCCCCCCCCCCAAACAGGCCAGATTGGTGAATTTCTTCCAAGAATCATGCTCCCAATCCCCCCAGGTATTCTCTCTAATCCCTCTCAATTACATCCACAAATTTCTCCTTTTTTCTCCCTTATTTGCAATTTTTGGTCTAACCCTAGATTGTATGGTGAAACCATAGATTGTATGAACCATTGCCATGTTTACTTGATCTTTAGGTTTAGGAATGCTTGTAAGTTGGATCTTGAAACCCTAGATTGCAATATTAGGAATGCATGTAAAACCCTAGTTATTTTGGGATAGTGAAACCCTAGAATTATAGGTAGAGTAGGAGGAAATTTTTGTTCGTGTTAGAATTATAGGTATAGTAGGGTAGAACTAGATGCTAGATGCTAGAACTATATGTGTCAACTATAGTTGGAATAAGATGGACATTTTGTAATTGTTCTTATTCTCTCTATTGTTTTGAATATGTAGGATGACTCTAAACCCCCTTCTAAACAATGCTCACTATGATGTTCAACACCGTGCCTACAAGATGTCGGAGAAGAGACAGGTACTAAAAACTTCAATGCAAGTCGAACAAGATGCCATGTTTGTTTAGATGGAAATCTAACATTTTGCCATTGTATGTTTGCAGGAGCTTCAACCCCTTCGACTTAGGTACCACGAGGTCTCGTCCGGCAAGATGCGTTATGATGCGCGGTACACTCCGTACATCCAGCAGCTAGGGCTCCTCCCCTTTATCCACATGGTCACTCGGTCCACACCGGCCTTCAACCCTGCTGCGATCACCGCGCTTGTGGACCGATGGAGGCCGGATACGCACACATTTCACCTTAGGACCGGTGAGACTACGATCACCTTGCAGGACATGAGCATGATCCTGGCACTCCCAATCGAGGGAAACCCTGTGTGCATGTCCTCGGATTCAGACGGGTGGCGTGAGGAGATGGTCTCCCTTATAGGGAAGGATCCACCCGAGGCTATAAACAAGAAGGGGGAAAAACTGAGGGTCGCTGTCGGGGCTACTTTTACTTGGATCATCCAGAATTTCAAGATTTTCCCCGAGGATGCCGATGAGGAGACGATCAAGACATACACTCGTGTGTATGTGTGGTACATTATCACGAGGACTCTGTTTCCTGACAGCAGTGGGGATCGTGCTCAGTGGCATTGGCTCAAGTTGCTGGGTTTTTTCGACTCTACCTTCAGTTGGGGTTCTGCGGCGTTGGCCTGGTTGTACCGTCAGGTAATGAGTTATTTACAAATGTTGTTGTATATTTCTGCACTATCTCAAAAAAATTTGTTCTTACCAAATGGTTGTTCACTTCATCTGCAGTTGGATGACGCTTGCCTTAGGAGCACCGCCGATTCAGGGATTGGTGGTTGTTTGCTCCTTCTTTCGGTGTGGAGCTGGGAACGCTTCTCCATTGGACGGCCGAGATTGTTGTCATTCAATCCTTACATTGATAACGGCAACGACTACCTTCTCCCCACGTGGGCTTACAAGTGGGATGTGGTCTCCGAACCGCCAACGGACCCACTGGAGGCGTACAAGAGGTACACCAACGAGTTTGACACGATCACCATGGATCAGGTAATTTCAGCGACGGCGGTCAATTATATGTCTTGAACTTGTAATCTTTGACCCTGACATGAGTGTGGTATGATGCAAATGACGTGGGAGCCATACGGTCGAGGGGACCGCTTTGGTGTTCCGGAGGACTATCGCCTTAACCCTATTTGCCTCAGAGAATCTCGTCTGTGGCTAATGCGTTGCCCCATGGTGTGCATGTGGGCTGTTGAGTATCACCAGCCTCACCGTGTCATGACCCAGTTTGGGTTATTTCATATTGTACCGCCTGAGTGGAAGGACACGGACATAGGGCTCCATAGGTAAGCTATTAACTGCCTTACCATGTGATGTGCTTATCATTCGCCAAATAACGCTTTTTGACTTGTTGTTGTTGTGTGCAGCTTGGACAGGAAGAAGCAGAGGAAGGAGAAGGATTGGCCCAAGCTTCATAGGAAGCACCTTGAGAAATTCAGGAGGTGTGTGACTGAGGCTAGGAAAGCAAAAGGAGCACAGGATAGGCCCTTCAATCGGGATGCTTTCAACAACTACATCGCATGGTTCGTTGACAACGCGCGGGTGGAGATATACCCACGGGCATTTCGGGATTCGATCTTGGAGGAGCCATTGGTGTTTGATGAGCTTTCAACCGAACAATACAACATCATGGTCAGAGAAGGGCGACAAACCGAGTTTGCTCCCTTGGTCAACTTTGTGGTAAAGTGTGCCGAATAATATTTTTTCCGTCTTTTTCACACCTTGCATGGATAACTTACTAGTTTCTTGTCTATGACAGCGCGATCATGTAAGGAAGTCCGCCGATGCATGCGAGGACACTTTGGACACATACCCTCGCGGAGAGAAGGGAGAGGGTCTGTTTCGTGAGTTCATTAAGAAGCAGGGCCAACGGTTAAGGAGGTTGTCGAACTTGCTAGGTTGCCGTGACCCTGAGGTGGCAACACCGTCCGCGTCACGGTCCAACACGCCCGAAGGTGACAATTCTGGCGATCATCACTCCACATCCGAGGACGAGGCGAACACACCCGAGGTAGTACAACCATTGCATCCCCCACCCTCCCTTGCATTTCTCCTGAATTTGTCCTTACCAATCTTCTTTTGTTGACAGCCGCAAGATGAGGAAAGCGTCCCCGACGAGATGACATTGGGAAACTACACTCGCTACAAGGTACACGAGCGGTCCGACTACATGTTCAAGCCAAGGCAACCCAAGAAGCCTTACACACCCAACCCTTCCACGACCAAGACAAAGAAGCCCAAGAATCCATATCGCTTAGAGGTGGAGGATGAAGAGGAACTGAGGAGGAGGAAGATTCCCACGAGAAGGGGCCTAGGGGCGAAGACCACCCGTGGGAAGTAGAGTACATGTTGCACTTTGTCTTGAATGGTTGTAGTCGTGAACTCAGTACTTATGGTTGTTGTCGTGAACTTCGATGTTGTCGTGAATGGTTGTCGTGAACTTGGATGTTGTTGTCATGAACTTGAATGGTTGTCGTGAACTTCAATGGTTGTTGTCTTTTTGGAACAAACATGCTCGAACAACATCGAACAAACCTGCTCGAACAAACCTGCTCGAAAACCAACTCAAACAGAACAACAGGAACAGACAGACACTAGTCAGGAAGGTGCGGCGCCATGACCTCTGGCGCCGCACATGGTGCAAGACAGCCCAGGAAACGTCTCAGTCAATGTGCGGCGCCGTCCAGCGTGGCGCCGCACATGCGCTAGAAAATAGACAGAAGCTCTGTCTATTTTCTAGCGCATGTGCGGCGCCACACCTGACGGCGCCGCACGGTGCGGCGCCATCAGGTTGCGCGTTGCATGTGCGGCGCCGTCCAGCGTGGCACCGCACATGCGCTAGAAAATAGACAGAAGCTTCTGTCTATTTTCTAGAGAATGTGCGGCGCCATCAGGCTGCGCGTTGCATGTGCGGCGCCGCCCAGCGTGGCGCCGCACATGCGCTCGAAAAGAGACAGAAGCTTCTGTCTATTTTCTAGCGCATGTGCGGCGCCACGCTGGACGGCGCCGCACGTGCAACATGCGGCGCCGTTACGTGTGGCGCCGCACATGCACTAGAAAATAGACACTGTCTATTTTCTAGTGCATGTGCGGCGCCACACGTAACGGCGCCGCACTTTGAAGATGCTGCCACAGCCAGATTTCAGGGTTTTTATTTCGAGGGAAAATACAAGTTTGTTGACACATACGAAATAACACGAGTTTCTTGCCCTTAAAGCCTAGAACATACAAGTTTGTTGACACATACGAAATAACACGAGTTTCTTGCCCTTAAAGTCTAGAACATACAAGTTCATGAAATAACACGAGTTCATGAAATAACAAGGTTCTCGAGCAAATCTTGACACATACAAATCCATGACTCCCGGTTACATACTCAAAGTCTAGAACATAGGCCCTTTGCCCTTCCTCTTCTTCTCTTCCTCTTCCTCCATGGAACGCCATGCCGCTTGACGCAGCCTTTCCCTCTCTTCCTCTTCCTTCTTCTTCTTCCTATTCCTCTCTTCCTCTTCCTTCTTCTTCTTCACCTCGTCCTCTTCGTCCTTCTTTTTTGCCAAGTCACGAGCAAGTTGAACTACCTCTTCGAATGCCTTCCTCCGCTTCTCTTCCTCAGCTTCCTTCCTCTTCCTCTCTTCCTCGGCCTCCTTCCTCTTCCTCTCTTCCTCAGCCTCCTTCCTCTTCGCCACCACCTCCATAGCATTCGCCCAGATCTTCGAGTAGTTCACACCTTCCCCATCATTGGCCTTGTTGGGTTGAGTCGCCATACCTATTATAAGAATAAAAGGGGCAAGTTAGTAAAGGATGCATTTAACCCAATAAACATGAATGATAGTAAAATATGCATAAATGTGAACATACCTACGAGCATACGGGTTTGGTACGGCTTGGAGCATGATGGCTAGTCCTAGGTTGGCTACCACTTGGTTGGCTAGTCCTTGGTTGGCTTGGAGCTTGTTGGCTACCACTTGGTTGACTTGGAGCTTGTTGGCTACCACTTGGTTGACTTGGAGCTTGTTGGCTACTACTTGGTTGACTTGGAGCTTGTTGGCTACTACTTGGTTGGCTACTACTTCCTTGATTTCCTTTTGCTCTTTTCCTTTGAGAACACTTTCTTGCATTGTGCCCTTCACCATTGCATGTTCCACACCAGGCTCTCTCACGAGGCTCTTGGAATTGGTCGTTGCCCGTTTCCCGACCACCACCACGTCCCCATCCGTCCATGTCGCTCCTAAAACGCTTTGTCTTGCGTCTTCCACGTCCAACAACCTTCCATTTCGGATCGGGCCATAGTTGAATTCCATGGTACTCCGGCCATTGTGATTGGTCCAGGTATGGATGAAATCTAGGAGCCCATGTCTTCTTAGTAGTCTCAATAGAGAACTCAGCCTCTCGCACCGTGAGCGGATTATTGTAATCCAAATGTCGTCGGCGAGACGCCACGAGCAAGTGCGAGCACGCAAGATGAAGCAATGATGGCCTGCCACATGTGCACTCATAGGTCTTGAACGAGACCTTGAAAGCTCGGCCTCCGTGTTGGACACCATCAGCCGTTGTACCTCCGGGCTCCGTAACTTGGTAAATTAGCTCGTCATTGTCATATTCCGTGACAACTTGGGAATCCGCTTTCCTTGTCTGAAATTGCATCCAATCGTCAACCTTCGGAGGGAACTTGTATTTGTACTTGTTCTTGTTGTCCCCCGCAATATGTCGGTCCGTTTCATGTGAGTATTTCAGAAAATACCCATTCATCATGTCGAATGTATATCGGACTATTGTCGTGACGGGCAATGCACGGACACCTTTTAGCAACTTGTTAAATGCCTCTGCCATGTTGCTTGTCATTTGGCCATACCTCCGGCCACCGTCATCAAAATCTCGTTCCCACTTTCCCATATGTTCAATGTTCCTATTGAGCCACTCACGACCACCGGCATTGAGTTCTTTGTTGACTAGCAATTTGTTGTACAAGTTAGAGAAACGACGTTCCGTGAAAGCGAGGCAACAATCCTGTAGATCATCGGACAAATCCTTGCTCTTGCATGCCCTATAGAAGTTTGAACAAAAGTGTCTCATGCACCAACGATGGTGCAATGGAGCATGGACGGGAATATCAATCATCACAGCATTGAGAATTCCTTGATGACGGTCAGAGATGACACATATCTCCCTTTGAGGGGTTAATATCTTGGTTCTCAAAAGATAGAAGAACCACTCCCAATTATCATTGCTTTCTGCCTCCACCAAAGCAAACGCCAAAGGAATCAACCGGTTGTTCGCGTCATTGGCTATTGCAATCAAGATAGTGCCTTTGAATTGTCCGGTCATAAAGGTGCCATCAACAGAGATGACCGGTCTATAATGTTCAAAAGCCCGGACACATTGCTCAAAACCCCAAAATGCACGGCCAAATACTCGCACGGTTTTCCCGTTTACAACCCTTGTCTTGTTCCCATAAGGTTCAACCACATGAACCATGCCGGGGTTAGCATTGGCCATCGCTAAAAACAACCTTGGGATTCGGTTATAAGATTCCTCCCAATCACCGTACAACATCTTGAATGCGGCTTGCTTAGCCTTCCATGCCTTCCCGTACTTCACCTCGTAGTGAAAGAGGGCTTTCACAAACTCTATAACCTGCTTGATGGTCATTATTGGAAACGGCGCGATGTCATTGGAAAGCCTATAAGCGAGGAACTCGGAGGTGAGTTGCCGGTGCTCGTTATTCGCATCCTTCCCATCCAACACCGGGCCTCGTCACATGTGAGTTGATACGCAACTAGAGATGTGCCAATCAGGACCTCCCTTGAATGGTCTTGCACGCACTATCCAAGGACATCCTTCCTCCTCGCACTTCACCGTGTAACGCTTCTTGATGTCCGAGTGCACGACCGTGTAAGGACGATGATGCTTCACCGAGAAGTCCTTTATCCATTGCTTAAATTCCAACAAGGTCCTGAACCTTGATCCTTTGCAAAAGCCACTATTCACTTCATTGCCATCCCGGTAAGAACTTGTCCTTGGTCCGAGCACAATGCCTTTGCCACCATCAACCGTGGCTTCATCCGCGAGACTGAGATCACGAAACAAAGGCACCCGATGGTCCCGATCCAATACGGTATGGTGGATTTCGGCCTCTCTAGCCGTGAACCCCTCCTCGTCAACTTCTTCTTTGGGACCATCACCATCCGAGTCTGATGCATAGCCTCGAGAATACGGGAGGTCATGGTCCATGTCATCTTGTGTGATATATTTCTCTAAATCTCCAATATTGTTGTCGTGGAGTTCAACATCATCATTGTCATCTTCATCTTCACCCCCACAATCATCATCTTGGTGTCTTGAAATAGGGCTCAATGTTTGGGTCAAGGGAGGTTCACGCCTTAGCTCTTGGTCTACGGGTGGAGGACTCATAGTACGCAATGGGGATGCCATACAGTTTAAGTCCAAAGAAAATGAACTACCAACTTTCTTGGTGGCAAATAGCTCAAGAGCCTTGTCTAGTGATTCGGCCAACACCTCCTTGTATGCAAGCCAACGGGCCTTAGAGAAGATACGAATGGTCTTCCAACGGACATGCATTCCCAAGCCAACATTATGTCTTCCCTCCAACTCAATATCATCCTTTGGGTCCATCCATTTCAATTCAATCCTCAATTGCTCCAAGACCTCGGCATATGTTGGAGTACGCTCAAACACCAAATCGAGCCCGTCCGGGTCCGGTTCTATGTTACCTCTCAAAAAAGCATCCTTGTCTACATGGTGAACATGAACAATTCTTGCCATGCCTAACATAATCACAACAACAATACCATGGTCAACACACTCAATAGATACCCATGCTAACATTAACACAATACCAACCCATATGCCAATACAAGAACATTCTACCATGCATCTTACAAAACAAACTAGGGTTTACAAGATATGGACCAAAACAAGAAATTAATGGGTCAAATCAAAGATGAAGGGGAAGAATACCTCAAGGCACTTGGGGGGATCGAACTCCACGGAGAGAGGCTTCCGATTTGGACACTAGGAGGGAGAAGGTGGAGGGGGAAGAAGAGCCGCCGCCGCCGCCGCTGCAGCTCCTGTGCGTCTGAGAGGAAATGGGCTGGGTCTGGGGAGGGCTGGTGCCGCGCTGGTACAAGACCTAAAGTGCGGCGCCAGGCGCAACGGCGCCGCACTACACAGTGCGGCACCAGGCTACAAGGCGCCGCACTACCGGGACCGGGCCCGCGGGGCTCCACGCTGGCAGGTTCGCGGCGACAGGCGTAATGGCGCCGCTCTTCAAGGTGCGGCGCCACGCCGTATGGCATTGCAAAAAGGGTTAGTTCCGTGAATTTCTTCTGGCCAGAGTTCATTTCGTGAAATTGTTATTTTTTTGGGTTATTTTCGTCCATTTTGTCGCTCAAGTGCTACTACTCCTCGGAGTCGGTGTAGTCGTCATCCTCATTATCCTCATCGTCATTGATGAAGGCGAAATCCTCCTCATCGGTGAAGAAGTCCATAGACCGATCCTCCAGAAAATCATCATCGCTGAGATAGGAGTAGGGGTCTCCACGAAGATCCTCTCCGGCATTCTCCCTTTCCTCAACTACATGTCTCTCTCGTGGATGGTCTCCTCCAAAAATCCGAGATACGGTGGCGAAGACGGGCAATGATGCGCTCCTTCTTGTCCAGCTGACGGCGGCGAGACTTGTGATCCTTTGCTAGCATGGCGATGGTTTGATCCGTCGTCTTGATGATGGCGGACTTGTGGTTGGAGTAGTCACGGCAATTGTCCAATTCCTGCTGACGATCGTACATCATGAAGCCAAGGTGGTCCAACTGAGTCTTCAGCTCGTGGTGGTATGGGGCTTCCAGTGGCTGTCCCATAGCATCACGCCTTGGACAAAACTCAAAGCTGGTACCCTTGATCTGGTTGATACTCTGCCCACACAGATGGGCAAGAGCTTCCTGCATGGCCCTGGCAAGTCCATCGAGCCAGTTGTTTTCTCTTAAGGTGAATTGAATTCCCTCGGCAGTGGGAGGTTCAATCTTTCCTCGGAGACTTGCAACAATTAGCCACTGCAGATCTTCTCCTCCTTGATCATTGAGCTGTGCTCCGAAGAACTCGGGGTGCGGACGCTCCAGAAGGTCCGAAAGCTGGTCCAAATCCCGCTCAAAGATAAGGTCTCCTCCATTCCCCAACTGATAAAAGTTATTGCACTTCACGTCCATCTATAAGAATATAGGATGAGTAAGTTAGTAGAGTGATCAAGTGTGTCGAATTTTAGGTATTTTGCAAGAGTTTTTGAGGAACATGAATTTTCATGAAAGAATCATAGTGATAAAAATGGGAATAAGTTTTTGTAAATATTTGCTTCCTTTGGTTTTGAAACTAAGTTTTTGATTCAAACGTCCAGTCTAACTAGGGTCTCCTATGGTCAGGATGGCTCTGATACCAACTTGTCAACACCCGGATTTTTAATCCCAGATGCCTGTTATGCCATACATCGCAATCCCAGGATTACCATTTTTGCGAGACATAACAGAATTGGATACCACAGTACATCATCCATTACAAACCATACATAAGGTCTTACACCAATAAGGATCTCATGATCCAGTTCTTAATACAACTCAAGCAGCGGAAATACGTAATAATAAAGGTAGCATAAGCGAAGCTCCATCTTCGGTGTCACAGGCAATGCTGACGATGGGAGATGATCCTAGTTGTCGTAACCTTCCTGGGGTCCTTCGTCATGGTACTCCTCTTCATAGTCTGGCCATGGGAATAGCCAGGGACAAAGCCATGAGTACTCTTTAAGTACTCGCAAACTAATACTAACAAGTGAGAGTTTTTTTGTAGTAGGACACTAAGCTCTAGGGTTGTTTTGCAAAAAGCCAGATTTACCTCTACTAAGTTCAGAAGCAAGAAAAGCTAGTTGAAATTTTATAACACCTAAGTGGGAACTTGTATTTCATATCACAACTCTGTTGTGGTAAAGTCAAAATCTCAATTCATTTCATAAGTCATTTTGAAATCATCTGACGAGGGAACAGTATGGCCACTCCAACTGTCCATAACCGCGGACGCGGCTATTCGAATAGTTTGACACTCTGCAGAGATTGTACACTTTCACCACAACATTCGATACATCCATCAGGAACAAATCCTGAATTCACCATACTCAGTATGCGGATAATCAATCCTAACCTTTCAATTACACGCCCTAGTATAAGCACCTCTCCTGTGAGTTTGGCCTCCCAACCATGACCAACTGTCATCTTGGGTACTGCACAGGTGGACAATCTTCACAAGGTAGCCTCAGCTCAGACCTTGGCCGTGAGCGAACACATACTAAGGTATATAAGTTTCCAGTCAAGCCCTACTCAATTCTCGGGTATTGTGGTTCTACGGTAAAATTGGAATGGTATCGCATCCAGACAACCATAAGTTTTATAAAGGGCTAAGGCTCATGCCTCAACATTTTCATCATCAAAATCATCTGGTGTTCGGAAACACATGTCAAAACATCTCAGTAGAATGACTCATCATTCTAAGGTTTTCATAGCCATTTTCCACCAAGTATTCCCATCTAAAGTTGATCAAGTTTTATGCTTAGCACTAGCATCTACAAGTGGGGGTGAGTACTAATGCGGGGTGGTAAATAAGTGGAGTTTAACTAAGTACAATCTCATGCCTTAGGATGACATCAAGATTATCTAGCTTAGGCCAAATTTAATGCTCTTTATGCAACCTTCAATTATCTTTCTAGTATCTACAATTTACTTAGGTACACTCTAAGTAATAGCTTTGATAAAGAAATAAAGTATAAAGCTTGCAAATAAAATTAGGATTGGGTATCATCAAATGTGTCTAACCAAGCATGATTAGTGCATTGCATAGGTTATCTAACTTTCATAATTGCAAGTGTTAGCTTGCTCAATCAACTAGTAGTATTAGGCTTGCTAAGTTAATAGCTTGCAAGTATCGGCTTGCATCAGTATCAGTATAAGCTCGCAAGTATTGGCTTGCATCAATATCAGTATAAGCTCACAAGTATTGGCTTGCCTTGTGCAGAGCAGTGGTTGAAGTTCTCCTCGGCTTCTTCTTTGTATTATCCTCCTTCCTCCTTGTATCCTTGGTCGTTACTAGCATCTATAAATAAATACGAGGTACATAATCACCAAACGATACTTAACTACTTTCAATCATCACACAAAGGGGTTCTATAGATGATCTAGCATCATCACTAACATTACCAGATTAAAGCATTTATCTTATTTATTTTATTTTTAGAAAAGTAATTTCTACTCATTGAAAAACTACTTAAGATTTAATATTCTCTAACTCAAACATGGGGTCATGTTGACACATGTCATCACCACATATTTCAGTACATGGGAATGTTGTTCGAGATATGCCCTAGAGGCAATAATAAATATGGTTATTATTATATCTTTGTGTTTATGATAAATGTTTACATTCATGCTATAATAGTATTAACAAGGAAACATTAATACTTGTGTGATTTGTAAACTTAATTTGAAGTCCCTAGTAAAGCCTCTTTATAATACTAGCTTATTGGTTAATGAATGATTGTGGTTTCCCTATCATGAACATTGAGATGTTATTAACAACAAGATCATATCGTTAGGAGAATGATATGGTGGACATACTCCTATAGATAAGCGTAGCATAAAGATCAAGTCATTTTAATAGTTCAATTGCTATATGCTTTGTGATACATAGTAACCTAATTCCTTCGACCATGAGATCATGCATATAACCTTTACCGGATGGATGCTTTGATGACATCAAACACCACACCGTAACTGGGTGGCTATAAAGGTGGCATTGAGTGTTCGGAAAGTATTGGTTGAGACACATGGATCAAGAGTGGGATTTGTCCATCCATATGACGGATAGATATACTCTAGGCCCTCTCGGTGAAGTGTCATCCAATTAGCTTGCAAGCATGTGACTGGCTCACAAGGGATCACATATCATGGGAACGAGAAAAGAGTACTTATCAGTAACAAGGTTGAACTAGGTATGCAGAGATACCGACGATCATAACCTCGAATAAGTAAACTATCGTGAGACAAAGGGAAATTGGTATCGTATGTAAGTGGTTCATTCGATCGCAAAGTAATCGTAGAAATATGTGGGATCCATATGAATTTCCAGATTACTCTATTGGTTATTGTTCGGAGAAGTGTCTCGATCATGTCCGCATAATTCACGAACCGTAGGGAGACACACTTAAGGATTCGACGTTGTTTGAGTAGTTATGGAATGATGAGAAAGAGACCGAATGTTGTTTGGAGTATCGAATGGGATTCAGGATATCACAAGGAGATCCGGAATGGTTCGGAGAATAAGATTCATATGAGGAAAGTCCTGTTTCGGAGTTGGGGAATGGTTCCGGTGTTTTCATCGGGAATGTTCTAGAAGGTTCCGGAATGTCCGGCACTCCAGAGGGGAAGGGTACATGAATGTGTTATATCAAGTTGGTATGATTGCATCATGTACTTGGTGTCATCGCTGAACAAAATAGAGGGTTTATTCAAATCCTAGTTTGAAAAGTCAAACGCCAAGTTTGAAAGTCAAACGACTATTTTGGGAAATGGAGGGGAGGTGGAATCCGAGTTGGGGAGGAGTCCCACCTCCACCGCCAGCCCACCTTGGGTCCGAGTTGGGGAGGGACTCCCCTCCCCTGGCGCGCCTCCCTCCACCTATATAAGGAGGGGCAGGGCTCCCCTCCTAGACACACAAGATTTCCCCCTCTAAACCTAACCCTAGCCGCCGCCTAGGGTTTCTCCCCTAGCCGCCGACTTGGGCACCTCCAATCCCTAGCCGCCGGCCCTAGCACCCCCTCCTTGGTGTGTCTAAACCCTAGAACACTGAGGGCTCTCTCATCGTCCACCATACTCGCTCCGGCTTAAGGCGAAGCCCTGCGAGATCTTCCCTCTACTTCCGGTACCACGCCGTTGTGCTGCCGGAATCACGAGGAGAGTGTTACAACCTCCGCTGCCTGCTGGAACAAGGGAGAGGAAGGTCTTCGTCGAGTACCGAACGTGTGACCTACTGCGGGAGCGCTGCCGGAACGCAGCGCCGGAAGGATCGTCTACGCGATCTTGAGATCGGGAAGAGTACGACTACATCACCCACGAGAATCCGCTCTCGTTAAACACTTTGGAATCTTCGAGGGTGAGTTATTCCATCGACTCGTTGCTACAATCTAGTAGATAGATCTTGGCTTGTTTGTTTGTATGCGGTAGAAATTTTTTGTTTTCCATGCTACGAAACCCTACAGTGGTATCGGAGCCAGGTTTATATGTAGATCTGTTGCACAAGTAGAACACAATGGTCATTGTGGGCGTTGATGCTTTTATTGTCGATTGCTTCTTGTGTACTTTGCATCTTGCGGGATGTTGGGATGAAGCGGCCCGGGCTAACCTTACATGACATCGTTCATGAGACTTGCTCCACACTTGACATGCAACTTGTATTGCATAAGTGGCTTTGCGGGTGCCTGTTTCTCCTAGCATAGTTAAGATTCAATTTACAACGGGTGATTAACAATGCTAGTATCAATATTGTGGTTCATGTTCGTAAGTTAGAACGACACTTATTGAAAGCCCCAAAACCACGTAAAACATGCAAAGAAAGTAGAGGCGCCTAACTTTGTTTTGCAGGGATGTGCAGTGATGTGATATGGCCATGATTGTGATTATATTTGATGTATGCAATGTTCCTTATTGTAAGTTGGCAACCGGCAGGAGCCATATGGTTGTCTTTAATTTATGTTAAGATCCGCGTGTCTATTCAAAGTAGTTGTAATAGTTGAAGCCGGTGGACGACAACCATGAAGAAGCGTCATTGACCTTGATGCAATGTCGGTGATGATGGAGATCATGTTCGTGCTTGAAGATGGAGATCGGAAGCACAAAGAAGAAAAGGCCATATCATATCACATATTATGAATTGCATGTGATGTTAATCCTTTATGCATCTTGTATTGCTTAGTAGACGACGGTAGCATTATAAGATGCTCCCTCATGCACATGAATTTCAAGTCATAAAGTGTTCACCCCTAGTTAGCACCGTTGCTAAAGCTTGTTGTTTCGAAGCACCACGTGATGATCGGGTGTGTTAGATTCCGCAAGTGTATACAACGTGAGCAAGCCAGATTTGCTCATGCGGAAACTAAGGTTTGATCTTGACGAGCCTAGCATGTACAGACATGGTCTCGGAACACGGATCACCGAAAGGTAAAGCATGAATCATATAGTAGATATGATGAACATGTCGATTGTTCGCCATTGAAACTATATCAACTCTCGTGATGATCGGTGTTGATGTGGTGGATTTGGTTCGTGTGATCACTAAAACAATGTGAGGGATATTGTTTTGAGTGGGAGTTCACCTAGATTAATTTTATTATTAATTTGAACTCAATTTGTCATAAACTTAGTCTAAACTATTGCAAATATGTTGTAGATCAATGGCAGCCCCTACCATCAATTTTAATGCGTTCCTAGAGAAAGAAAAGTTGAAAAACAATGGAAGCAAATTCGCGGATTGGTTCCGCAATTTGAGGATTGTCCTCACAGCTGGTAATTTGACCTATGTGCTGGATGCACCTCTGGGTGACCCACCTGCAGCTGATGCTGCCGATGAAGTAAAGAATGTTTACCTCACTCGGAAGACTCAGTACTCCATAGTTCAGTGTGCTATCTTATATGGTTTAGAATCGGAGCTTCAGAAAAGGTTTGAGAATTCAGACCCATATGATATTGTCGAGGATCTCAAATTGATCTTTGAGACTCATGCGGCAATTGAAAGCTATGAGGCTTCTGAAAAGTTCTTTAACTGCAAGATGGAAGAGGGCAGCTCCGTCAGTGAGCATGTGCTTAAGATGTCTGGGCACGCAAACAAACTTCAAAGCTTGGGTATAGTGATTCCTAATGCTTTGGGGATTTACCGCATCCTCCAATCACTACCACCAAGTTACAAGAACTTTGTGATGAACTACAACATGCAAAACATGAACAAGACGTTGCCAGAACTCTTTGCCATGTTGAAATCTGCAGAAGTGGAGATCAAGAAAGAGCACCAAGTGTTGTTGGTCAATAAGACCACCAAATTCAAGAAAGGCAAGTCTAAGCAAAAGGGACACTTCAAGAAGGGTGGTAAGAAAGTTACCACGCCGACGAAGAAGACCAAGGCTGGACCTAAGCCTGATACTGAGTGCTTTTACTACAAGGGAGAAGGTCACTGGAAGCGGAATTGCCCAAAGTACTTGGCGGATTTGAAGAACGGCAACATCAAGAAGAAAGGTATATCCGATATACATGTTATTGATGTGTATCTCACTAGTACTCGTAGTAGTGCCTGGGTATTTGATACTGGTTCGGTTTCTCATATTTGTAACTCGAAACAGGTGTTGCAGAATAAACGGAAGCTAGCGAAGAACGAGGTGACGATGCGCGTTGGAAACGGATCAAAGGTTGATGTGATCGCGGTCGGCACGCTACCCCTTCATCTACCATTGGGATTAGTTTTATACTTAAATAATTGTTATTTGGTGCCTGCGTTAAGCATGAACATTATATCGGGATCTTGTTTATTGCGAGACGGTTACTTGTTTAAAGTCCGAGAATAATGGTTGTTCGATTTATATGAGTAATATGTTTTACGCACATGCACCTTTGATAGATGGTCTATTCTTGTTGAATCTCGATAGTGGAAATACACATATTAATAACATTGAGGCTAAACGTTTGAAATCGAGCGATAACTCGACCTATATGTGGCACTGTCGTCTTGGTCACATTGGAGTGAAGCGCATGAAGAAACTCCATTCCGATGGACTTCTTGAATCACTTGATTTCGAATCACTTGAAAGATGCGAAGCATGTCTGATGGGTAAAATGACTAAGACTCCATTTTCTGGTATGATGGAGCGAGCTACGGACTTATTGGAAATCATACATACCGATGTGTGTGGTCCAATGAGTGTAGCATCGCACGGTGGTTATCGTTATGTTCTTACCTTCACGGATGACTTGAGTAGATATGGGTATATCTATTTCATGAAACATAAGTCCGAAACTTTCGAGAAGTTTAAGGAATTTCAAAGTGAGGTAGAGAATCAACGTAACAAGAAGATTAAATTTCTACGTTCTGATCGTGGAGGTGAATATCTAAGTTACGAGTTTGGCGAGCATTTGAAGAAATGCGGAATACTTTCACAATTGACACCGCCGGGAACACCACAGCGTAATGGTGTGTCCGAACGTCGTAATCGAACTCTCTTAGATATGGTTCGTTCTATGATGTCACTTACAGATTTACCGCTATCATTTTGGGGTTATGCATTAGAAACAGCCGCATTCACTTTAAATAGGGCACCATCTAAATCCGTTGAAACGACACCGTATGAATTATGGTTTGGGAAGAAACCTAGATTGTCGTTCCTTAAAGTTTGGGGGTGCGAAGCCTATGTAAAGAAGTTACAGCCGGACAAGCTTGAACCCAAAGCGGAAAAATGCGTCTTCATAGGATACCCGAAGGAAACTATTGGGTATACCTTCTATCATAGATCCGAGGGCAAAATCTTCGTTGCCAAGAATGGATCCTTTCTAGAGAAAGAATTTCTCTCGAAAGAAGTGACTGGAAGGAAAGTAGAACTCGATGAGGTTGTCGAACCTTCTCTCGAAATTGCGAGTAGCGCAGCACCGGAAGAAGTTCCTGTGGTGCCTGCACCAATAAGAGAGGAAGCTAATGATGATGATCATGAAACTTCGGTTGAAGTTGCTACAGAGCCTCGCAGGTCAACGAGAACTCGTACCACTCCAGATTGGTATGATCCCGTTATGAGTGTCATGTTGGTGGACAACACCGATGACCTGAGACATATGAGGAAGCGATGATGAGCCCCGATTCCAATAAATGGCAAGAAGCCATGAAATCCGAGATTGGATCCATGTACGAAAACCATGTATGGACTTTGGTGGACTTACCGGATGGCCGTAAGGCTGTCGAGAACAAATGGATTTTCAAGAAGAAAACAGATGCTGATGGTAATGTTACTGTCTATAAAGCTCGACTTGTCGCAAAAGGGTTTCGACAAATTCAAGGAGTTGACTACGATGAGACTTTCTCACCAGTAGCGAAGCTAAAGTCTGTGAGGATTATGTTAGCAATCGCTGCATATTATGATTATGAGATATGGCAGATGGATGTCAAAACAGCATTCCTCAATGGAGACATTGATGAAGAGTTGTATATGATGCAACCCAAAGGTTTTGTCGATCCTAAAGATGCTAACAAGGTATGCAAACTTCAACGGTCCATTTATGGATTGAAGCAAGCATCCCGAAGTTGGAATCAACGTTTTGATAAGGTGATCAAAAGTTTTGGTTTTATACAAACTTATGGAGAAGCTTGTATTTACAAGAAAGTGAATGGGAGCTCTGTAGCATTCTTAATACTATATGTAGATGACATATTGTTGATTGGGAATGATGTAGACCTTCTTAATAGTGTCAAGGAATATTTGAATAATAGTTTTTCAATGAAAGATCTTGGCGAAGCAGCTTACATATTAGGCATAAAGATTTATAGAGATAGAT
This sequence comes from Avena sativa, assembly GCA_916181665.1. Lineage (NCBI taxonomy): Eukaryota > Viridiplantae > Streptophyta > Magnoliopsida > Poales > Poaceae > Avena > Avena sativa. The sequence continues at coordinate 302,304,044 of OV702295.1, read as the reverse complement.
CAAGACGCCAAATATCATTGTCACAAAATACATATTTGGACAAAGTTCTAAAGAGGTTTGGAATGGAAGATAGCAAGAAAGGGTTCTTGCCCATGTTGCCCAATACGACCTTGAGTAAAACTCAAAGTCCGACATCGGCAGAAGATAGAGAAAGGATGAGTAAGACTCCCTATGCCTCAGCCATAGGATCTCTAATATATGCCATGCTATGTACTAGACCCGACATTGCATGCTGTTAGTTTAACTAGCAGATATCAAAGTGATCCAGGAGTGGATCATTGGACAGCGGTCAAAAACATCCTTAAGTACTTGAGAAGAACTAAGGATATGGTTCTTTCTTATGGAGGTGATGAACAGCTCGTTGTTAATGGTTACACCGATGCTAGTTGGAACACCGATCTGGATGATTCTAAATCACAATCTGGATACGTATTTATTTTGAATGGTGCAGCAGTTAGCTAGAGGAGTGCAAAGCAAAGTGTTGTGGCGAGATCTTCAACTGAATCGGAATACATGGCTGCTTCGGAGGCTTCACAAGAAGCGATATGGATGAAAGAGTTCATTACAGAGCTGGGTGTGGTTCCTAGTGCGTTGGACCCAATGTCTATCTACTGTGATAACATGGGCGCCATAGCCAATGCGCAAGAACCAAGGTCACACAAGAAGCTGAAGCACATCAAGCTACATTTTCACGCTATTCGAGAACATGTCCAAGATGGGGACATAAAGATTTGCAAAGTACACACAGATCTGAATGTGGCGGATCCGTTGACTAAACCTCTCCCGAGGGCAAAACATGACCAGCACCAAACTGCCATGGGTGTTCGGTATATTACCATGTAATCTAGATTAGATGACTCTAGTGCAAGTGGGAGACTGTTGGAGATATGCCCTAGAGGCAATAATAAATAGGGTTATTATTATATCTTTGTGTTTATGATAAATGTTTACATTCATGCTATAATAGTATTAACAAGGAAACATTAATACTTGTGTGATTTGTAAACTTTATTTGAAGTCCCTAGTAAAGCCTCTTTATAATACTAGCTTGTTGGTTAATGAATGATTGTGGTTTCCCTATCATGAACATTGAGATGTTATTAATAACAAGATCATATCGTTAGGAGAATGATATGGTGGACATACTCCTATAGATAAGCGTAGCATAAAGATCAAGTCATTTTAATAGTTCAATTGCTATATGCTTTCTGATACATAGTAACCTAATTCCTTCGACCATGAGATCATGCATATCACCTTTACCGGATGGATGCTTTGATGACATCAAACACCACACCGTAACTGGGTGGCTATAAAGGTGGCATTGAGTGTTCAGAAAGTATTGGTTGAGACACATGGATCAAGAGTGGGATTTGTCCATCCATATGACGGATAGATATACTCTGGGCCCTCTCGGTGAAGTGTCATCCAATTAGCTTGCAAGCATGTGACTGGCTCACAAGGGATCACATATCACGGGAACGAGAAAAGAGTACTTATCAGTAACAAGGTTGAACTAGGTATGCAGAGATACCGACGATCATAACCTCGGATAAGTAAACTATCATGAGACAAAGGGAAATTGGTATCGTATGTAAGTGGTTCATTCGATCGCAAAGTAATTGTAGAAATATGTGGGAGCCATATGAATTTCCAGATTCCTCTATTGGTTATTGTTCGGAGAAGTGTCTCGATCATGTCCGCATAATTCACGAACCGTAGGGAGACACACTTAAGGATTCGACGTTGTTTGAGTAGTTATGGAATGATGAGAAAGAGACCGAATGTTGTTTGGAGTATCGAATGGGATTCAGGATATCACAAGGAGATCCGGAATGGTTCGGAGAATAAGATTCATATGAGGAAAGTCCTGTTTCGGAGTTGGGGAATGGTTCCGGTGTTTTCATCGGGAATGTTCTAGAAGGTTCCGGAATGTCCGGCACTCCAGAGGGGAAGGGTACATGAATGTGTTATATCAAGTTGGTATGATTGCATCATGTACTTGGTGTCATCGCTGAACAAAATAGAGGGTTTATTCAAATCCTAGTTTGAAAAGTCAAACGCCAAGTTTGAAAGTCAAACGGCTATTTTGGGAAGTGGAGGGGAGGTGGAATCCGAGTTGGGGAGGAGTCCCACCTCCACCGCCGGCCCACCTTGGGTCCGAGTTGGGGAGGGACTCCCCTCCCCTGGCGCGCCTCCCTCCACCTATATAAGGAGGGGCAGGGCTCTCCTCCTAGACACACAAGATTGCCCCCTCTAAACCTAACCCTAGCCGCCGCCCACCATAGCCGCCGCCTAGGGTTTCTCCCCTAGCCGCCGACTGGGGCACCTCCAAGCCCTAGCCGCCGGCCCTAGCACCCCCTCCTTGGTGTGTATAAACCCTAGAACACCGAGGGCTCTCTCATCGTCCACCATACTCGCTCCGGCTTAAGGCGAAGCCCTGCGAGATCTTCCCTCTACTTCCGGTACCACGCCGTTGTGCTGCCGGAATCACGAGGAGAGTGCTACAACCTCCGCTGCCTGCTGGAACAAGGGAGAGGAAGGTCTTCGTCGAGTACCGAACGTGTGACCGACTGCGGGAGCGCTGCCGGAACGCAGCGCCGGAAGGATCGTCTACGCGATCTTGAGATCAGGAAGAGTACGACTACATCACCCACGAGAATCAGCTCTCGTTAAACACTTTGGAATCTTCGAGGGTGAGTTATTCCATCGACTCGTTGCTACAATCTACTAGATAGATCTTGGCTTGTTTGTTTGTATGTATGCGGTAGAAATTTTTTGTTTTCCATGCTACGAAACCCTACAAATGTGATTTAAAGTGGTGTCACAATTTAATAAGGTTTAACCTTTTATTTTAAATAGAAATAAAGTGACTAGAAATGCCTACGTGGCATTCTTTTATTACTTGAACATTATTTCTGTAAGTAAACCCATATGTTTTTATATATTCTGAAAGGTATGATCAAATGTGATGTTTTAGAGTTGGAATCAACTCAAAAGCTATTATGGTTGAAATTTGAAAAATGTTTGAATGCAGAAAAGCTTCTGACTTGTTATTTTTACCAGGGTTGATCTATAGATTCAATTGATTTGAATCCAACGGGCTTGGATTAAGCATTTCAACACCTTTCTAACTGAATCGAGCTGGGTTGATTTTTGAAACTAGGTACAGAACTGAGTTTGAATGAAAATAGAAAAATCTAAATTCAAACAAGTGGGCTGCGCGGGAAGGGTTATTGGGCCGGCCCAGTGTCACTCCGCAGCGCGGGGCGCAACTGACAGGGGGGTCTACTGGTCAGTGGCTCATTAAATGCGAAGTGGTACGGGGCGATGTGGTGCGTTGGATTAGAATGAAGATCGATGGCGGAGGGTCGTCGTTGACAATGAACAGGTCACCGGCGAGCTCGAACCCTAGCGGCTCAGTGGGGGTGCATAGGGGGTATACCGGGGATCCAGTGATGACGGCGAGGCGGGGAAACAACAAAGTCAACGACGGCGAACTCAGGGGTGGTCGCGGCAGCTTCGGGGGTGGCCGAAATCAACGGCTCCCTTCTTCTCCAGAGGCGGCCTGCTCTGACGCAATTCCGGCGAGCTGCTGCTCCTCGTGCTCCGGCTAAGGGGTGGAAGTATCAGTGAGGTGAGGGGAGTGAGATGGTGTGAAGAAATCGAGCGGGGGTCGTCTCCTTTTATAGGCTCGACGGCGAGACTGAGAGGGATGGGCAGACGACGGTAGCGACACGGCTACGGGCGACTAGAGGCATGGCCGAGGTTGGTGATCGACGGGCGGTCTCCTGGCGATGCTCTAAGGTTTAAATGCACGTGTAGGGGCGGTGGCAAATGGTCGGGAACGCGCGATGCTCTGCGCGACAGAGGTGGCGTCTTCGACGGCGAGCGGTGGCTACGGGGTACGGGCGGTGAAACGAGCATGTCTGGTGGTCTCCTGGGACGGTGGGGTGCATGCTGGCGGGCGGCGAGGGATCGAGGTGGTCGGGTGGCATGGAAACGGCGCGTGCTCTGCGGTGCGCGTCGGCATGGTCGACAGCGGCGTGGGCGCGGCATTCCTGGCGGTTCTGGTCGTTGTCTTCGAGCTAGGGCTGGTCGAGAGGGGGCGGTGAGGCATGGGCTACCTCCCAGACAAGGTTGTCACGGCTAGTTCTTCTTCTAGCGTGTTGTCCACACTGGGGTGACATGGGTGCTCTCGGCCTGCTCACCATTGATGGTATTGGCAAGCTCACAGTGGTGCTAGAGGTTAGTTAAGGTTGCTAGATGATCTACTAAGGCTAGTTGTAACCAGAGAGGGGACAAGGTTGGCCAAAACACTGCTCAACATAGTGTTTTTGATTTTGTTGATTTGAATCTGCAACCTGTTTGATGAAATGGCCGCGTGAACTTAAGTTTTGAATTTTGAAAAGATTTTTGGTGGGTGTGCTAGGCATGTATTGAGGGTTCTGTGGATGCTTGGGTTTTGAAAATTGAGCTTGTTTGAGTGGTCTTTGAAATAGTGGGATCTTCCCATATGAAATAGATTTAATTTTAATCTGTCATTTAAACTAAGTATTTAAGTGTTTTTGGATGATCACAAAGTGGGGCTTGGTACCTTGTTATGAGTACTATCAAGGGGTGCAAAGATCCATACATGTTTCTGTTAAGTTCTGAAAGTTAGAGATAGCCAAAGTAGGCATGGGAGTTAATTTGGCCAAAGTGACCATTCACTTAATTTGTTTGTTTTGACTTGTTTGTCTTTGCGAAAAGTTTGGGGATTGTTTATATGATGTTTATTTCACCTAAGAATCATTTTACAAGCAAGGAAACATAGAATCATGGCAATTCAAAAGAATCCAAATTTTAATACACACACATATGAATGCTTTCATATTTTTAGTTGGAAAATTTTTTGTTAACCCTAATTTTGATGATTAGAGTTTGATGATCTAAGTTTAGTATTTTTGGGATGTTACAGTCTCCCTGTCAAGGACCCCGAGTAGGAACAAACATATCGGTTTCTTCAGAATTGAATCTTACTTGATACCAAACAAAGCTTACATAAGCCATCATAATAGAAATCCATCTTTCAGCGAACCCCAAACGACGCATCATGTTCTCCAAGAAAGTCCATTCCACACGGTCATAAGCCTTGTGCATATCCAGTTTCACTGGACAAGAGCCCACCAAACCTCTTCTCTTATTTTTAATAGAATGTACACTTTCATAGGCGAGGAGCACATTGTCAGTTATCAGCCGTCCTGGTACAAAGGCACTCTGTATTGGGGATATCACATCTAGAAGTATTAGTTTCAGTCTACTAGCAAGCATCTTTGAAATAATCTTGTAGATAACATTGCATAAACTTATAGGTCTGAATTGTGTAACCAACTCCGGATTCTCAGTCTTTGGAATTAGAACAACAGTGGTGTCGTTCTATCCTTCCGGGATAATCCCCGTGTTAAGAGCTTGCAGGATTTCTTGAGTAATCTCATGACCGCAGATATTCCATCTGGGCCTGGTGCTTTGTAGTCACCGATACTAAACATTGCCTTTTTCACATTCTCTGCCGAAAAAGGAGAGAGGAGCTTTTCATTCATATCATCTGTAACCTTTGAATTAATCTTCCCCATCATTACTGGATCTAACTCGGAAATTTTAGAGGCGAAAAGATTGTCAAAATACTGGAACACAAGAGGTTTGAGATGCTCGGTTCCTTCCACCCAGTCTCCATCCTCCCCACGAAGTTGTTTGATAAAGTTATTCTTACGCCTAGCAGAGGCAAAACTGTGAAAGAACCTGTTATTCCTGTCACCGTACTGTAGCCAATTTACCCTCGATCTTTGTTGCCAATGGATTTCTTCTTGTTCCAGAAGTAGTTCGATAAGAGCCGCCTTCTCTTTTGCGATAACGTTGCTCTCATCAGTCGTAGGTCCGTTAACAGCCTTTTCCAAATCACTTTGGGCTTTCACTAGTCTCTTCCTTGGTTTCTGTAAAAAAGAAGAGTCCCATGCATGAAGAGAGGTGTGCATGTGTCCCAGCTTGTCCAACACGCCACCCATAGGGTTTGCCATTGCCGCTGCCTCCCACGCTTGGTTAACCACCTCAGCAAAGTTCTTTTCAAGGACCCACTTCGCCTCAAACCTCTTGGGCCTAGATCTGTGGTTATTAGGAGGCGGTTAATAATCTGTATCAATCATAATCGGTCTATGGTCCGATCTAGCATAGTCCAGATTTTGGACTACAGTCCCCGGATGCATAATATTCCAAGCTTCATTCGCTACCGCTCTATCCAACCGCTCTCTGATGCAGCCTCGCTTCCAAATAAACTTGTTGCCAGAGTAACCCAGATCATCAAGCTCGCAGTCCGAAAGAGCATCCCTAAAAGCCTGCATAAAGTTCCGGGGTCTCTGATTCCCCCTCTTTCTCATGAGAAAAAAAGGATCTCATTGAAGTCACCAAAAACAACCCAAGGCAGATTGTAGTTGCTATTTAGTTCTCTCAACTTGTCCCAGGTCTTATATTTATCCTCCCATCTTGGCTCACCATAGATTCCTGTCAATCTCTAAATCTTCCCTGGGTTTTCAAAAATCTGAATGTCGATATATTTAGGAGCGGAGAAAATCTGATGAATAACCACCTCTTTTTTCCAGAACATGATCACACCTCCGCTCCTTCCATCACTAGGGTTAACAATTTTAAAGTCCATCTGAAGTCTCCTACACAAGCACTCTGCAGGATAGTCATCTAAGTGAGTTTCAGATAAAAACATAACATCGGTATCATATCGCCTTCGAACATTCAAAAGCGAACGAACTGTCGGGTCATTCCCTAAACCCTGACAGTTCAACCCCAAGAGTTTCATTGCGCTCGAACAGGCTCCTCGAGAGAGCCCGCCGATCCGATTGAAGGGGAGGAAGCTCCATCCTTCTTTGTACGTTTGTTCCTGTCCATCCCGCTGTCAGTAATATCATCATCACCCACAGGTGATTTTCCATCTGTTATCATAGGCACAGTTGTCCCATCTCTAAACTCGGGATTATCTTTCTCAGGTGAATTGTCCAGTGCCAATCGGCGCTTCACGCCCGATTCAGTGGAATCACTATCATCCTTTCCAATATCCGGCCATCCCTAGCCGAGTGATCATTGTGGCACCAACTTGATTGTCGGCCTCTGCCTCGAGCGTCTCCACGTCCTCCACCATCTGAACCTTGGTAACCACGAGCTCCACCACAAAAGCCACCATTGGATCGACCGTGCCATGATTCCCAATCCGCCTTAAAAAATTCGCCCCACTTTAACTTGCTTTCGTCGTGCTCCCATGTGCCACACTCCAGATAAGTATGCCCAAGGAAACCACAAGCACCGCAGAATCTCGGAATCTTCTCAAATTTGATCTGATAGATTTCTCTATTTCCTCCTCTAACAATTGAGACAAACCGAGCAAGAAGTTTCCGAACATCCAGTTTAACTCGCACCTGCACAAAATTATTGATCCCAGCAATATCAGTTTCAACGATACTAACCTCACCAACCTTCTTCTGAACCAGGTTTTTAATCAAGGCTTTGTCCCTGTATCCAGTTGGGAGCTTGTGTATCTAGAGCCAAACCGCTACATGATTTAGCTCATCCTGGAGATGCTAATCCATCATAAGGTTCGATTATCACTATGTTCTGTCTAAATAACCACGGTCCACCTTGTTCTATTTTTAGCCAATCCCCTAGACAACTGCACTGAATCGTGAACAGATTCTCCTCTAGGGCTTTGAAGGTTACCTCCTTTGCCGGGCTCCATGCCGTTCTCATATGCTGTTCAAACGTCAATGGGCTGAAGTAATTTGATGTATGAACACGCGCCAGCGCTAGCCACTTGATCCCCTCCTTGGGCGTTGTTTCTTCATCTTCAAAGATCAGGTCATCGATCTCATCATCATCTATCCCGAGTCATTGGAGTAGATCATCGATAGCCTCTCCTTTTTTTACTGCCCAATCCTCCTCTCTGCTCCGTCGAAGAAAACTCCGACCTAGATCCCATGGCTAGATCGCCTTCCCCCAAACCCTAGAGCTAGGGTCACGAGAGCCAACACCGAACGAAAAACGCCCGGGAGAAGAAAGCCCCCTCCGGGAAGAAGAGAGAACTCCGCCCAGAACGAGATCCGACGCGGAGGAGCAAAAACCTAATCGCCGGCCAGTCGCCTGTCCAGCGTTAGGTCACGTGAGCAAACCCAACAACTTGCAGCCCACCCAATTAGTGTGTCAGACAAAAATTGTGTCAGATCCAATTAGTGTGTCAGACAAAAAGGACGACAAGTGTATCAGAGTCAGAGGGAATGGACGACTAATTGGATCTTTTTCACCCCCATCACATCGAAAGAAGAAAAACTGTCTGTCTAGTTTGTACCATGTGTGGGCAATGCTAAGCACAAATCAATCAGACAAGCCAGAGCATTTACCATGCATAGTGCGTGTTTCATGATATGATACAGTAAGATAAAGAACAGGAGAAAACAGTTTGGAAATGACACTGCAATCGCTGTTCGTTAGTTTTAGGATTTCGTGGAACTTGCTTAAAATTTGTTATTGAATCGAACAAATGAGCTCGACAGAGACATCAGCAAATACTGGCATACAAAGACTATAACATATATAAAGGTTTCAAGAGTGGCCTCTAAACAAAGGTACTGCGACAACCTGATAAAGGGGGAGAAAAAACAATTCCCACACCTCATGTTGATATAGTACATATTAAACCAAACTCAACTAAGCTGAAGATTTGTTGCAGTTGAGTAGATCAAGCCAAATCACGTTGCTGCCACCACCGAATTAAGCGCACCTTATTTTCTGTGGTTGATATGTACATCTTGTGCAATCTCGTAATATATGTTTGCTCTATCCCAGTTCAGTACGTCCTGTGTTTGCATTTCCTACTCTAAACCAGATTAGATAACCTTAGATCTCAATTGGAAATGTTCCAAAAATTACGTTTATCAAAGATGCTTTATATTTATTCGGAAAAGGCTGCTATCTTTTGGCCTCGGTTTTGTACGAGTTCTCATTGGTCAGTGCATCCTGTTCAGATGACTCAACCCAAAAGGGCGACAAGGCCACCACCTTCCCGATAATTATCAGAGTTGGAGAAACCAGATCCGCCGAATGGACCTCGTCCACGAGATCCTTTAATGTTGCAAATACCTACAGCAAAGGGCACATTCAGCATGGGAGGGTTAAGCTAAAACACAATTTACGCGTCACGCTCTATGACTACATACCGTTCGCTGTTGGGGGGTAGTACCACGCTCTACTGCAACAGCAGGAGTATTTGGTGGAAGACCATGCTTCATCAACTTTGGAGCGAGAGATGGTAGTGTTGATAGACCCATATACACAACCAAAGTTGTGTCAGGGTCAGCCGCATTCTCTGCCACAAATAGAGGATCCGTTCCACCATTTCTAGAGTGCCCAGTTAAAAACCTGACACTGCAAAAAGATTATGTGTCAAAATTTTACTACGCAGCATTCATAAACAAACATATTTTTATCCGGAAAAATAGGGGTCTCCCCTCATCTCCAGTTCATGAAATGAAACCACAGGTTCACAGAAGCATCAGCACAGAAATAAAATGCAGCAGGGGTTCACCGAGCTAACATTTTGGTTCATCAGAGGTCTTCCGCTAACATGCACATGGAGATTAAGCTAAGAGAGCATCGAATATCAACTGCAATATATACTATCTCAGACAAGCATGCTAACGTGCATTTGTGAAGTCAATGATGATATTGAAAATCAACTGATCAGCTACGACAAAGATTACACAGAAGTCATTTTGAAGAAAAGCTGTTTCGATAAAAGGCAACAAGTATGACACAAAAAAGGATAGAATGTGGAAAATAGATCAATCAGCCACATCACAACAATGATCAAAGAGGGAGAAATGCCGACTTTACCTGGTAGCGACACCTCTATGGGTTAGTGGAATACCAAGTTCTGCTGCAATTCCTGAAGCAGAAGTAATTCCTGCAAACATTCGGGTGCAGGCAATTTGTAACTGTTTCACAACTAACAGTGCAAATAATCTCAGCTGCCATCAGAGGCTTACTATACCTGGAATAACTTCAACTCTAATCCCTTGTTGCTGTAGGAAATCCATCTCTTCTCCACCCCTTCCAAAGACCTGAAAAAACACGATTAGCATACTCCCTCCAAGGTAAAAGGTACATGTGTATATCACTGGCATGAGTTCTCAGTTGGACTTGTAGTTGTAGAGTGTGATTTACAAAATATATCCAAATGTAATTTGAAAACGTAATTTTAAAAAGGTATCCAAATGTTGGGATTTATAATGTCCTTCAAAAAGGAGATTGTTGGTAGGCAGGTTTTTCTTCTTGTTAGCATTTTAGGGGCTTTTAAGAATGAGCATATAACATAACAGATATTGCATGAATGTATTTATATACTTCCTCTGTCCTGAATTAGATGTCGCAGATTTGTCTAGATTCGCATGTATCTATATGCTTAAAACGTGTCTAGATACATACGAACCTAGACAAATTTGTGACATCTAATTTGAGACGGAGGGAGTAGAACAGTGCCTACTGCAAGGGGAAGTATTTTTAATGCGAGACGAACTCAATCAGAACAGAGAGTGCTGTTTAAGATTGATGTGCATACGACAAAGCTAAATTAGGACTCGTTGTTCTCTTCACGTCGTTCTTTTTTTTTCTAAGACCAAGGACTTCTTGTGAAAAGTCATGCTGTAGTTGGTCTCTCTTCCAGTTCTAATTGATCAGATGATGAACTTTGGTCGAAACTAAAACGAACACTGTCATACAGAACCATAACTAATTAATGGGAGTAGTATTCGCAAGTTAGTACTCCCTCCGACCCATATTAATTGACTTGGGTTTGTCAAAATTTAGATGAATATATATACTAAATAGTGTCTAGATTCATCTAAATCTAGATAAATCCGAGTCAACTAATATGGGTCGGAGGGAGTATCTTTTTTACAAATTTATCAAGGTGAAAATGACCCAAAACCCAAAATCCAGAGTCCTAGACATAATGTTAACAAGAATGAAGTATCATTTAGACCCCCAAAATTAGTCAGGGAGATGAAGCATGACACAACCACTAGCAAAATTTCAAAACCAATATAATGCAGAGTAACAATTAGCGATGTTTCATAAACAAATTTAATGTTAAGAACTGGCACTGCCACAGGAATGGTAAATCGTCAGGTATACTAAAAAAACAATCGTATTACCAGAGGATCTCCCCCTTTCAGTCGCACCACATTGGCACCAGCCTCAGCAAAGCTGAGGAGCAGCTCATGAATTTCTTCCTGCATTACATCAACAGGCAGACAGACTTAGTACTCGAAGCACCTGAATTTGGATTCGAACGCGGAAGGTATGGGTCGTTGAAAGCACTGACCTGGGTGCGGCTGTGGTATCCAGCCGTCTTGCCGACGTAGAGCAGCCTGGCGTCGTCCCCGACCAAATCGAGCACTTCGTTGGACACGAGGCGATCGTAGAGCACCAGGTCCGCCGCCTCGATGGCCCGGACCGCCTTGAGCGTGAGGAGCTCGGGGTCCCCTGGCCCCGTCCCCACCAGCGCCACCTTCCCGGGCCCACTGCCGCCTCCGTCCCCTTCCAATCCCTTCCCTCTGGAATCCCGGAGCGCCTCCAGGAGCCTCCGCAGCTCCGGGAGCTGCAGCGCGATCTCGTCGTCCCGGCGGCCGGAAGCCGCGGCGGCGGCGGCTGCGGACGAGGAAGAGGAGGAGTCTTGGGCGGTGTAGGACCAGGCGTCGCGGCGATATCTGGAGGAGGAGGTGGCCTCGGTGAACGGAGATGCAGAGGCGCAGATGGCGGCGGCGGCGGGAGCCGAGGACGAGGGCCTCGCGGAGGTGGCGCAAGAGGTGGAGGTAGCGGAAATGGAGGCGGAGAGCGGCTGGAAGCGGGGAGCTCGAATGGCTAGAGCCATGGCGAAGCAGGGGGAACAGACCGCGGACGGGAGACGGGGAGAGGAGGCTGAGGCGGTGTGTTATTTTATACGGGGAGTGAGGCGAGGTGAGGTCCGGAGCAGGAGAGCTGGAGCCGGATGGTTCGTCGTGGTGCGGTTTTGGATGGGCGAAGGGGTGGAGGGAAAAGGGAAAGGACCACGGCTGAGGGGCAGGGGGAATCGTAGTCAGAGGAGGGAGGAGCTGCCTTTCCCGTTTGATTAAGGGGCAGAGAGTGTGGCCTTGCGAGCCGTGGAAGGGCCAGGTTCAATGAACCGCTGCTGCGGCGAGGCAGTGTGCCAGATTCAGGAGGTAGCCAACTGGGAGTGTGCCACGCGCTCGCGGGGGCACTTTTGGCTGCGCCGCCGGCGGCGGGAGGGCCGGGGGTTGTGGGTGGTAGGCTCGGTGATGGCGCGTCAGGCAGTATGTCAGCCCCACGCGCGCATATACCGATCGTTTGGTCCACTGGCATGACAACTCTTGCAAAACAGTGAAACTGAAAAATAATCGTTGTCTAATTTGAAAAATACTCCCTTCGATTCGAAAAAAAGATGTCACAAATTTATTTAAATTTAAATGTATCTACCCGTAAAAAAAGTCGTATCTAGACACATTTTATATAGATACATTCAAATTTAAAAAACTTCGCGACATCCTTTTCAAGACAATTTTGCAAAAATAAGTGACAATTTTGTTTAAAAGATTAGCATATATCTAGCTACTAAAACATGTCCAAACCCTCGCCACCGCCGACACGCTTCCGGCACGCCGTCCCCGGGGGATCGATCTCCATGATCTCCGTCATAGGCCACAAGATTCGTCGCAGGGTTCGCCCGTCGATCTGTGATCAGCTCCCCTGATGACTCTTTTCCGATTTGTAGATTAATTTTCTCTCTCTATCGATCGCTTGTCCGGTTTTTCTTTGGTTCGCCGATCATAGATCAGATTAAGTCGCACATCGTCATTGTCTTCATCATGCCTCTATTCCGACCATCGGCATCGACGATCTACACTGCGCTCATGCGCCTGCCTCCTCCGTTGTCGTGCCTACCTCGGCAGGCTGTCGCGGCCTCACGGTTGGCTGCCACGCACCTCGGTCATTTGCTACGTCTTCCTTGGAAGGCTGCCGCGTCACCCCCGGGTGATCGATCTCCATGATCTCTGTCGGAGGTCGTGATTTGTCGCAGGGTTTGCCCGCCGATCTGTGATCAGCTGCCCTGGTGACTCTTTTCCGATCTCTAGATCAGTTTTTTCTCTCTACCGGCCGCTTGGTCGGTTTTGTTTTTTGGTTCGCCGATCATAGATCATATTAAGTCGCCCATCATCGTCGTCTTCATCGCGCCTCTATTCTGACCATCGGCATCGATGATCTACACTGTGCTCGTGCTCCTGCCTTCTCTGTTGTTGCGCCTACCTCGGCAGGCTATCGTGGCCTCACGGCAGGCTGCCACGCACCTCGGTCGTTTGCTACGCCTTCCTTGGAAGGTTGTCGCGGCCACCCCCTCGGATTGTCTTCATTGTTATCGTCCGGAACACCGCCATCGACTCCGATCTACACATCATCGACGCCATGGCGCATACAACGCACCGTCGGTCTGACCAACCGATCCCGCGCCCGTCTATGCCAATCACGTCCCCGAGCACATCTCTACCACCGATCGAGCTACGGTCTACCGATGCATCGCCCCTTCGGGTCGTAGCATCGACGCCTTGATCCTCACATACTGGTTGCCAACACGCCTCACAAGCGTGTACACGCGGTGGCCTCCGGTCACTGCATCGACTCGTGCCATGCAACTATGCCGCTCCATCGGGTTGTAGCATCGATGTACGCAGTCTACATCGTCGTCCCCGTGCACCGACGCCCTAGGCTATCTCTGCGCCACCTCCATGGTGCGGGTCGCCTATGTCTGCGCATGGTCTCCATCACGCCGGTTTCTTCTTTGCCTACATCGAGTACTGTCTTCGTGCCTCTCTATGCATTCAGCATGACCACTCCAGGTCGCCACCGGTTTCGCCGCCTTCTACATCTTTGTCCATAACAACCTCGTTGCCATCGTCATCTCGTCTCCTATGACACTAGCGCACAGGTTCATGATGGTCCCTGCCCTCGCACTCCCGGTACTGGCAATATCGGTACGTGCCTTCATATTCAACGTGTTCCTGAGTCTGGCAAACTCGGATCTACGCCTCGTCTACATCATCAGTGACAATATCTTCTTTGGCATCGATCTCTACGACTGCCTCGACCGCGTCACCAACGAGTTCTTCTTTGCATACTTGGTTCTGGCAAAACCGATGTATGCATTCATTACCGACGTGTGCCTAGTTCTGGCAAAAATATGGTCACACCTTGTCCTCGACGGCTCGGACTGCATCGTCTCCGGCATCGACATCCTTGACGACTTCCTTGACGTGTCTTCGTCATCATCCGCGTGCACTATGTGCATGTGGCTTCAAGTGCGTCTACCTCGACGCCGGCATCCCCGACATTAACATCGATCACGGTGACCCCTCGCAAGGCTACCTAGACAAAGGTTGTAGCGCTCTCCGCGCCCAACGCTCTTGACTCCCTCGACATCGGCACAAGGGCTATCACCTTACTTGAGAATCTCACCAGTTTTCTCGACAATCCAAGGTACCGCGACGAGACATCGTCCATGGTTTTCTAGTTGTTCATGATGCTACCTAACATGGGTATGCCCTACGGGTGCCTAACATTAGCCTATCCGGTCTGGCCCAATAGAAACCCATGCAGCGATGCACCCCTGATGACGAAGCCCAGGAGGAATTCGGGTGGCCCGGGCCCATGAAGGACGCGACTCCTTGGAGAATATGATTAGCTTTAGATAGAAAGTTAACGGGAAAAACTCTAATCTGTAATCGACTTGACCTAATGATACGTTGGAAACGTATCTATAATTTTTGATGCTCCATGCTTGTTTAGTATCCACTTTGCTTTACTTGTCCACACTTTGAGGTGCTTTTTACATGTTTTCCGGTACTAACCTATTAACAAGTTGCAACAGTGCCAGATGCCTGTTTTCTGCTGTTTTTGGTTTCAGAAAAGTTAGTAAAAAAATATTCTCGGAATTGGACGGGACAAATGCCAAAGTCAATAACTTTCCGTGGGGAACAAGAAGTCCAGAGGAGAGCCG
This sequence comes from Avena sativa, assembly GCA_916181665.1. Taxonomy (NCBI): domain Eukaryota; kingdom Viridiplantae; phylum Streptophyta; class Magnoliopsida; order Poales; family Poaceae; genus Avena; species Avena sativa. The sequence goes on along the minus strand of OV702295.1, from coordinate 302,288,905 downwards.
GAGGGGCCGGTCAGGGGGGCAGACCCACCCCAGGCATGGGGGCAGGTGGGCCTGCGTTTGGCTAGGGTTTGGTGGCCCTAGCCGCCTCCCGGTCTCGCCCTTCGCCTATAAGAAGCCCCCGATGCAGAAAGCCTGAGTACCCGATCAGAAATCCACGAAACCATATGTAGTCGCCGCCACCATCGTTCCTAGATCAGGGGGATCTGAAGCTCTTCCCGGCACCCTGCCGGAGGGGAGATCATCTCGGAGGCCTTATCTCCGGTATGATTCGTGAGTAGTCCCACCTTGGACTATGGGTCCATGTAGTAGCTAGATGGTTGTATCTCCTCTTTTGTGCTTTCATGTATAGATCTTGTGAGCTCCGTTCATGATCAAGATCTAATCTATTTGTAATCATGCATGTTGTGTTTGTGGGGATCCGATGGATATTGAGATTATTATGTTGGTTTGATTAATGGTTTTATCTTTATGATTCTATCATGTTTGTGTTGTTTGTGATCTTGCATGCTCTCCGTTGCCAGTGGTTATCTTGGCCAAGTAGTTGCTAGTGACTCCAAGAGGGAGTATTTATGCTCGATAGTGGGTTCATGCCTCTAGTTTCCAAGGAAGTGACAGAAATCTCTTCGGTTGTAGATGTGCTGTTGCTACTAGGGAGAAAACAACGGTCTCTTGTTCATGGAACATGTGGACTATTTATCTTACACACTTTGCTTAAAGCAGTTGTATGTTGCTTGCAACTTAATACTTTGGGGTTCGGATGATAACCTGAAGGTGGACTTCTAATCATAGATGCAGTTGGATGACGGTCTATGTATATTGTTGTATTGCCCAATCAACTTCATAGGATCTTTCTGGCTAGTAATTTCATTGTTATGCCTTGCTCAGTTCCTGTCAATTGCCTCGCTGCAATTTGTTTACCCTTCATGCCATGTTGTTTATCTAAGGAGAGCACCTCTAGTGAACTATGGACCCTGGTCCAATCCTTACCATTGATACATCTTCCACTGTTACTTGTTTACTTGCTGCAAATCATTAACTTCCATACCATACGTTTAATCCTTTATTACAGCAAACCGGTGAGATTGATAATCTCACTGATTCATTGGGGGCAAAGTCTTGAGTTTGTGTTGTGCAGGTCTCCGTGTTGCTTGCAACACCTGTGTGACGTTTCCTTCCTCCTACTGGTTCGATAACCTCGGTCTCAACTGAGGTAAGACTTGTTGTTGTGCTCTCTACACCTTGCTCTTGGGGTTCCCAACAAGACACCACATCAAGCACCAAGTTTTCTGGCGCCATCAAGGAGTCACCACCTAACCCCAAGACCTGGCCTCCCCATATAAAGGCCAAGAGGGCACGGCGAGGAGGACAATCCACAACCCTAGCATACTCACCCGCCAGATCTCATTTGCACACCCCTTTAACCTTCGGCTTCGCCATCAATCAAGAACATACAAGCAGGAGTAAGGTTTCCCTCTGGAGGGCCAAACCTGGGTAAATCTCGTGTCCCGTGTTGCTTGTTTGTTAGCCGTTCCCAATATCTAGTGTTCCCCTCTTCTCCAAAACCCAAGCCCATAACAATGGGAATTAACGAGTCGAAACCTCATCAACTGGCGTCGTCTGTGGGAACTGGGGATGCTCATGTTGTGATCATGACGGACCCATCACCCGAGATCTTCAATTCCTCTGCAACAGAGAATCATCTCCTCTTCGGCACCATCGACTTCATCGTCCACTCAAAGGTAACTCGCCCGGCCTTTGATTCCATAGGAGACGAATTCAACATGATGCTTGGGAGCCTATGCTTCCAGGTCGGCCAGATCGGCACGCTTCGCCTCCCTGAGCGGGTGGAGCCACCAGCGATCGCACCTGCCTCATGGATACCACCGATCGGCACGCTCGGTGCACCTACTCTAGCATACGACTCAGATAGAAACAACAGTTGCAATTTCGATCTCCATGACCCGCCATCGGAGAAAGGAGCCTACGGCTCCGGATCAGAAAGTTGCGGGAGCAACGATCTCCCCTACCGCTTCATGTGTGCGGTCATCGTCAACGCCCATGACATCCAAGACAACGGCGGTAATGGGACTAAACCGCAAAATCCCAACACTGTAAACGAGGGTCATCCCCCGAACAACAATGCCAATGGCGGCCCTCCTCCAAATCCCAATGCCGCCAACGGCGGCGAGTCGGTTCGTCAGCAGATCCACCTCAATGATGTCGAGTGGGAGAGGGTCAGAGAGGCTCTGTGAGGCAACCCTCTGCCGGTCGACGCCTCCCGTGAAATGTTAATGGGTTACCACTGGCTCCTCATAAAGGAGCACAATCGACAAGTCACGCAACATGCTCAGCTCGAGCCGTGCATGCAAGCATCCGATGAATCAAGCACCCGACGGGCAGGACTCTCCTCCATCGGTGGATCCTCCTCAAAGTACAATGGCGGCCATGACGCCCACAAAAGACGCTCTCGGCTGGGGCGCATGGGCCTAGATGCAAGACGCGAGGCCACCAAGGCCCTCGACATTTCCTTCATGTAGGTGGACTCGCAGGACAACATGATTCCCAAAACACCATAGGCCGCGGTTATAGCAGCTACTATGTACCTTATTACCCAACCAACCACCGGCAAGGGATCCATGATCCGCCGTCCACGAGTCTGTGATTGCGGGCCTCGGGCTTGTCGGAGCCGCGCTAACCGGAGAGGCAACTCTGGAACCAGAGAAAGCTACGGTGACGTTCGCACGAAACTGCATGCCCTCATCTGATGAGGATGACCATGAACTGTCACGGCGATGCTGCAACCCGCGATGGAAGAGCCGCAACTATGATGCTCGTGACGAGCTCATGCAGCGCAAAATCGAAAAACTGTGTGCCAAACGCGCGTGCTCCACGGAGTCGGGGACATGGAAACGAAGCTCTGTGGCGCCAGATGCTTCAGCCGATCCATATGGCAATCTCGGATGCCCAAGGGCTTCAAACTTCCTTCGGATAATCTGAAGTTTGATATCCTGCAAGAGCCGAAAATTTGGCTAGATGACCACATCTCGTTAGTCAAATGTCATGGCGAAAGCAAGAACATATACATGCAATGCCTTCAGCTAAAGCTAAAGGGCGTGGCGCGTTCCTAACTCAACAATCTCCCCTCTGGATCCATTCGCAGTTGGGAAGAGTTGGTTTATAGCTTTGTCCACAACTTCAAGGGCACCTGCAAATGGTCGGCCTCAATCGAAGAGTTGAAAGCCTGCTGCCAAAGATCCAACGAGTCAATCCGCTCCTACGTACAACGATGGTCCTTCATCAAAAACTCAGCGGAGGACATCTCTGAGGAAAGGGCAATCGATGCATTCAATGACATCGTAAGGCACCACAAACTCAGGGAGGAGTTGGGTCGCATCAAAACCAAGACCATCGACCATCTGATGGACATCGCCAATTGCTGGGCCGATGTTGAAGACGTCGTCCACAACAACCGAGCATGCTCGGATGACCTCAATCGTAGACGCGGCCACCGAGGAAAGCTGAGAGCATGTGGTTACGAGGACCGCGAGGAAGTCGACATGGTCGTGGCTGGCTACGCCGATCGCAGCAACGACAGGAACCACAACAGCTGTTACCGAAGCAGCAACTACCACGACAGCGAAAATACCATGCAATCATGGAAATGTCGCACCCATGATGACGAACCATATGTGATGGATAAGCTGGCGAGTCCCTGTAGAATACACTTCTACATCGACAAGCATGACAACAAGAAAAAGTTAAGTCACCTGCTCAAAGACTGTCGGGAGTTCCAGAAGCTCCACGACCTGACGCAGTAAACCAGGGGTTCGGTTCCTCCCCCGGGACCATCACATATGGTGCCCCACCACCACCCCCTAGAGAACCGCACAGCCTGCGGCTGCGTTGGCCCAGAACAACGGAGCAGAGCAGAACCCACATGCATTGGGTACCATGATGATACAGAAGGGGCATCCATCCATCAGGATCCAAAAGACAATCACCCACTAGATAAACTTGGCCGTCACCTTCCCACCGGCAGTACTTGAGTACCTCAGCGGCTCTGAGTCATGCATCCCTTTGATCAGTCCGATCACCCGTGTCAAATCCCTTGCCCAGGTCACTCTTCCCTGGTGCTGGAGGCTCAGATCGGCGGTTTCGAGATGAGTCGAGTATTCATGGACGGCGGTAGCGGCATAAACCTTATGTTCGCCAGCACCTTGGAGGCCATGCGGATCCCACTCTCCAGCCTAGAGGCATCCGATATAACCTTCCACAGAATTGTCCTAGGAAAGGGAGTTTATCCCCTGGGCAAGATATGGCTCGACGTCATCTTTGGAACCCCCAAGAATTTCAGGCATGAGCGACTCGAGTTCGAGGTGGTCAACATTCCATCACAGTACCACGCCATACTCGGTCGCGTGGCATTCGCACGGTTCCTGACGGTACCACACCATGCGTACCTCCTGATGGTGTGTTGTCAATGCCTCGTTGGGAGACCCCATGACCAAGGTGTGATGAGCACAACAGCAAGTTTTCCCTCAGTAAGAAACTGAGATTATCGAACCAGTAGGAGGAAGGAAACAACTCAAAGGTGTTGCTAGAAACTTGGAGACCTGTACAACACAAACTCAAGACTTTCCCCAATGAACAGTGAGGTTGTCAATCTCACTAGTTTGCTGTAACAAAGGATTAACTATATGGTGTGGAAGGTAATGGTGGTTTGCAACAAGTAACAGTGGAAGATGTATCAATGGTAAAGATTGGACCGGGGTCCATAGTTCACTAGAGGTGTTCTCCTTATATAAACAAACATGGCATGCTGGGTAAAGAAATTACAGCAGGGCAATTGACAGGACCGAGCAAGGCATAACAATGCAATACTAATCATCATGATCCTATGAGATTCGATTGGGCAATACAACAAGATACATAGACCGCCATACAATTGCATCTATGACTAGAAATCCACCTTCGGGTTATCATCCGAACCCCTTCCAGTATTAAGTTGCAAGCAATAGATAACTTCTTTAAGCAAAGTGTGTAAGGTAAACAATCCACTTGTTCCATGAACAAGAGACCGTTGTTTTCTCCCTAGTGGCAATAACACATCTACAACCTTTGAGATTTCTTTCACTTCCCTTAGATTAAATAGAGGCATGAACCCACTATCAAGCATAAATACCCCCTCTTGGAGTCACTAGCATCTACTTGGCCAAGACAGCTAATAACAACAGAGAGCATGCAAGATCACAAACAACATAGACATGATAGAATCAATAAGACAAAATCACTAATCAATCTAACATAGTAATCTCAATATCCATCGGATCCCCGCAAATACAACATGCATGATTACAATTAGATGAGATCTTGATCATGAACGGAGATCACAAGATCTAAACATGAAAGCACAAAGGAGGAGATACAACCATCTAGCTACTACATGGACCCGTAGTCCAAGGTGGTGCAGGGGTTCGTAGCATGGAAAACAAAAAACTTCTACCGCATACAAACAAACAAGCCAAGATCTATCTACTAGATTGTAGCAACGAGTCGATGGAATAACTCACCCTCGAAGATTCCAAAGTGTTTAATGAGAGTGGATTCTCGTGGGTGATGTAGTCGTACTCTTGCCATCTCAAGATCGTGTAGACGATCCTTCCGGCGCTGCGTTCCGGCAGCGCTCCCGTAATCGGTCACACGTTTGGTACTCGACGAAGACCTTCCTCTCCCTTGTTCTGACAGGAAGCGGAGGTTGTAGCACTCTCCTCGCGATTCCGGCAGCACGACGGCATGGTACCGGAAGTAGAGGGGAGATCTCGCAGGGCTTCGCCTTAAGCCGGAGCGAGTATGGTGGACTATGAGATACGCCTCGGTGATCTAGGTTTTAGACACACCAAGGAGAGAGGGCTAGGCCGACGGCTAGGGCTTGGGGAAGCCCAAGTCGGCGGATAGGTTTTGCCCTAGGCGGCGGCGGTGGCAGCAGCGGGAGGTGGTGGTGCCGGCGGCTTAGGGCTAGGGTTTTGGTGAGGCAAGGTGTAGTCTTGGAAGGGCAGCCCTGCCCCTCCTTATATAGGTGGAGGGCGCCGACCAAGGGGAGGGGAGTCCCTCCCCAACTCGGCTTCCAAGGCCGGCGGGTGGAGGGAGATGAACTCCTCCCCAAGTAGGTTTCCTACTCTCCCTCCACCAAGCAAACTTGTCGTTTGACTTTTCAAATTGGCGTTTGACTTTTCAAACTAGGATTTGATTTATCCCTTTATTTTGCTCAGCGATGACACCTAGTACATGATGCAACCATTCCAACATGTTATGACACATTCATGTACCCTTCCCCTCCAGAGTGCCGGACCTTCCGGAACCTTCTAGAACATTCCTGATGAAAACACCGGAACCATTCTCCAACCCCGAAACAGGACTTTCCTTATATGAATCTTATTCTCCGGACCATTCTGGATCTCCTCGTGATATCCCGGATCCCATCCGAGACTCCAAACAACATTCGGTCTCTTACTCATCATTCCATAACTACTCAACAACATCGAATCCTTAAGTGTGTCTCCCTACGGTTCGTGAATTATGCGGACATGATCGAGACACTTCTTCGAACAATAACCAATAGAGGAATCTGGAAATTCATATATCTCCCACATATTTCTACGATTACTTTGCGATCGAATGAACCACGTACATATGATACCAATTTCCCTTTGTCTCACGATAGTTTACTTATCCGAGGTTTTGATCGTCGGTATCTCTGCATACCTAGTTCAACCTCGTTATTGATAAGTACTCTTTTCTCGTTCCCGTGATATGTGATCCCTTGTGAGATAGTCACATGCTTGCAAGCCAATTGGATGACATTCCACCGAGAGGGCCCAAAGTATATCTATCCGTCATATGGATGGACAAATCCCATTCTTGATCCATGTGTCTCAACCAATACTTTCCGAACACTCAATGCCACCTTTATAGCCACCCAGTTATGGTGTGGTGTTTGATGTCATCAAAGCATCCTTCCGGTGATGGTGATATGCATGATCTCATGGTCGAAGGAATTAGGTTACTATGTATCAGAAAGCATATAGCAATTGAACTATTAAAATGACTTGATCTTTATGCTACGCTTGTCTATAGGAGTATGTCCATCATACCATTCTCCTAACGATATGATCTTGTTGTTAATAACATCTCAATGTTCATGATAGGGAAACCACGATCATTTATTAACCAACAAGCTAGTATAAAGAGGCTTTACTAGGGACTCTAATTTAGTTTACAAATCACACAAGTATTAATGTTTCCTTGTTAATACTGTTATAGCATGAATGTAAACATTTATCATAAACACAAAGATATAATAATAACTACATTTATTATTGCCTCTAGGGCATATCTCCAATAGTCTCCCACTTGCACTAGAGTCAACTAATCTAGATTACATGGTAATATACCGAACACCCATGGCAGTTTGGTGTTGGTCATGTTTTGCCCTCGGGAGAGGTTTAGTCAACGGATCCGCCACATTCAGATCTGTGTGTACTTTGCAAATATTTATGTCACCATCTTGGACATGTTCTCGAATAGCGTGAAAACGTAGCTTGATGTGCTTCAGCTTCTTGTGTGACATTGGTTCTTGCGCATTGGCTATGGCGCCCATGTTATCACAGTAGATAGACATTGGGTCCAGCGCACTTGGAACCACACCGAGCTCTGTAATGAACTCCTTCATACATATTGCTTCTTGTGAAGCCTCCCAAGCAGCTATGTATTCCGATTTAGTTGAAGATCTCGCCACAATGCTTTGCTTTGCACTCCTCAAGCTAACTGCTGCACCATTCAAAGTAAATACGTATCCAGATTGAGATTTAGAATCATCTGGATCGATGTTCCAACTAGCATCCGTGTAACCATTAACAACGAGCTGTTCATCACCTCCATAAGAAAGAACCATATCCTTAGTTCTTCTCAAGTACTTAAGGATGTTTTTGACCGCTGTCCAATGATACACTCCTGGATCACTTTGATATCTGCTAGTCAAACTAACAGCATATGCAATGTCGGGTCTAGTACATAGCATGGCATACATTAGAGATCCTATGGCTGAGGCATAGGGAGTCTTACTCATCCTTTCTCTACCTTCTGCCGTTGCTGGACTTTGAGTTTTACTCAAGGTCGTATTGGGCAACATGGGCAAGAACCCTTTCTTGCTATCTTCCATTCCAAACCTCTTTAGAACTTTGTCCAAATATGTACTTTGAGACAATGATATTAGGCGTCTTGATCTATCTCTATAAATCTTTATGCCTAATATGTAAGGTGCTTCGCCAAGATCTTTCATTGAAAAACTATTATTCAAATATTCCTTGACACTATTAAGATGGTCTACATCATTCCCAATCAACAATATGTCATCTACATATAGTATTAAGAATGATACAGAGCTCCCACTCACTTTCTTGTAAATACAAGCTTTTCCATAAGTTTGTATAAAACCAAAACTTTTGATCACCTTATCAAAACGTTGATTCCAACTACGGGATGCTTGCTTCAATCCATATATGGATCGTTGAAGTTTGCATACCTTGTTAGCATCTTTAGGATCGACAAAACCTTTGGGTTGCATCATATACAACTCTACATCAATGTCTCCATTGAGGAACGCTGTTTTGACATCCATCTGCCATATCTCATAATCATAATATGCAGCGATTGCTAACAAAATCCTCACAGACTTTAGCTTCGCTATTGGTGAGAAAGTCCCATCGTAGTCAACTCCTTGAATTTGTCGAAACCCTTTTGCGACAAGTCGAGCTTTATAGACAGTAACATTACCATCAGCATATGTTTTCTTCTTGAAAATCCATTTGTTCTCGACAGCCTTCCGGCCATCCGGTAAGTCCACCAAAGTCCATACTTGGTTTTCATACATGGATCCAATCTCGGATTTCATGGCTTCTTGCCATTTATTGGAATCTGGGCTCATCATCGCTTCCTCATATGTCGCAGGGTCATCGGTGTTGTCCACCAACATGACACTCATAACGGGATCATACCAATCAGGAGTGGTATGAGTTCTCGTTGACCTGCGAGGTTTTGTAGCAACTACAACCGAAGTTTCATGATCATCATCATTAGCTTCCTCTCTTATTGGTGCAGGCACCACATGAACTTCTTCCGGTGTTGTGCTACTCGCAAGTTCGAGAGAAGGTTCGACAACCTCATCGAGTTCTACTTTCCTTCCAGTCACTTCTTTCGAGAGAAATTCCTTCTCTAGAAAGGATCCATTCTTGGCAACGAATATTTTGCCTTCGGATCTATGATAGAAGGTATACCCAATAGTTTCCTTTGGGTATCCTATGAAGACGCATTTTTCCGCTTTGGGTTCAATCTTGTCCGGCTGTAACTTCTTTACATAGGCTTCGCAACCCCAAACTTTAAGGAACGACAATTTAGGTTTCTTCCCAAACCATAATTCATACGGTGTCGTTTCAATGGATTTAGATGGTGCCCTATTTAAAGTGAATGCGGCTGTTTCTAATGCATAACCCCAAAATGATAGCGGTAAATCTGTAAGTGACATCATAGAACGAACCATATCTAAGAGAGTTCGATTACGATGTTCGGACACACCATTACGCTGTGGTGTTCCCGGCGGTGTCAATTGCGAAAGTATTCCGCATTTCTTTAAATGCTTGCCAAACTCGTAACTTAGATATTCACCTCCACGATCAGAACGTAGAAATTTAATCTTCTTGTTACGTTGATTCTCCACCTCACTTTGAAATTCCTTAAACTTCTCGAAAGTTTTGGACTTATGTTTCATGAAATAGATATACCCATATCTACTCAAGTCATCCGTTAAGGTAAGAACATAACGATAACCACCACGCGATGCTACACTCATTGGACCACACACATCGGTATGTATGATTTCCAATAAGTCCGTAGCTCGCTCCATCATACCAGAAAATGGAGTCTTAGTCATTTTACCCATCAGACATGCTTCGCATCTTTCAAGTGATTCAAAATCAAGTGATTCAAGAAGTCCATCGGAATGGAGTTTCTTCATACGCTTCACTCCAATATGACCAAGACGACAGTGCCACATATAGGTCGAGTTATCGCTCGATTTCAAACGTTTAGCTTCAATGTTATTAATATGTGTATTTCCACTATCGAGATTCAATAAGAATAGACCATCTATCAAAGGTGCATGTGCATAAAACATATTACTCATATAAATCGAACAACCATTATTCTCGGACTTAAAGAAGTAATCGTCTCGCAATAAACAAGATCCCGATATAATGTTCATGCTTAACGCAGGAACCAAATAACAATTATTTAAGTATAAAACTAATCCCGATGGTAGATGAAGAGGTAGCGTGCCGACCGCGATCACATCAACCTTTGATCCATTTCCTACGCGCATCGTCACCTCGTTCTTCGCTAGCTTCCATTTATTCTGCAACACCTGTTTCGAGTTACAAATATGAGCAACCGAACCAGTATCAAATACACAGGCACTACTACGAGTACTAGTGATATACACATCAATAACATGTATATCGGATATACCTTTCTTCTTGATGTTGCCGTTCTTTAAATCCGCCAAGTACTTTGGGCAATTCCGCTTCCAGTGACCTTCTCCCTTGCAGTAAAAGCACTTAGTATCAGGCTTAGGTCCAGCCTTGGTCTTCTTCGTCGGTGCGGTAACTTTCTTACCACCCTTCTTGAAGTGTCCCTTTTGCTTAGACTTCCCTTTCTTGAATTTGGTGGTCTTATTGACCATCAACACTTGGTGCTCTTTCTTGATCTCCACTTCTGCAGATTTTAACTTGGAGAAGAGTTCTGGCAACTGCTTGTTCATGCTTTGCATATTGTAGTTCATCACAAAGTTCTTGTAACTTGGTGGTAGTGATTGGAGGACACGGTAAATCCCCAAAGCATTAGGAATCGCTATACCCAAGCTTTGGAGTTTGTTTGTGTGCCCAGACATTTTAAGCACATGCTCACTCACGGAGCTGCCCTCTTCCATCTTGCAGTTAAAGAACTTTTCAGAAGCCTCATAGCTCTCAACTGCCGCGTGAGTCTCAAATATCAGTTTGAGTTCACGGACAATATCATGTGGGTCTGAATTCTCAAACCTTTTCTGAAGCTTCGATTCTAAACCATACAAGATAACACACTGAACTGTGGAGTACTGAGTCTTCCGAGCGAGGTAAACATTCTTTACTTCATCAGTAGCAGTAGCTGCAGGCGGGTCACCCAGCGGTGCATCCAGCACATAGGTCAAATTACCAGCATTGAGGACAATCCTCAAATTGTGGAACCAATCCGCGAAGTTGCTTCCATTGTTTTTCAACTTTTCTTTCTCTAGGAACGCATTAAAATTGATGGTAGGGGCCGCCATTGATCTACAACATATTTGCAATAGTTTAGACTAAGTTTATGACAAATTGAGTTCTAATTAATAGTTCAATTAATCTAGGTGAACTCCCACTCAAAACAATATCCCTCACATTTTTTTAGCGATCACACGAACCAAATCCACCACATCAAAACCGATCATCACGAGAGTTGATGTAGCTTCAATGGGGAACAATCGACATGTTCATCTGATTCATGCTTTACCTTTCGGTGATCCGTGTTCTGAGACCATGTCTGTACATGCTAGGCTCGTCAAGATCAAACCTTAGCTTCCACATGAGCAAATATGGCTTGCTCATGTTGTATACACTTGCAGAATCTAACACACCCGATCATCACGTGGTGCTTCGAAACAACAAGCTTTAGCAACAGTGCTTACTAAGGATGAACACTTTAGAACTTGAAATTCATGTGCATGAGGGATCATCTTATAATGCTACCATCGTTAACTAAGCAATACAAGATGCATAAAGGATTAACATCACATGCAATTCATAATATGTGATATGATATGGCCATTCTTCTTTGTACTTCCGATCTCCATCTTCAAGCACGAACATGATCTCCATCATCACCGGCATTGCATCAAGATCAATGAAGCTGCTCCATGATTGTCGTCCACCAGCTTCAACTATTACAACTACTTTGAATAGACACGCGGGTCTTAACAGAAATTAAAGACAACCATATGGCTCCTGCCGGTTGCCAACTTACAATAAGGAACATTGCATACATCAAATATAATCACAATCATGGCCATATCACATCACAGCACACCCCTGCAAAACAAAGTTAGATGCCTCTAATTTCTTTGCATATTTTACGTGGTTTGGGGCTTTCAATAAGTGTCGATCTAACTTACGAACAAGAACCACAAAGTTGATGTTTGAACTATCAAGTGCATATTGTAAATTGGATCTATACTATAATGGGAGAGACAGACACCCGCAAAGCCACTTATGCAATACAAGTTGCATGTTGAGCGTGGAGCAAGTCTCATGAACGATGTCATGTAAGGTTAGCCCGGGCCGCTTCATCCCATCATACTGCAAGATGCAAAGTACACAAGAAGCAATTGATAATAAAAGCACCACCGCCCACAATGACCATTGTGTTCTACTCGTGCAACAGATCTACATATAGACACGGCTCTGATACCACTGTAGGGGTTCGTAGCATGGAAAACAAAAAATTTCTACCGCATACAAACAAACAAGCCAAGATCTATCTACTAGATTGTAGCAACGAGTCGATGGAATAACTCACCCTTCGAAGATTCCAAAGTGTTTAACGAGAGCGGATTCTCGTGGGTGATGTAGTCGTACTCTTGCCGATCTCAAGATCGTGTAGACGATCCTTCCGGCGCTGTGTTCCGGCAGCGCTCCCGCAGTCGGTCACACGTTCGGTACTCGATGAAGACCTTCATCTCCCTTGTTCCGGCAGGCAGCGGAGGTTGTAGCACTCTCCTCGCGATTCCGGCAGCACGACGGCGTGGTACCGGAAGTAGAGGGGAGATCTCGCAGGGCTTCGCCTTAAGCCGGAGCGAGTATGGTGGACTATGAGAGAGGCCTCAGTGATCTAGGTTTTAGACACACCAAGGAGAGAGGGCTAGGCCGACGGCTAGGGCTTGGGGAAGCCCAAGTCGGCGACTAGGGTTTGCCCTAGGCGGCGGCGGTGGCAGCAGTAGGAGGTGGTGGTGCCGGCGGCTTTGGGCTAGGGTTTTGGTGAGGCAAGGTGTAGTCTTGGAGGGGCAGCCCTGCCCCTCCTTATATAGGTGGAGGGCGCCGGCCAAGGGGAGGGGAGTCCCTCCCCAACTCGGCTTCCAAGGCCGGCGGGTGGAGGGAGAGGAACTCCTCCCCAAGTAGGTTTCCTACTCTCCCTCCACCAAGCAAACTTGCCGTTTGACTTTTCAAATTGGCGTTTGACTTTTCAAACTAGGATTTGATTTATCCCTTTATTTTGCTCAGCGATGACACCTAGTACATGATGCAACCATTCCAACATGTTATGACACATTCATGTACCCTTCCCCTCCGGAGTGTCGGACCTTCCGGAACCTTCTAGAACATTCCTGATGAAAACACCGGAACCATTCTCCAACCCCGAAACAGGACTTTCCTTATATGAATCTTTTTCTCCGGACCATTCCGGATCTCCTCGTGATATCCCGGATCCCATCCGAGACTCCAAACAACATTCGGTCTCTTACTCATCATTCCATAACTACTCAACAACATCGAATCCTTAAGTGTGTCTCCCTACGGTTCGTGAATTATGCGGACATGATCGAGACACTTCTCCGAACAATAACCAATAGAGGAATCTGGAAATTCATATGGCTCCCACATATTTCTACGATTACTTTGCAATCGAATGAACCACTTACATACGATACCAATTTCCCTTTGTCTCACTATAGTTTACTTATCCGAGGTTTTGATCGTCGGTATCTCTGCATACCTAGTTCAACCTCGTTACTGATAAGTACTCTTTTCTCGTTCCCGTGATATGTGATCCCTTGTGAGCTAGTCACATGCTTGCAAGCCAATTGGATGACATTCCACCGAGAGGGCCCAGAGTATATCTATCCGTCATATGGATGGACAAATCCCATTCTTGATCCATGTGTCTCAACCAATACTTTCCGAACACTCAATGCCATCTTTATAGCCACCCAATTACGGTGTGGTGTTTGATGTCATCAAAGCATCCTGCCAGTGATGGTGATATGCATGATCTCATGGTCAAAGGAATTAGGTTACTATGTATCAGAAAGCATATAGCAATTGAACTATTAAAATGACTTGATCTTTATGCTACGCTTGTCTATAGGAGTATGTCCATCATACCATTCTCCTAACGATATGATCTTGTTGTTAATAACATCTCAATGTTCATGATAGGGAAACCACAATCATTTATTAACCAACAAGCTAGTATTATAAAGAGGCTTTACTAGGGACTCTAATTTAGTTTACAAATCACACAAGTATTAATGTTTCCTTGTTAATACTGTTATAGCATGAATGTAAACATTTATCATAAACACAAATATATAATAATAACTACATTTATTATTGCCTCTAGGGCATATCTCCAACAGGTGGAACTACTCACGCTTCATACCGGAGGCTGGCATGATGAAGAAGAAGGCCTCCGGGATGATCTCCCCTTCGGCAGGGTGCCGGGAATAGCTTGAGACCCCCCTGATCTAGGGACTATGGTGGCGGCGGCTATAGGCGGTTTCATGGAATATTGATCGGGTCCTTAGGGTTTAGGCATCGGGGGGTCTATAGGCGAAGAGGCAAGGCAGGGGGGTCGCCAGGGCGGCTGTACCCCCCAGGCACGGGGTGGGCCCACCCCCGCGGCCAGGGAGTGTGGCCCCCTGGTGACTCTCCTCCGTCTCGTATTCCAGCATCGTGTTCCCCATAACTTTGGCTTTTGTCCCGTCCAATTCCGAGAATATTGATTTTCTGCCTTTCTGGAACCAAAAACAGAAGAAAACATGCAACTGGCACTGTGGCATCTTGTTAATAGGTTAGTACCAAAAAACATATAAAAATACCTCGAAGTGTAGACAAAGCAAAGCAAAGTAGATACTAAACAAGCATGGAACATGAAAAATTATAGATACGTTTCTGACATATCAAGCATCCCCAAGCTTAACTCCTGCTCGTCCTCGAGTAGGTAAGTGATAAAAAGGAATAATTTTTGAGGTGACATGCACCATCAAAATCAAGATCAAACCATTTGCAAGCATTGAAAGCTGGGATCAAAGAACTCTAAACATAAACATGAAAGATTGAGTTCTAACAGTAAGACAAAGTAACTATGCATGCAACATGAAAGGCTAAAAACAAAGATCATGAATAACATTCATTGAAAAACATTTGTTTGTTTCATATACAGAAAACATGGCATAGTGGCATTCAACTTGTCCCTCATGGAGTAGCAAATAAATGCATAGGACACCTTCAAAGTTCATAAGAGTGACTAGATACAAATAGTGCAAGAACAAGTAATATCAACAATATGCATCAATCAATAAGTTTTGGGACAATGCACATAGAACTAAGAATGGCAACTATGCTCTCTTAACTGGTGCCTAAAGGTAGAAGGTGGAGACTCAACATAATGGTGGAAGAAAGGCCCTTCATAAAGGGAAGCAGGGATTTCAAGTCTCAAAAAGAGCTTCCAAAAATTATGGTACTTGTTAGCTTTCATCTCTCATTGCCCCTATCATAAGCATCTTGAATTTTTTAAGGTTAAAGTGAGCAAACTATGGAGTATTGTAACATCCCTAAAATCATGTTTCAAACTTATGCATATCATCCATGCATCCATGATCATATGATTTTCATTTCAAACAAATCATTTCAAAAACAGAAGCATTTATGCTTATTATTTCATGTAAGTTTGCTCTAGCCTTAGTGCTATCTTCCAAGGAGAAGAATACTTGTTTTGGTTCAGTAAGGTTTGAAATTCAAACTTAGGCACTTTCAAAAGTTTGAACAAGTTTCAAAACAAAATGAGTAATAAAACCAATATTATGCCTAATTGAATATATATCATAAAGGCTTGGTTTTATTATATTTTCTTATGAACAAAGTGTTTGGATTAAATAGTGGTGTTTGACACACATTTGAGTGCAAGGTTTACAGTATAAAAACCTAGAGAAGATTTGAATTCAAACTCATTTAATTTGGATTTGAAAATCATTCCAGAAAATCAAAACAGAAAAACAAAAGGAGAAAAGAAATAGAAAAAGGCCAGTGCCAGCAATTGAGCCCAGCAACAGATCCAGCCCAGTTAGCCCACCCGGGTTCCCCCTCTCTCCTTCTCACTCGCGAACGAACCCAACAGGTCACTGACGCCAGGACCCCACCCTCTCTCTGTTTAACTCGCTGACGAGTGGACCCTGCGACCACGTCGCCTTCGTCGTCAATCACGCGCGCCTGCGACGCTTGCTCCGCCGTTACCTCGTCGCTGTTACTGCGCGCTTAATTGCCATTGATACGCCGCGCGATCCTCGCCCCCGCTCTGGCTATAAGATCCTCTCTGCACCGCGGCCATTTCCCCTCACCTAGCGCCACCTCTACGCCCCCAGGATGCCCGTAATTGCCTCTACACGGCCGCAGACAGAGCAACTCCGGCAGGCGATTCCGGTAAGCTCCGACCGCCCCTCTGTCTCTGGTTCAAACGAGCGTGATCAACATGTCCTTGTGCATCTGCTAACACCCCTGGTTTGCCTGCTCGTGACCCAGGTCGTCGTTCTCGTTCACGCCCGCAACCACCAGCGCCGTCGCTCGACTCCGACGAGCAATAGCGGTAAGAACTGAGCGCCCCTTGCCTCCCCTTTGGTACCATCTTGTTCGCCAGACCCTTGCGCATCTCCTAAACCCTCTGCATTGTGCTAGGACGACGCAGAGCCTCGGCAACGACCTCGACATCAAGCAACAGACGCCGCCCGCAACTCCGACGAGCTCCAGCGATTGCGTTCGTGCGCCCCTTGCCAAGCCGTCGCCAGGTTGAGCTTCAGCACGTCGTCGCGTTTCTGGTAAGCATCTCCGACGACCCCCTAGCCATCTGTAGCGCCGCGCCGCTGTAGGCAGAGCTCGCCGCCACCAGTAGCCATCGCCGCGCCGCCCAGCTTTGGTCATTTGATCCAGAGCCGTTGGATCTGGATCCAGCGTGCGAGATTAGTTCACTTAATGAACCGTTACGAGTAGATCTGGGCCGTGCAGATTATGTTGATCTAACGGCTCACAGGCACGATCCTGAGCGAAGCGGTACGGGCCAGTTAGATTAAGACGCGTGGCAGTAGTTTAGATTTAAAAACTGGATTTGAATCTATTAGATGTTCAAATTTGTTTTGGCTATAACTTTTGATCCCCACGTTAGAATTTGACAAATTTTATACCGTTGGAATCAGGAGAGCAAGCTCTTTCTAAATATGCAATGTGTTTAATGTTTTGCTTCTGTTAAAATGGTTTTATTTGCAGAAACTTGTGTAGGGCTAATTTGAGTATATGAAATGTTTAGGAAATGATTTAGGGTTTAAATATATGTTGTTTGGCAAGTTTTTAACTTGTTTATGAACCAGTACTGTATGCTTGCTTTGTTGAGTTTTAAAAATCATCACATATCATTTTGCATGCATGCATATATTTTTGATTGTATATGTTTTGTATGTGATTGTTGCTATATTTCTTTGTGTAGATTTTGGTGCTAGTGATTGTGATTGTGAGGAGTGTAGCTACTCTCCAAACTACCAAGGCAAGTGGTACTTCATGAATATTTTTATCCCTATGTTTTTCTACTAAGCATTAGAAATATTTTGCTAGACTTGCATGCTATAATTTTGCTTATATGCCTTGTTGGGAAATCCTAGTAATTGTAGAATTGCTAGGAAAATTTCTAAGTTAAGATGCTTATCTATGCCATGCTTAGCCTAGCTAGTAGCAACCAAGGGTTGGTGAAATATACATGCTATGATGAAAATATTTCTAAGTCTTTGGACTTGTGTTTTACCTAATAAAACAACTAAGTAAATGAAACACCTGGGTGTAATGGAAGGAATGGTTTGTGTTGAGTGGTTACACAAGGCCAGGGGACTGGTGAACCTTGTGTATCTCACTTGTGGAAAGCCACCCAGGAACAAAGAGATTTTAGAGGACAAGTGTTGAGAAGCTTCTAGTGCAGCCACTTGGCAATATGGGCTCTGCCTGGATCACATAGGTTGCTAGAACTTAGCCATTTGGACAGATGGTGGTAGTGGGATGATAGGTTGGAACGCGTCCATTTGGTCTAAGGGAAGGCTTCTGAAAGGTCCTGTCTTGGTGAAAATCAAGTCTGGTGGGGAAAGTGCACAACCTCTGCAGATGGAAAAATCTAAGTACTTAGCCATGTCCCTGGAAAAGGACAACTTGAGCATCAAGACATGGAAGCTATCAAGAATCCCCTCTTCCAAATTTCTAAGTAAAAACTTGTGGGTGAACAAGGGTGAAGGACCTCAATGTCTATTGGTGGTTCCTTGGGAAAAGTTTTGACAAAGAAAAACTTAGTGATTTCAACTAATAGGCAAAACCTATTTTGAGCAAAGCAAGCCAAGCTACACTTAGCCAAATTGCATATAGTATCTAGTCCACATAAATTATACTAAGGTATCACTTGCCAATACTATTCCAATGTATTGACCCACTGTGGCTGTAACTTGTGATGTTGCAGGTTACTCTGATGAGGATTAGGTGTCATGAGTCTACACTCAACATGTTTGCCTGTGGCACATGAAGATGAAGACTTTTATTTATTTACTTATTCAAACTCTTGTACTAGGCCTATGGCCTTAGAGTTGTAAAGACTATGTTTATCTCTGGAATGGATGTAATAATGACCTTTGTATCTGTGTACTTCATCTTAAACTATGGATGCTAGCTTTGATCCAGGGACTAGCATTGCAATCACAGGGATCCTTTTCCTTTATAAAGGAGAGATCTTACAGATGGTATCAGAGCACTGTGTTGCCTGTAGGATTATGACCCTAGGATTGGAAACCACTAAGGAAAATTTTTCAGCAACTTCTACACTTGTCTATTCTTCTCGTAAACTTTTCTAATCTTCCTTCTCATCTCTATTTGTAGATGAACTCCATCAACGAAGCCGTAAGGAAAGGACCACTCATGACAATGACTTTGGAGTGTGAGACAGAATTCCCCAAGGCTCTCAAGGACCTCATGGTTGCATTAGAGATACAAGGTGCAGTTGTGTACAAAGGTTTTCCTGTGATGGATGAAGGAGTTGAATACTGGTGGGTGCAACTCCACTTGTATAAAAACAAGGAAGACAACCACAAGGAAAAAGGATTCTGCATGTTCACCAATTCAGTGGTGCACACTACATTCTTTGAATCAGCAAGGGATGCAGCTTGGAAGACCATCAAAGAACTTGGTGATAGAGTCAAGCGCAGAATGTTCAACCTCCAAAGTGACCTAAAGGAAGAGAAGAAACATACCCAAGAGTTGGAAGCTACCAACCAAACCTTAAGAGGAGACATTATAGACTTAGTGATGGAGTCATGTGCGCAAGATAGACTGATTGCTTCCAGAAACATTGTGTTAGCCAACAGATCCAGTGAAATAGGATTGTAAACGTACTTCGTTAGTGGGACCACCACTTATCACCTTATTTTCCAAATGTTGCTTTAAAATAAGTTGAACCTTGACTGTTGTAATGGATCCATGTGTGCCATGACTTGTGTGTTTTGATTTCCAAGGATTTGTATGTGATGTTCTGTCTTGTGTTTTATCTTGAATTGTATTGTTCTAACTTTTGCTATCTTATAAATAGATTCCTACTGTTACCATCAGCACTATTGAGGAGTTCCAGGGAACTCGCTTTGGTCCTCGTATTGTTGAGCTTACTACCTTGCTCAATCTCCCTCTTCCTACCATCATGGTGCTTCCCCTCACCAAGTTTGAGAGGAAAGACCTTTGGGGCTTCAAGGTCAACCAGCCCGGACGCCAGACAGAGCCTACCACGGAGGCCATCATCTTCAAGCTCATGCATGATGACAAGGAGAGAGGCCTTGAGGTAGTCATGCATGATCTGATAGGATGTCTGCTAGGGAGACACTCCCGACAGGTTAGAGGTACTCACTTCCACGTCTTCGGTAGACGTGATGAGGATGGAGAGTCCATCGACTTCGAGGACGATTCGAGGGACACGGCGGAGCCGATTCGTCTATACCTCCAGGACTTAGAGGCTCTCATTAGGCACGTGGACTCTGATAGGACCGACGTCATGCTCAACAATGACAAACTTCAGGTGCAGCTTCGCGAGAAGGACAAGATCTTCGCAGAGCAAGATGAGATAGTCAAGGAGATGGAGGCGAAGTTCGAGAGCCAGGACAGGAAGTTCAAGAGTCAGGAGAAGCGAGTCCAGGATAGGAACAAGAAGATCCAGGACATGACTGAAGAACTGCAGGCCAAGGACTTCGAGCTCGAGCATCAGCAGACGGTGATTGAGAGGCTTCGTTCCCAGAAGAGGGCTCTCAAAGCCAAGATAGAGACCTTGACCACCAGCGTCGAGGAATACAAGACCGCGATGGAGAACGCAGGTCTTACCTTTGTCGAGGAGGAGGTTGATGCCGAGGAGTAGATTTGACTACTCATTTATCATTTATTATCATACTTGTCGTTGAGAACTTGTTATTTGACCATCCAACATGTGGATGGCTTGTTATTTGTGTGTGTTTTACTTTGCGAACTTGTTATCTGGTTGTTGAACCTTTATCATTATGTTGCATGTTTTGTGATTGTTTATGTGATGTATTGTGCATGAAAGCATCTATGGGTATCTCATTCTTATCTTTATTGAACCAACCACAGATGCCTCCCCGTCGTGCAAACCCCAACCCCAACAACAACAACAACATCACTACATAAATACAGCAAATGATGACCGCTCAAACTCAGCTGATGCAAATGATGACGACGCTCATCCAGAACCAAAACAACAACAACAACAATAATAACAACAATAACAACAACAACAACCCACCGGGTTTTGACATGCTTACCAGGTTCTTGAGATTGAGGCCAACAAAGTTCTCAGGAACGACTAATCCCATGGTGGCCAATGATTGGCTATGCTCTGTGAACAAGGACTTGGTAACTGTGGGCTGTACTGATGCCGAAAAGGTCAGATTTGCAGCACATTTGCTGGAAGGACCAGCCGCCACTTGGTGGGATAACTTCCAGATCACCACTCCCATAGAAGATGTGACATGGGCTATCTTTGAGGATGGCTTTCGTACTGCTCATATCTCATCTGGAGTGATGAGTCTGAAAAAGAAGGAGTTCCATAATCTAAAGCAGCGCCACCGCAGCGTGGCTGAATATATCGAGGAGTTCAACAATCTGGCGCGTTACGCACCGGATGAAGTTGACACTGATGCTAAGAGGAAAGAAAAGTTCCTCGAAGGGTTGAACGATGAGCTGAACCTGCAGTTGGCTGTGGCATATGTTCCCACATACCAGTCTCTTTGTGATAAGGCTGCTATTTTGGAGAACAAAATGAAGCAAGTTGAGAGCAGGAAGAGAAAGCACTCGGACAAGCACAGCTCGGGATCGTCTCACAAACGTTCCCATTATGATGACAGTGGAAGCTCAGGATCCCACAAGCATGGGAAATTCAATAAGCACCACAACCACAACCGTCATGACAACAAGCATCATCGTGGTCATGACAATGACAAGTACAAGAACCACAAGGGTGGATATAAGAGCCACCACAGTGGAAATGGAAGTGGCAGTGGAAGCCAGCCTGTCAAGAAGGACATTAGTCAGGTTGAATGCTTCAAGTGCAAGAAGATGGGGCATTATGCAAATGAATGCCCAGAAAAGAAAGTTGAAGGACCTAACAAGCCCAACCCTTTTCAGAAGGGACAGGTGAACCACATCAATGTGGAGGAAATCTATGAGGAGCCTGATGCTGATGCTGGTAAGTTCAAACTCAATTCTGTTCCAGCATCTCATTCATTCATATCAAGAGCATTTGTTGAAAGAAATGAACTGCCGGTAGAAACCATTGGGTGTCCTATAAAAGTAAGTTCTCCTGGTGGAGAAATGATAGTGAATTCAGGATGTCATGATCTAGTCATAGAGTTTGGGAAGTATAAGTTTCCCGTTAACTTGATAATTTTAAACTCCCAAGGATTGGATGTCATTTTGGGAATGGACTGGATGACTAAGTACAAGGGAGTGATAGATTGTGCCAACCATACTATCTCACTCACAACTCCAGAAAACAAAAGGATCAGATTCAAAACTAACTTTGAATCAAAAGGGAGTAAGCTAAATTCTCTTAAGGGGGTTAGCATAGACAGTGTGCCAATTGTGAGTGAATATCCGGATGTGTTTCCGGAAGAATTGCCGGGAATGCCACCAGATAGAGATGTGGAGTTCCTTATTGATTTGCTACCAGGATCTGGACCAATAGCAAAGAGACCATATAAGATGTCAGTTGATGAACTGAAAGAACTCAAAAACAACTCGGAGAGCAGTTGCAGAAAGGATTTATTCAACCAGGTTCTTCATCTTGGGGAGCCCCAGTTTTGTTCGTGGAGAAGAAAGATAGAAGTCAAAGGTTATGCATTGATTACCATTCACTCAATGAGGTGACCATCAAGAACAAATACCCTTTTCCTAGAATCAATGACTTGTTTGATCAATTGGAAGGAGCTTGTATGTTCTCAAAGATTGATCTCCGGTCAGGCTATTTCCAACTCAAGATAAGGGAGCAAGACATACCTAAGACAGCTTTCACCACAAGGTATGGATTGTATGAGTATACCGTGATGCCATTTGGTTTGACCAATGCTCCATCATACTTCATGAATATGATGAACAAGGTGTTCATGGAATTCCTTGATAAGTTTGTTGTCATTTTCATCGATGACATTTTAATCTACTCCAAGAGCAAAGAAGAGCATGAAGGACATTTGCGTTTGATACTCGAGAAACTTAGAGAGCATAAACTGTATGCCAAATTCAGCAAGTGTGAATTCTGGTTGAATGAAGTTGGATTTCTTGGACATGTTATGACAAAAGATGGTGTAGCAGTTGATCCTGCTAAAGTTTCAGCTGTAACTGAATGGGAATCTCCCAAGTCAGTGAAGGAAATTCGTAGTTTCCTTGGCTTAGCAGGTTACTACAGAAGGTTCATTGAGAATTTCTCCAAGGTAGCTAAGCCTATGACAGAATTGCTAAAGAAAGACAAGAAATTTGCTTGGTCTGAAGGTTGTGAACTCAGTTTTCAGGAATTGAAGAAGAGACTTGTGACAGCACCAGTATTGTGTTTGCCAGACTTGGAAAAAGATTTTCAAGTATATTGTGATGCATCTTATCATGGTTTGGGCGCAGTACTTATGCAAGAAGGAAAAGTTGTGGCTTGTGCCTCGAGACAACTCAAATCTCATGAAGTGAACTATCCTACTCATGATTTAGAGTTAGCCTCTGTTGTCCACGCACTCAAAACATGGAGACACTATCTTTTGGGAAAGCGATGTGAAGTGTTCACAGATCACAAGAGTTTGAAGTATATCTTCACCCAGAAGGAAATTAATATGAGACAAAGAAGATGGCTAGAACTCATCAAGGACTATGACTTAAGTTTGCAATACCATCCCGGTAAAGCAAATGTTGTAGCGGATGCCTTAAGCCGTAAGGTTTTTGTGAATGGCCTTACCAAAGGAGAATTGCCAGATGATTTGTGTGCCCAATTTAGAGATCTCAGATTGGAAATTGTGCCTGAAGGACATCTCATGTCTTTGGATGTTCAACCCACTTTGTTGGACAAGATCAAAGAAGCCCAGAAGATTGATAAGGAGATTGAAGAGATTAAAGAAAAGATTGGCAAAGGAAAAGCCAAAGGGTTCCGTGAAGATGAACAGGGTACTTTATGGCATGGGAAACGTATCTATGTTCCACAAGATCCGGAGCTTCGGAAACTGATTTTGCAAGAAGCACACAACTCACCATATTCCATTCATCCGGGTAACACCAAAATGTACATGGATAGAAGGAAAGATTTTGGTGGAATAATCTCAAGAAGGACATCGCCGAACATATTGCTTTGTGTGATGTGTGTAGTAGAGTGAAAGCGGAACATCTGAAACCATCCGGTTTGCTTCAACCACTACCTATTCCTGATTGGAAGTGGGACAAGATTGGTATGGATTTCATTACCGGATTACCAAGGACCCGGTCAGGATATAATTCTATTTGGGTAGTAGTGGATCGCCTAACTAAAGTAGCTCATTTCATACCCGTGAAGACAACCTATACAAGTGCTAAGTTGGCTAAGATCTACATGAGTAGAATTGTATGTCTACATGGAGTGCCAAAGAGCATTGTGTCTGA
The DNA here is from genome assembly GCA_916181665.1 of Avena sativa. Lineage (NCBI taxonomy): Eukaryota > Viridiplantae > Streptophyta > Magnoliopsida > Poales > Poaceae > Avena > Avena sativa. The sequence goes on along the minus strand of OV702295.1, from coordinate 302,264,555 downwards.
TAGGGGAACCCAATTCACATCCCATTTTTGGAGACAGCTACATGAGTCATTGGGAACGAGGTTGGAATTCAGCACTGCTTTTCATCCTCAAACTGATGGGAAAACAGAAAGGACTAATCAGATTCTTGAAGACGTGTTGAGGGCATGTGCCCTAGACTATGGAGCCAGTTGGGATGAAAGTCTGCCTTACGCAGAATTTTCGTATAACAACAGCTATCAAGCCAGCATTGAGATGGCACCATTTGAGTTTCTCTACGGGAGAAAATGTACCACCCCATTGTTATGGAATGGTGTGGGAGAAAGAAGTTTGTTCGGACCAGAACTTATCAAAGAAGCCGAAGAGAAGGTAAAGTTGGTTAAAGACAGATTGAAGATAGCATAGTCCCGACAGAAAAGCTATGCAGATCCTAAGCATAGAGAAGGCACCTACGAAGTTGGTGATAGAGCTTATCTTAGAGTGTCACCACTTCGTGGAGTGAAGAGATTCGGAGTCAAAGGAAAATTGGCACCAAGATATGTTGGACCATTCAAGATTCTGGGTCGTAAAGGAGAAGTTGCTTATGAAATTGAACTGCCAGAGTCTTTGTCAGCCGTTCATAATGTGTTTCATGTGAGTCAGCTTAAGAAATGTCATCCAGAAATGGAAGAAACTTCTTTGAAGGATACTATACCTTTGGAAGAGGTTCAGTTGGAGAGTGATCTCACTTATGAAGAGAAGCCTATCAAGATTCTTGAGATTGCAGAAAGAGTCACACGGACCAAGACTATCAAATTTTGCAAAGTTCAGTGGAACCATCATTCCGAAGAGGAAGCCACATGGGAAAGAGAAGATGATCTTCGGAAAGACCACCCTCACCTATTTGCTAGCCAATCCGAATCTCGAGGGAGAGATTCACCTTAAGGGGGTTAGATTTGTAACATCCCTAAAATCATGTTTCAAACTTATGCATATCATCCATGCATCCATGATCATATGATTTTCATTTCAAACAAATCATTTCAGAAACAGAAGCATTTATGCTTATTATTTCATGTAAGTTTGCTCTAGCCTTAGTGCTATCTTCCAAGGAGAAGAATACTTGTTTTGGTTCAGTAAGGTTTGCAATTCAAACTTAGGCACTTTCAAAAGTTTGAACAAGTTTCAAAACAAAATGAGTAATAAAACCAATATTATGCCTAATTGAATATATATCATAAAGGCTTGGTTTTATTTTATTTTCTTATGAACAAAGTGTTTTGATTAAACAGTGGTGTTTGACACACATTTGAGTGCAAGGTTTACAGTATAAAAACCTAGAGAAGATTTGAATTCAAACTCATTTGATTTGGATTTGAAAATCATTCCAGAAAATCAAAACAGAAAAAGAAAAGGAGAAAAGAAATAGAAAAAGGCCAGCGCCAGCAATTGAGCCCAGCAACAGATCCAGCCCAGTTAGCCCACCCGGGTTCCCCTCTCTCCTTCTCACTCGCGAACGAACCCAACAAGTCACTAACGCCAGGACCCCACCCCCTCTCTGTTTAACTCGCTGACGAGTGGACCCTGCGACCACGTCGCCTTCGTCGTCAATCACGCGTGCCTGCGATGCTCGCTCCGCCGTTACCTCGCCGCTGTTACTGCGCGCTTAATTGCCATTGATACGCCACGTGATCCTCGCCCCCGCTCTGGCTATAAGATCCTCTCTGCACCGCGGCCATTTCCCCTCACCTAGCGCCACCTCTACGCCCCCAGGATGCCCGCAATTGCCTCTACACCGCCGCAGACAGAGCAACTCCGGCAGGCGATTCCGGTAAGCTCCGACCGCCCCTCTGTCTCTGGTTCAAACGAGCGTGATCGACATGTCCTTGTGCATCTGCTAACACCCCTGGTTTGCCTGCTCGTGACCCAGGTCATCGTTCTCATTCACGCACGCAACCACCAGCGCCGTTGCTCGACTCCGACGAGCAATAGCGGTAAGAACTGAGCGCCCCTTGCCTCCCCTTTGGTACCATCTTGTTCGCTAGACCCTTGCGCATATCCTAAACCCTCTGCCTTGTGCTAGGACGACGCAGAGCCTCGGCAACGACCTCGACATCAAGCAACAGACGCCGTCCGCAACTCCGACGAGCTCTAGCGACTGCGTCCGTGTGCCCCTTGCCAAGCCGTCGCCAGGTTGAGCTTCAGCACGTCGTCGCGTTTCTGGTAAGCGTCTCCGACGACCCCCTAGCCATCTGTAGCGCCGCGCCGCTGTAGGCAGAGCTCGCCGCCGCCAGTAGCCATCGCCGCGCCGCCCAGCTTTGGTCATTTGATCTAGAGCCATTGGATCTGGATCCAGCGTGCGAGATTAGTTCACTTAACGAACCATTACGAGTAGATCTGGGCCGTGCAGATTATGTTGATCTAACGGCTCACAGGCACGATCCTGAGCGAAGCGGTACGGGCCATTTAGATTAAGACGCGTGGCAGTAGTTTAGATTTAAAAACTGGATTTGAATCTATTAGATGTTCAAATTTGTTTTGGCTATAACTTTTGATCCCCACGTTAGAATTTGACAAATTTTATACCGTTGGAATCAGGAGAGCAAGATCTTTCTAAATATGCAATGTGTTTAATGTTTTGCTTCTGTTAAAATGGTTTTATTTGCAGAAACTTGTGTAGGGCTAATTTGAGTATATGAAATGTTTAGGAAATGATTTAGGGTTTAAATAAATGTTGTTTGGCAAGTTTTTAACTTGTTTATGAACCAGTACTGTATGCTTGCTTTGTTGAGTTTTAAAAATCATCACATATCATTTTGCATGCATGCATATATTTTTGATTGTATATGTTTTGTATGTGATTGTTGCTATATTTCTTTGTGTAGATTTTGGTGCTAGTGATTGTGATTGTGAGGAGTGTAGCTACTCTCCAAACTACCAAGGCAAGTGTTACTTCATGAATATTTTTATCCCTATGTTTTTCTACTAAGCATTAGAAATATTTTGCTAGACTTGCATGCTATAATTTTGCTTATATGCCTTGTTGGGAAATCCTAGTAGTTGTAGAATTGCTAGGAAAATTTCTAAGTTAAGATGCTTATCTATGCCATGCTTAGCCTAGCTAGTAGAAACCAAGGGTTGGTGAAATATACATGCTATGATGAAAATATTTCTAAGTCTTTGGACTTGTGTTTTACCTAATAAAACAACTAAGTAAATGAAACACCTGGGTGGAATGGAAGGAATGGTTTGTGTTGAGTGGTTACACAAGGCCAGGGGACTGGTGAACCTTGTGTATCTCACTTGTGGAAAGCCACCCAGGAACAAAGAGATTTTAGAGGCCAAGTGTTGAGAAGCTTCTAGTGCAGCCACTTGGCAATATGGGCTCTGCCTGGATCACATAGGTTGCTAGAACTTAGCCATTTGGACAGATGGTGGTAGTGGGATGATAGGTTGGAACGCGTCCATTTGGTCTAAGGGAAGGCTTCTAAAAGGTCCTGTCTTGGTGAAAATCAAGTCTGGTGGGGAAAGTGCACAACCTCTGCAGATGGAAAAATCTAAGTACTTAGCCATGTCCCTGGAAAAGGACAACTTGAGCATCAAGACATGGAAGCTATCAAGAATCTCCTCTTCCAAATTTCTAAGTAAAAACTTGTGGGTGAACAAGGGTGAAGGACCTCAATGTCTATTGGTGGTTCCTTGGGAAAAGTTTTGACAAAGAAAAACTTAGTGATTTCAACTAATAGGCAAAACCTATTTTGAGCAAAGCAAGCCAAGCTACACTTAGACAAATTGCATATAGTATTTAGTCCACCTAAATTATACTAAGGTATCACTTGCCAATACTATTCCAATGTATTGACCCACTGTGGCTGTAACTTGTGATGTTGCAGGTTACTCTGATGAGGATTAGGCGTCATGAGTCTACACTCAACATGTTTGCCTGTGGCACATGAAGATGAAGACTTTTATTTATTTACTTATTCAAACTCTTGTACTAGGCCTGTGGCCTTAGAGTTGTAAAGACTATGTTTATCTCTGGAATGGATGTAATAATGACCTTTGTATCTGTGTACTTCATCTTAAACTGTGGATGCTAGCTTTGATCCAGGGACTAGCATTGCAATCACAGGGATCCTTTTCCTTTATAAAGGAGGGATCTTACAAGTATATGCTTGACAAAGTATAAGTTCGCAATCTCAATGAAGGGGTTCATAGCATGGAAAACAAAAAAAATCTACCGCATGCATACAAAGAAGCCAAGATCTATATACTAGATTGAAGCAAAGAGTCAATTAGAGTACTCACCCTCGAAGATTCCAAAGCAGTTAACGAGAGCAGATTCTCGTGGGTGATGTAGTCGTACACTTGCCGATCTCAAGATCGCATAGATGATCCTTCTGGCGCTGCGTTCCGGCAGCGCTTCCACAATCGGTCACACGTTCGGTACTCGATGAAGACATTCCTCCCCTTGTTCCAGCAGGCAGCAGAGGTTGTAGTTCTCCCCTCGCGATTCCGGCAGCACGACGGCATGGTGTCGGAAGTATAGGGAAGATCCCGCAGGGCTTCGCCTAAGCCGGTGCGAGTTATGGTGGATCTAGGGTTTCCGGCGATCTAGGTTTAGAAGGCCGAAGAGGAGGAGGAGGTGCCGGCGGCGGCTAGGGCGACGGTTACGGGCCGGGGAGGCGCGAGGCGGCGGCGGCGCAGCGACGCAGGGCGGTGGTGACGCACGGGTGGGGAGGGCTAGTGTTGTGTGCTTTGGGGCTGTCCTCACTACTAGGAAAACGGCTATAGGTAATCCACACTTCTGTGGCGCACTTGCTAGTGGTGCCCCACGGGTAAAATAGGCGTGGCGCACTGCCCACAGGTGCCCTATGGCTAACTGTCATAAGCGTGGCGCACATGGGGGTGGTGCGCCACGGCTATGTGTGGGCCAGGGCACATGTGGCCACATCACACATACCCGTAGCGCACTAGGTCAAGGTGCGCTACGGATGTTTCACTTATCCATAGGGCACCTTGACCTAGTGCGCTACGGGCATGTTTGCTGTTGCAGCTGGGTCAACTTAGCCGTAGGGCACTCTGCCCTAGTGCCCTACGGCTAAGTGGCATGCACCAACTCCACCGCCCCCCCGTGGACCGCCTTTTTAGGCTTTGCAAAAAATAAAAGAAAATGATAAACACTTAAAAAAATTAAATCCTTTCATATTTAGGTAGGTAATGTGGTATAGCTTCTAGTAAAATTAACAAACATGAGTTTCGACTTTATTTGCAAAAAAAGTCATGCCACGGTAAAAAGGCCGTAACTTTTGCATACGATATCGAAAAAAATCGTATAATATACCAAAATGACGAGAACGAGATTTCGCATCCGCTCGCAACCACCTTCGGTCGTTTAGCGTTTTTTTAGATTTTCAAAATTCGAAAAGAGTAAAAAGTTACGGTCAAAAGACCGTTTTTTCCTGCAGAAAAAAAATAGAGGGCGACTTACCCGTAGCGCACCACCACCTAGTGCGCCACAGATAAGCTTGGGCGGGATTCAAATTTGAATCCCCACCCCGCCCTCCTCCCTTTTCCTTTCCCCTTTTCCCTTCCCCTTTTCCCTCTTCCTCTCCCTTTCCCTTCTCCTTCTTCCTTCTTCTTTCTCTCTTCTTCCTTCTTCCTTCTCCTCCTTCCCCTTCTCCTCTCCTTGCAGTGACGGTGCGACGTCGGCCTCCTTCTCCTCCTCCTCGCAATGACAACGGGGGACGGCGGTGCAACGGTGGCCTCCTTCTCCTCCTCCTCGCAGTGACAACGGGCGACGGCGGCATCCTTCTCCTCACCAACCTCCCTTCCTCCCTCTCTTCCTCCATCTCTTCCTACCTCCCTCTCTTCCTCCATCTCTTCCTTCCTCCCTCTCTTCCTCCATCTCTTCCTTCCTCCCTCTTTTCCTACCTTCCTTTCTCCAACCACACCCTTTCTACCACCTCGACACCGGCGAGGACTAGAGCGGCCACGACCCCTCCCTGCCACGGCCATGCTCCGGCGAGGTGACACGACTGCGGCGGCGATGCACGGACCCGATTGCTTTTGCAATTCAAAATGAGGGTGTTTTTTGCATTTTTTTATTTTTGAAAAAACATCCGTGGCGCACCTGTACCCCTACCCGTGGCGCACCTGGTAGTGCGCCACTCCTATCTCGATATAATCGTGGCGCACCATGCAGTGCGCCATGGCTACGAGATAGCTGTAGCGCGAGGCCCGTGGCGCACTGCTAGTGCGCCACAGAAGGCCTTTTCAGGTGCGCCACGAATAGGCGTTTTTCTAGTAGTGCCTCCCCCTCTATTGATGAGAGGGATGGCAGCTTGGGAGAGGGTAGTTTGAATCAATAGCCAAACCCAAGTTGGATAGAAGGAAGGACTCTTTCCTTCTTCTACTAGGAAACTATTGTTCCAGTTTGACTTTTCAAACCTCCCTTTTTGACTTTCAATTTAGAGCTTTATTTCTCTCTCGCAAATGCCCAACCAAAGTGACCTAGGATATGATCCAATTATTCCACTTAACCATGACACATTCATGTACCATTCCCCTTCCGGTCCGGTGAACCTTCTAGACCCTTCTAGAACCTCTCTGATGAAAACATCGGAATCTTTCCCGAACTCCGAAATCAGACTTTCCTTATATGAATCTTATTCTCCGGACCATTCCGGTTCTCCTCGTGATATCCCGGATCCCATCCGAGACTCCAAACAACATTCGGTCTCTTACTCATCATTCCATAACTACTCAACAACATTGAATCCTTAAGTGTGTCTCCCTACGGTTCGTGAATTATGCGTACATGACCGAGACACTTCTCCAATTAATAACACATAGAGGAATCTGGAAATTCATATGGCTCCCACATATTTCTATGATTACTTTGCGATCGAATGAACCACTTACATGTGATACCAATTTCCCTTTGTCTCGCGATAGTTTACTTATCTAAGGTTTGATCGTCGGTATCTCTGCATACCTAGTTCAACCTCGTTACCGATATAGACATTGGATCCAGCGCACTTGGAACCACACCGAGCTCTGTAGTGAACTCCTTCATCCATATCGCCTCTTGTGAAGTCTACAAAGCAGCTATGTATTCCGATTCAGTTGAAGATCTCGCCACAACGCTTTGCTTTGCACTCCTCTAGCTAAATGTTGCACCATTCAAAGTAAATATGTATCTAGATTGAGATTTAGAATCATCCGAATCATTGTTCCAACTAGCATCGGTGTAACCATTAACAACGAGTTGTTCATCACCTCCATAAGAAAGAACCATATCCTTAGTTTTTTCTCAAGTACTTAAGGATGTTTTTGACCGCTGTCCAATGATCCACTCCTGGATCACTTTGATATCTGCTAGTCAAACTAACAACATATGCAATGTCGGGTCTAGTACATAGCATGTCATAGATAAGAGATCCTATGGCTGAGGCATAGGGAGTTTTACTCATCCTTTCTCTATCTTCTGCCGTTGCGGGACTTTGAGTTTTACTCAAGGTCGTATTGGGCAACATGGGCAAGAACCCTTTCTTGATATCTTCCATTCCAAACCTCTTTAGAACTTTTCCAAATATGTACTCTGTGACAATGATATTAGGCGTATCGATCTATCTCTATAAATCTTTATGCCTAATATGTAAGCTGCTTTGCCAAGATCTTTCATTGAAAAACTATTATTCAAATAATCCTTGACACTATTAAGAAGGTCTACATCATTCCCAATCAACAATATGTCATCTACATATAGTATTAACAATGCTACAGAGCTCCCACTCACTTTCTTGTAAATATAAGCTTCTCCATAAGTTTGTATAAAACCAAAACATTGATTCCACCTCCGGGATGCTTGCTTCAATCCATAAATGGACCGTTGAAGTTTGCATACCTTGTTAGCATCTTTAGGATCGACAAAACCTTTGGGTTGTACCATATACAACTCTTCATCAATGTCTCCATTGAGGAACGCTGTTTTGACATCCATCTGCCATATCTCATAATCATAATATGCAGCGATTGCTAATAAAATATTCATAGACTTTAGCTTCACTACTGGTGAGAAAGTCTCATCGTAGTCAACTCCTTGAATTTGTCGAAACCCTTTTGCGACAAGTCGAGCTTTATAGACAGTAACATTACCATCAACATCTATTTTCTTCTTGAAAATCCATTTGTTCTCGGCATCCTTCCGGCCATCCGGTAAGTCCACCAAAGTCCATACTTGGTTTTCATACATGGATCCAATCTCGGATTTTATGCATTCTTGCCATTTATTGGAATCTGGGCTCATCATTGCTTCCTCATATGTCGCAGGGTCATCGGTGTTGTCCACCAACATGACACTCATAACGGGATCATACCAATTAGGAGTGGTACGAGTTCACGTTGACCTACGAGGTTCCGTAGTTACTTCAACCGAAGTTTCATGATCAACATCATTAACTTCCTCTCTTATTGGCATAGGCGCCACAAGAACCACTTCCGGTGCTGCGCTACTCTCAAGTCTGAGAGAAGTTTAAACAACCTCGCCGAGTTCTACTTTCCTTCCAGTCACTTCTTTCGAGAGAAACACCTTCTCTAGAAAGGATACATTCTTAGCAACGAAGATTTTGCCTTCGGATCTATGATAGAAGGTATACCCAATAGTTTCCTTTGGGTATCCTATAAAGACGCTATTTTTTCCGCTTTGGGTTCAAGCTTGTTTGGCTGTAACTTCTTTACATAAGCTTCGCAACCCCAAACTTTAAGGAACGACAATTTAGGTTTCTTCCCAAACCATAATTCATACGGTGTCGTTTCAACGGATTTAGATGGTGCCCTATTTAAAGTGAATGCGGCTGTTTCTAATGCATAACCCCAAAACTATAGCGGTAAATCTGTAAGTTACATCATAGAACGAACCATATCTAAGAGAGTTCGATTACGACGTTCGGACACACCATTACGATGTGGTGTCCCCGAAGGTGTCAATTGTGAAAGTATTCCGCATTTCTTCAAATGCTCACCAAACTCGTAACTTAGATATTCACCTCCACGATCAAATCGTAGAAATTTAATCTTCTTGTTACGTTGATTCTCTACTTCACTTTGAAATTCCTTAAACTTCTCGAAAGTTTCGGACTTATGTTTCATGAAATAGATATACCCATATCTACTCAAGTCATCCGTGAAGGTAAGAACATAACGATATCCATCGCACGATGCTACACTCATTGGGCCACACACATCGGTATGTATGATTTCCAATAAGTCCATAGCTCGCTCCATCATACTAGAAAATGGAGTCTTAGTCATTTTTTACCCATCAGACATGCTTCGCATCTTTCAAGTGATTCGAAATCAAGTGATTCAAGAGTCCATCGGAATGGAGTTTCATCATACACTTCACTCCAATATGACCAAGATGACAGTGCCACATATAGGTCGAGTTATCGCTCAATTTCAAACGTTTAGCTTCAATGTTATTAATGTGTGTATTTCTACAATCGAGATTCAATAAGAATAGACCATCTATCAAAGGTGCATGTGCATAAAACATATTACTCATATAAATGACAACCATTATTCTCGGACTTAAACAAGTAACCGTATCGCAATAAACATGATCCAGATATAATGTTCATGCTCAACGCAGGCACCAAATAACAATTATTTAAGTATAAAACTAATCCTGATGGTAGATGAAGAGGTAGCGTGCCAACCGCGATCACATCAACCTTTGATCCATTTCCAATGTGCATCGTCTCCTCTTTCTTCGCTAGCTTACGTCTATTCTGCAGCACCTGTTTCGGGTTAGAAATATGAGCAACCGAACCAGTATCAAATACCCAGGCACTACTACGAGTACTAGTGAGATACACATCAATAACATGTATATCGGATATACCTTTCTTATTGATGTTGTCGTTCTTCAAATCCGCCAAGTACTTAGGGCAATTCCGTTTCCAGTGACCCTCTCCCTTGCAGTAAAATCACTCAGTATCAGGCTTAGGCCTAGCCTTGGTCTTCTTTGCCAGCGCGGTAACTTTCTTACCGCCTTCTTGAAGTTTCCCTTTTCCTTAGACTTGCCTTGATTCTTGAATTTGGTGGTCTTATTGACCATCAACACTTGGTGCTCTTTCTTGATCTCCACTTCCGCAGACTTTAACATGGAGAAGAGTTTGGGCAATGACTTGTCCATGTTTTGCATATTGTAGTTCATCACAAAGTCCTTGTAACTTGGTGGCAGTGATTGGAGGACACGGTGAATCCCCAAAGCATTAGGAATCACTATACCCAAGCTTTGAAGCTTGATTGCATGCCCAGACATCTTAAGCACGTGCTCACTAACGGAGCTGCCCTCTTCCATCTTGCAGTTAAAGAACTTTTCACAAGCCTCATAACTCTCAACTGCCGCGTGAGCCTCAAATATCATTTTGAGTTCACGGACAATATCATGTGGGTCATGGTTCTCAAACCTTTTCTGAAGCTCCGATTCCAAACCATACAAGATAGCACACTGAACTGTGGAGTACTGATTCTTCCGAGCAAGGAAAACATTCTTTACCTCATCGATAGCATCAGCTGCAGGTGGGTCATCCAACGGTGCATCCAGCACATAGGTCAAATTACCAGCATTGAGGACAATACTCAAGTTGCAAAACCAATCCACGAAGTTGCTTCCATTGTTTTTCAACTTTTCTTTCTCTAGGAACACATTAAAATTGATGGTAGGGGCCGCCATTGATCTACAACATATTTGCAATAGTTTAGACTAAGTTTATGACAAATTGAGTTCTGATTAATAGTTAAATTAATCTAGGTGAACTCCTACTCAAAAAAATATCCCTCACATTGTTTTAGTGATCACACGAACCAAATCCACCACATCAAAACCGATCATCACGAGAGTTGATGTAGCTTCAATGGCGAACAATCAACATGTTCATCATATCTACTATATGACTCATGCTTTACCTTTCGGTGATCCGTGTTTCGAGACCATGTCTGTACATTCTAGGCTCGTCAAGATCAAACCTTAGTTTCCACATGAGCAAATCTGGCTTGCTCCCGTTGTATACACTCGCAGAATCTAACACACCCGATCATCACGTGGTGCTTCGAAACAATGAGCTTTAGCAACGTTGCTTACTAAGGATGAACACTTTATAACTTGATATTTTGTGAGAGGGATCTTCTTATAATGCTACCGTCACGAACTAAGCAATACAAGATGCATAAAAGGATTAACATCACATGCAATTCATAATATGTGATATGATATGGCCTTTTTTCTTGTGTTTCTGATCTCCATCTTCAAGCACGAACATGACCTCCATCATCACCGGCATTGCGTCAAGGTCAATGGTGCCACTCCATGGTTGTCATCCACCAGTATCAACTATTACAACTACTTTTAATAATAGACACACAGGTCCTAACGGAATTAAAAGACAACCATATGGCTCCTGCCGGTTGCCAACTTACAATAAGGAACATTGCATACATCATATATAATCATAATCATGGCCATATCACATCACAACACACCCTTGCAAAACAAATTTAGACGCCTCTAATTTTCTTTGCATATTTTATGTGGTTTGGGGCTTTCAATAAGTGTCGTTATAACTTACAAACAAGAGCCATAACATTGATACTAGTATTATCAATTACCCGTTGTAAATTAGATCTTCACTATGTTGGGAGAAACAGGCACCCGCAAAGCCACTTATGCAATTCAAGTTGCATGTCAAGCGTGGAGAAAGTCTCATGAACGATGTCATATAAGGTTAGCCCGGGCCGCTTCATCCCACCATCCCGCAAGATGCAAAGTACACAAGAAGTAATCGACAACAAAAGCATCAACGCCGACAATGACCATTGTGTTCTACTCGTGCAACAGATCTACATATAGACACGGCTCTGATACCACTGTAGGGGTTCGTAGCATGGAAAAAAATTCTACTGCATGCATACAAACAAGCCAAGATCTATCTACTAGATTGAAGCAACGAGTCAATTAGAGTACTCACCCTCGAATATTCCAAAGCGGTTAACGAGAGCATATTCTCGTGGGTGATGTAGTCGTACACTTGACGATCTCAAGATCGCATAGACGATCCTTTCGGCGCTACGTTCCGGCAGCGCTTCCGCAGTCAGTCACATTGTTCGGTACTCGAGGAAGACCCTCCTCTCCCTTGTTCCAGCAGGCAGCAGAGGTTGTAGTTCTCCCCTTGCGATTCCGGCAGCACGACGGCGTGGTGTCGGAAGTATAGGGAAGATCCCGCAGGGCTTCGCCTAAGCCGGTGATAGTTATGGTGGATCTAGGGTTTCCAGTGATCTAGGTTTAGAAGGCGGCTAGGACGATGGCGACGGTCCGGCGGCGGCGCAGGGCGGTGACACGGCGGCGGCGGCTTGGCGGCGGCGCACGGGTGGGGAGGGCTGGTGTTGTGTGCTTTGGGGCAGGCCTCCCCCTCTATTTATGAGAGGGAGGGCAGCTTGGGAGAGGGGAGTTTGAATCAATACCCAAACCCAAGTTGGATAGAAGGAAGGACTCTTTCCTTCTTCCACTAGGAAACTATTGTTCTAGTTTGACTTTTCAAACCTCCCTTTTGACTATCAATTTAGAGCTTTATTTCTCTCTCGCAAATGCCCAACCAAAGTGACCTAGGATATGATCCAATCATTCCACTTAACCATTACACATTCATGTAACATTACCCTTCCGGTCCGGTGAACCTTCTAGACCCTTCTAGAACCTCTCTGATGAAAACATCAGAATCTTTCCCGAACTCCAGAATCGGACTTTCCTTATATGAATATTATTCTCTGGACCATTCCGGATCTCCTCGTGTTATCCTGGATCCCATCCGAGACTCCGAACAACATTTGGTTTCCCTAATTACATTCGATATCTACTAAACAACATCGAATCCTTAAGTGTGTCTCCCTACGGTTCATGAATTATGCGGACATGACCGAGACACTTCTTCGATCAATAACACATAGAGGAATCTGGAAATTCATATAGCTCCCACATATTTCTATGATTACTTTGCGATCGAATGAACCACTTACATACGATACCAATTTCCCTTTGTCTCGCGATAGTTTACTTATCTAAGGTTTGATCGTCGGTATCTCTGCATACCTAGTTCAACCTCGTTACCGATAAGTACTCTTTTCTCGTTCCCGTGATATGTGATCCCTTGTGAGACAGTCACATGCTTGCAAGCTAATTGGATGACATTCCACCGAGAGGGCCTAGAGTATATCTGTCTGTCATATGGATGGACAAATCCCACTCTTGATCCATGTGCCTCAACACATACTTTCCGAACACTCAATGCCACCTTTATAGCCACCCAGTTACGGTGTGGTGTTTGATGTCATCAAAGCATCCTTCCGGTGATGGTGATTAGCATGATCTCATGGTCGAAGAAATTAGGTTACTATGTATCAGAAAGCTTATCGCAAATGAACTATTGAAATGACTTGATCTTTATGCTAGGCTTATCCATAGGAGTATGTCCATCATACCATTCTCCTAATGATATGATCTCGTTGTTAATAACATCTCAATGTTCATGATCGAGAAACCACGGTCATCTATTAACCAACAAGCTAGTATTATAAAGAGGATTTATCAGGGACTCTAATTTTAGTTTACAAATCACACAAGTATTAATGTTTCCTGTTAATACTATTATAGCATGAATGTAAACATTTATCATAAACACAAAGATATAATAATAACCATTTTTATTATTGCCTCTAGGGCATATCTCCAACACTCAGGTCCCTTGAATACGAGGGTCGCACCTCATGCTACTCAACTTTAGTCACCTGTAAGTTCTTGTCATAGTAAGTACATGTGTATCATAGATAACCTCCAACGGGGTACCCCTTGCACATGATACAGGAGCTATCCCATAATCAAAATGACAAGGCAAGCATACAATGAGCATCTCAGCAATCTTCTTATTTACCATGGGAATATGGTGTTTTTTCTCTCTTTCCTCTTTTCAATGTGTCTCTTTTTTATAAGAAGAAAGCTTCATAGATGTTATTATGGTGATGTTGCATGTTTCCACCATGATTAGGCATGGCTTAGGCTAGCGGCCCAGGCGTTTCTCTAACACACATACATAACTCCATGGACTTACAAGCTCCCCTTTTATTTCACACCGGCGACATCCATCGACAAAAGAGCATGATATCAACTGTGTACAAAGTACAGGTGCAATGTTGAAAGCGTTCCCCGTGACAGCACGGTTCTGCTAATTCCAATGTATAAGTGCAAGCATATACAACATAGATGACATAATGGTTCAAATTTATTAGGGGCAAGAAATATAAAGTGTGCCATCAAGTTTGTGAGAACTTTAATCACTAAGTTTTCACATAACAAAATACTTTTTAATTGGAAGATAGATGAAAACAAGAATATACTTGGAATGGTGTAACACACCATGAATAGGAATTTATAGTGGACACTTTGGAATAACTTGGTTTCTTGGGAGTTGGATGCATGAGTAGAACTTACTCATACAAGTGGAGGCTAGCAAAAGACTAGGAGCAACCAAATAAGAGAGCAATAATGGCCATAATCATGCAGAGCGACAAAACATTACTAATCAAAGCATAGAGTGGTACTACAAGTCAAGGACTAAATGATCATAGAGGCTATGGTGACTCGTTCATAGTCATAACATGGTGTGATTATGTGTCAAGTCAACCCAAACAAAGCATCAAAGGAGAATACCACAATACTATGCTTTTGCATGCTAAAACAACGCATGATTTTTTTCAAGGCACACTAAGCAATCCCAATTGTTTAGAACAAGTCATGCTACAGAAATAATAACTAAGCATAAGGTCAAAACAACACCTAGCATGACATGCTAAAGTCTAAGTCATAGTCAAAGCAAGCTCTTCTTGCACCATTCAAGCAAGAACTTTCTACTCCTTTCCAACACCAATCAACTTATTTGAAACAACACAACAAGAACAGGGGTCCAAACTACTTTATTCAAGCAAACTAGAAAAACTAAGCAAAGCAAACGAAAACTAAGACGCTCCAAGAACAACACAATAGTGCATGAAACAATAAAAATGAAGTGTCTAGAAAGACCTGGACTTTTTATTGATGAAGAAGGGGATGCCTTGGGAATCCCCAAGCTTTGACACTTGTACCTTTTAGATATTTCTTGGGGTGACACAGGGTGGCACCCCAAGATTGAGATTTTTTCCATTCTTCATCTCATTACATTATTTTTTCTGTACACCTGAAATTTTTCCTTCATACAAAACTTCACACAATCTTCATTAGCAACATTAGTGTATTCAAAAGATAATAGACCCTTGGGTTTAGCTTTGGAACAGCAAAACTTTCACTAAAAACACAAGCTACTGTAGCAATTCCCTCAAAAATCTCAATTTCCCAAAAAGAACCCAAACAGGAATCAATAAGAAGCAAATGCAAATAATGGCAGAAATCTGTCAAAACAGACGAGCAGGTAGAAACCGATTTTTTAGAAAATAATCTGTTGCTCAAATAAAAAAGTGTTGAACTAATGAAAGTTATCTAACATACTGGGAGGTTTATTCGTAAATTTTCAGCTTAATCCGACTTACAGAGACTCAAGAATTTTTATGGTGGAGGACAGAAATCTGTTTCGGGACAGCAACTCCCCAAATCTTACTTCTCTCTCATTAGAGGTCATTCTTGGCACAAAAAGCAAACAAAAAGGATAAGGAGAGGTCATTATTGAAGCAATAACTTCCAAGACTCAAGGAAACTCTTGGGTTATCTCCCAACAAGTACTTTTCTTTAACGCCTTTAAGTTAGGCACAAGAAGCAAGGAATCAAGTATTTTCAAATGAGGAAGCATTAACATCAAACCTTGCTTTGAAAGGAGGAGCAAAAAGCAACTTCTCTCTCCTCATAGGGTAGTGTTAAATACCTTTCTTGAATGGAAATTTATATTTAATGGTGCCTTCTTTCATATCAATGATGGCACCAACAGTTCTAAAAAAAGGTCTTCCCAAGTAATAGGACAAGAAGCATTGTATTCAACATCCAAAACATAGAAATCAACAGGGACATAAGCATTGTTAACTATGATGAGAACACCATTAATACTCCCCATTAGTTTCTTCTTAGAATTATCATCAAGTGGAACATCCAAATAACAATCTTCTAAAGGTGGCAAATCAAGCATTTCATAAATCTTCCTAGGCATAATAGAGACACTAGAACCAAGATCACATGAAGATTTGAGATCAAAGTCATTTACTTGCATATTAATAATGGGTTCCCAACTATCTTCTAATTTCCTAGGAATAGAAGCTTTGTGTTTTAACTTATCTTCCTTAATCTTAACAAGAGCATTTGTAATGTGTTTGGTGAAAGCAACATGCATATCACTAGCATCAGGACTTCTAGAAAGCTTTTGCAAGAATAGAATCACTTCAGAAATATTGCAACCATCTATATCAAAATGAAGCTTAGCATCACTAGTAGTAGACTCATTAGTCTTAGGCATTGTAGGAGGAGGAATAGGGACTTCTTGTGGTTTAGTGGTATCCATTCTAGTGATGGTGCACACACTATTGTTTCTATCAATTTCAGCTTCCCTTTCCCACTTAGCATGAAGTTGAGCTAACAACCTAACATTTTCATCAATAGTAACTTGTATGGCATGAGCAGTAGCAAAGGTACTTTCAATGGTTTCAGGTTTAGCAGCCATTTTATTAATCAAAGAGGACTGTGCTTCAGACAAAGAGGAAATATTTTTCTCAGCACTCAAATTTTTTGACTATAAACTAGGAATTTCTGTTCAGATTCTCAAGCTGAGGACTAATATTTTTCAAGATAATAGATTGTTCTTCCATAGTTTTAGTGAATATCTTGTTTTTATCATATTGCATTTGCATAAATTTTTTAGTGGATCTTTCAACTTCTAGAATCCTATCTTCACTAGGCATTCCAGATCTACCATGATAAGTATTGCCTTTATTAGGAGGATAAGGCCTATAATTATTACCATTGGTATTGTTGCCAAAATTATTATTCCTAATGAAGTTCACATCAACTTTCTCTTGTTAAGCAACCAAAGAGGCTAAGGTAACATTATTTGGATCTAGAGGAGCTTTCCCATTAACAAGCATAGCCATAATAACATCTATCTTATCACTCAAAGAGGAGGTTTCTTCAACAGAATTTACCTTCTTACCATATGGAGCTCTCTTAGTGTGCCATTCAGAATAGTTAACCATCATATTATCAAGGAGTTTTGTTGCAGCACCCAAGGTGATGGTCATAAAGGTACCTCCAACAGCTGAATCCAACAGGTTTATTTAAGAGAAGTTCAAACCTGCATAAAAAGTCTGGATAATCATCCAAGAAACAAGTCCATGAGTGGGAAAATTCTTAACCAAAGATTTCATCCTTTCCCAAGCTTGAGCAACATGTTCATTATCAAGTTGTTTAAATTTCATAATGTCACTTCTCATAGATATAATCTTAGCAGGAGGGTAGTACTTTCCAATAAAAGCATCTTTGCACTTAATCCAAGAATCAATACTATTTCTAGGCAAGGATAGCAACCATTCTTTAGCTTTTCCTCTCAAGGAGAAAGGAAACAACTCGAGCTTAATAATATCTCCATCTACATCCTTATACTTTTGCATCTCACAAAGTTCAACAAAGTTATTGAGATGGGCAGCAACAACATTAGAACTAGCACCAGAAATTGCTCTCTCATCACAAGATTCAACAAAGCAGGCTTAATTTCATAAAAGGTAGCATCAGGAGCTGGTGGAGCAATAGGAGTGCTTAGGAAATCATTGTTGTTTGTGCTAGTGAAGTCACACAACTTGGTGTTTTCAGCAGAGTTCATTTTGGCAAAAGTGGAGCAAGCCAACAACAGCAGCAACTAGAGCAGGGACTAATTTTTTTTGTTTTTGATAAGAGAAACCAAACCAAACTAAACTAATTTTTTTTGGAGTTTTTGATAAAAAAGGGGCACACAAAACCAATCAAAAGAAACTAAGCAAACCAAAAACAAAGTAAAGAGAAAGGTTGAGAAGGAATCCCCTTGTGAAGACGTCCTTAGCCCCCCGGCAACGGCGCCAGAAAAACTTTGCTGGCGTGTTGTTAACGTGGGAGCTTCTTGTTCTTTAAATCCCCGGCAACGGCGCTAGAAAAACTTGTTGATGGCGCTTGAGAGCACTTCGTCGGGAAACCCCAAGAGCAAGGTGTGAAGCAGCACAACAACAAGTCTTCCCTCATTAAGAAACCGAGGTTATCGAACCGGTAGGAGGAATGAAACGTCTCAAAGGTGTTGCAAGCAACTTGGAAACCTGCACAACACAAACTCAAGACTTTGCCCCAACGAACAGTGAGGTTGTAAATCTCACCGGTTGCTGACAAAGGATTAACTGTATGGTATGGAAGGTGATAGTGGTTTGCAGCAAGTAAACAGTAACAGTGGAAGATGTATCAATGGTAAAGATTGGACCGGGGTCCATAGTTCACTAGAGGTGTTCTCCTTAGATAAACAAACATGGCATGCTAGGTAAACAAATTACAGCAGGGCAATTGACAGGACTGAGCAAGGCATAACAATGCAATACTAGACATCATGATCCTATGACATTCGATTGGGCAATACAACAAGATACATAGACCGCCATCCAACTGCATCTATGACTAGAAGTCCACCTTCAGGTTATCATCTGAACCCCCTCCAGTATTAAGTTGCAAGCAACAGACAACTGCTTTAAGCAAAGTGTGTAAGGTAAACAGTCCACATGTTCCATGAACAAGAGACTTTTTGTCACTTCCCTTAGATTAAATAGAGGCATGAACCCACTATCGAGCATAAATACCCCCTCTTGGAGTCACTAGCATCTACTTGGCCAAGATAGCTACTAGAAACGGAGAGCATGCAAGATCACAAACAACACAAACATGATAGAATCAATAAGACAAAACCATTAATCAATATGACATAGTAATCTCAATATCCATCGGATCCCCGCAAACACAACATGCATGATTACAAATAGATGAGATCTTGATCATGAACGGATCTGACAAGATCTAGACATGAAAGCACAAAGGAGGAGATACAACCATCTAGCTACTACATGGACCCGTAGTCCAAGGTGGAACTACTCACGCTTCATACCGGAGGCTGGCATGATGAAGAAGAAGGCCTCCGAGATGATATCCCCTCTGGCAGGGTGTCGGGAAGAGCTTCAGATCCCCTCGATCTAGGGATGATGGTGGCGGCGTCTACAGATGGTTTCGTGGGATATTGATCGGGTACTTAGGGTTTAGGCATTGGGGGCTTATTATAGGCAAAGATGCGAGGAAGGAGGTGGCCAGGGGCCCACACCCTGCCCAGGCGTGACCTACGGTGGGCCCACGCCTGAGGAGGTGCGGCTGCCCTGTGGTTCCCCTCCGTCTCTCCTCTGTTCTCCGTGTTCTCCTTGGTGAAATATTAACTTTGGCTTTTGTCCCGTCCAATTCCGAGAATATTTCCTTACTAGCTTTTCTGGAACCAAAAATAGCAGAAAACAGGCAACTGGCACTGTGGAAACTTGTTAATAGGTTAGTACCAGAAAACATATAAAACACCTCAAAGTGTGGACAAAACAAAAAAAGTAGATACTAAACAAGCATGGAACATCAAAAATTATAGATACGTTTATGACGTATCAGTCAGCATTACGGGCTCGCTCTCTTTGACTCCACCCAGACGATCACCCAAAAGCATTCGTGGTTGAACGATATTATGGAGGGTGAGTCTGAAGAAGTGGAGAAGCTCTACAAGTGGGTCGAGGCTCTTCAGCTGGTGCCAGGCAAAGAGGTCAACATTGTCGACATCATTCACACCTTCCTCACGTGTTGGGTGTAGCCTCTCCAAGCGAGGGTGCACCCTATGTTCTTGAATGCTGGCGCCAACGATCCGACAAGGGTATTGCCGGAGGAGATGTCTTCGGCCGACCTTGATAGGGCGCTTCGACCTCTGATAAAGTACAAGGCCGACGAGATCCTCCAAGGGAAGTCCTTGACTGCTCCTTTCAGCATCAAGAAAGCAGTCCCCCGGGTGAAACCTGTAGTTGCGTGGAACGCTTTTTGAGTGCTTGTTGTTTGTTATGAATACGTATCTCCTTTAATATTTTGTATTCAACTTGCAGGGCCACAAGGTTATAGGAATGATGCCCCCTCTACCTGAAAAGTACATGGCTACGCCGGACAACGAGGAGGCGGAGTCTGATTCCGAGCCCCCCTACACAGTCGCCTTATTTGGAAGCTCCCGAGCCAAGCGAAGGGCAGACTTGGAAGAGGTCTCGGAGTGAGACTTTAGACGGGGCGACACCACCAACACCGAAGGGTCCCTCCTTCCTCGAGCACCACGGCAGGGTTGAGGGTGCGACCACCTCTCCCATCGCTGCTGTGCCTGTTCGGGCGATGGCCCCGCAACTGCTAGCCAAGAAGAAGAAGAAGAAGACGAAGAAGAAAGAGAATAAGGAGGCCCATGTCTTCAACTTGTCAGGCATACCATCGTAAGTTGCTCTGACCGAGTCTTGTTACTTTGTTGATGTGCTAAGTGTTAGCTTGTTGTTGATTGTGTTCTTTGTAAGTGCTAGTAGAAATCATTCGGAGGAGTCCCTCGATGAGGAACCCAAAGAAATGTTCGTGGAATCGAAGCCAGCGTCTTCGTTTCCCAAGATGGTGGCCAACTCCGACGACGACCATTTGAGATCCCTGCGCCAAGGGGCTCGTGCACTCGTCGCTTGGAAGATCCAAATGAAACCTTCAGAGTCCACAGCTGACCACGTAAGTGTTATTCCTCTTTGGCGTGGGGTAGCTGCCGAGCCCTTTATTCGTCAGGTGTGTTATTTTCTTCGCATCCCTTTGTCTGCGATGCCAATCGCCCGATCGAGCAACACCTGTTGTTGGAAGGCGAACTCAGGCAGCTCCGAGGTGCGGGTTTCTTCTTGTTCGTAGCAAGTTCTTGACATGATATTTTCTTGTGTTCATCCTTCGTTGCCTTGTGCTACAGATGAAAACAATGATGCCCTCCGCAATCTCAATGCTCTCGAAAAGAGTCTCGACAAAGCAGAGAAGGAAGCAAAGGATGCTGTAGAGGCCCTCCAGCGTCAGCAAAAGAAGGTTGAAGACCGTGAGCAGCATCTCGCGACCATCACGGCGAATCAGGAGAAAGACATGGTCGGAAAGCTTATGGCTTCTGCCAAAGCGATATCCGGTGAGTCACCTTGTTCCTCCTTTAAGTGTTACATACTTTAGGTGTAATTCTATGTTCCTCATCCGAAAGGTTTTCCGTTTGTCTTGACAGATGCTTCTGGTGTTGCGTTTGATCGCAATGCTCTAGAGCACGGTGATCCACTGGCGGATGCTGTTGCGGCGATTGAAGATCGTTGCACCTCCGCCGTGGAGTTGCTTGACAAGGCCAAAAAGGTGCTCACTCGCTTCTACAAGGATATCAACCCCAAGGGTGTTGCCCTCGAGGACGTCGATTCCCTCACGGAGGCTCTGGCGGATGATGCTCCAGCGAAGTACAAGCGGACGCAAAAGAGGGTTGGCGCTACGATGGGGCTGGCGATGGCAATGGCGGCAGATAGCACTGAGGTAGCGTTTGCCAATGGTGGCGGATAGCACTGAGGCAGTGTTTGCCACATTCGCCTCCCGCTGCAAGCATTTTGGGCCTAAGATGGTAGATCTTCTGGCCGACTACTCACTAGAGGAGAAGCGAGCGGCCAAGAGTAGGCAGTCTGGATCCGAAGCTGCTCTGGGTGCTAGCGCTTAGGCCCTTCTTTCTTGTAGCTTGTCCAGCTTTCTGTCTCTTTTGCATATGTAACGCCTTTTGGGCTGAACAAGTGTCACTTTGCCACGTAGTTGTTTTTATTTGTGTATATATGAATGCGTCTTTTGACTGTTGTCAAATTTTGTGATATTGGTGTTTGCTTGTGCACCCTTAGGGTACTTCGGGTGCGGTTCCAGTGGTTACACCTTCTCCTGCGCCTGGTACTCGCCCATCATTGAGCGAGTTGTCGCAGTTGCCATTTTTGCGCGATCGCATCCGAAGCTTGGAGAATGACATCCTCAGCATCTGTGGTCACGCGGATGTGTGGAAGTCCAAGGCTGAGCGACCATTGCCAGGGAAGAATTTCTGCTTGAAGAATTTCGGCAGGTTGGCGAGCAGCTCCAATGTAGGCCCTCTTGACTCGTTGTCTCTTCGAGTGTGCTAGTTGCTTATGTTAGCTCACCCGCTTTTATTGTGCAATTGTGAATATTCTTCCGAAGGAACAGAAAGAGTATGTGGCAATTCGAATGAATTTCTTAACGCAACAAGAGATGCAGGACGGCGGCTTCTTCTAGATGGACCGTGACCGAGCGATTGTCCTTGCGACGGTGCAGGTCCATCAGGTGCTTCGTGTGCTGAAGCGGGCGAGGTCGTCACTTGCGGCGGTCTGGGCCACCATGTTCCCCTTAGATTCTGCACCTTCCAGCTTTTTGGGCTTGCTTAGAAAGTTTCAAGATGCAGGTCACGTGAAGGAGCTGGTGCACCGTCAACTAGTGGCAGGCGTGAAGGCAGCCCTGTCTCTTGTTCGACTGCATCGCCACGATGTCGATCTTGCGGAGATAGCGGCTGGGCCACCTCTTCCTCAAAATGGTATGGCGTGGGATATGCATCCACACTATGCAGATATGGCGCAATACGCCGAAGAAATTGTAGATGTGTTTGAGGAGCGGACAAATGTTCTGCTCCAGCATAGTTAAGTCCTGTAAATGAAAAACGAAATAATGTAAAGCCTGTATATTTTCGAGTGGGATTGTAATTCCCTTGTAAATTTGGAATGTATTGGTACATAGTGCATTGTTTGATTATAGGTATGCATGTCCTTTTTGTTAGCCTGACGTGGTCATCTACTCAGGTTATATGCTTTGTTGTCAATCGACGAATTCGTAGGGTGAGGCGTAGCCCCCGAGCGTGTTTTGAGCAATAAAAAATATAAGGGAGAAAAATTTGGGCCAAGGAACTTAGCTTTTATTCATCGTAATGTAGGAGGTACATTGTTCGGCTGAGTAGCCTGGCTGAATAGCCTTATTGAAAGTAAAAGGTAACTAAGGGTAGAAGTGTCACTGTCTTGCAACGTTCCAGGGATTGGAGTATTCGACTCCTGATGCGACGTCCATGAGGCGATAGGCGCCACCTGGGATGACTTCAGTGATGATGTAGGGTCCTTCCCAGGGTGACTCAAGCTTCTTGTGCCCTTCCTGCTTGAGTCGTAGAACGAGGTCTCCTTCGACGAAGGACCTTGGATGCAGCCGACGGCTGTGGTAGTTGCAGAGGCTCTGATGATACACCATTGAGCGAGCTGCTGCGATGTCGCATGCTTCATCCAGCGTGTCGACGGTGTCTTCGAGTGCGGCCGATGATTCGGCTTTGTTGTATGTGACCTCCCGCGGGGCCTTGTAGCGTACCTCGGCGGGTAGCATGGCTTCGGCTTTGTGCACCATGAAGAAGGGCGTGTAGCCAATTGAGCTGTTTGGCATTGTGTGCAGGCTCCAGAGAACGGAGGGTAGCTCGTCCGCCTAGGCTCCTGCTAGCCTTTCGAGTGGGCGTAGCAGACACTTCTTGATGCCATTGCCGATGAGGCCGTTGGACTTTTAGACCTGTCCGTTGGTTTGCGGATGCGCCATAGAGGCGTAGGACAAGTTTATTCCAAGGTTTTCGTAGGAGCCTTGGAACTCCTTCGATATGAAGTTCGAGTTGTTTTCCGTTATGATGCTATGAAAAACTTGGTTAGTAAGGCCATGCCAGCGGTGGCGCCGCTTTGGTTAGTAACAGGCATGGCCTCGACCCACTTCGAGGACTTTGGCAGTTTGCCGATCATGTCGAGCCCCCATTGGGAGAAAGGCCATGCCAGCGGTATGGGCTACAGCTCCAATCCAGGCGCATGTGTCTTGTCTGCATACCGCTGACAGGCGTTGCACCTCTGGACTATCTCCATGGGGTCGTTCATTGCGGTTGGCCAGTAGAAGCCAGCTCGTAGAGCTTTGGCAACTAGGGCGCGGCTGCCTGCGTGGTGACCGTAGATACCCTCAAGGATGTCTAGGACGATGCTTTTGCCGTCGTTGATGGTGACGCATCGTTGGAGCACACCCGAAATGCTGCGCTTGTACAACTCGTCATTGATGATGGTGAAGGCCTTTGATCGGCGAGATATGCGTCGGGCGTCTGTCGGGTCCTGAGGCAGCTGCTTGTTGATCAGGTAGCGGAGGTATGGTTGGGTCCATGTTTCCTCAACCGCCATGACCTGCATAAGGCTTACCAACTTGACCTCCGTGTCGAGTTTTTGGGTCCTTCCTGTCCTTCGGGTGGCGCAGCGCCCGAGTGTTCTGCGGCTTTGGCTATGCCCTTTGGAAATTCCCACTTAATGGAGGGTATGCAGATTTGTTCGAGGAACACACCTGGTTGCACTAGGGCGCATGTGGAGCCGATGTTGACGAGCTTGCCGGCCTCTTCGTTGCTTTCTCTGCCAACGTGCCGAAGTTCGTAGCCGTCAAAGTCTCCTTCGAGTGAGTTGTAGAGCACACGGTATGCGATCATGTTGGCTCTATGGGCGTTGCACTCGTTCATCGTCTGTTGGATGACGAGGTTGGAGTCACCGGAGATAACGAGGCGTGTTGCACCGCACACCTTGGCCATCCTCATGTCGTGTATGAGTGCCTCGTACTCGGCCTCGTTGTTGGATGCGCGAAACTTCATCTGAAGGATGCACCTCATCTTGTCCCCTTGAGGGGATGTCAGTATTATGCCGGCTCCTTCTCCGGCCTCGCACTTAGAGCCGTCGAAGTGCATTGTCCAGGAATGCGACATGTCCGGAGTGTACGGCAGCTGGAGCTCTATCTAGTAGACAAGGAAATCAGGGAGCACCTGAGAGTTGATGGCGGTGCACCGCTCATAGATGATGTCTCGAGGAGACAGCTCGATACCCCACAAGGCTACTCGCCCCGTAGCCTCGGGGTTGTTCAGGATGTTCGACAACAGGGAGTCATTGAAGACCACGATCTGGTGCTTCTGGAAGTAGTGGCTCAGCCGAAGCGCCATAGGCGAGCTTCTGGTAGTGGGGGTACCTCTGCTTTGTTGGGGTCAGCACCTCACTGAGGTAGTATATTGGGCGTTGGACCATGTGGGTCTTACCATCCTCGGGTCGTTAGACCAGGAGTGCGGTGCTGACCACCTGATGCGTGGCTGCAATGTATAGCAGCAGAGGCTCTCTGTCCTTTGGTGTTACCAACACAAGTGATGTGGAGATCAGGCGCTTGAGGTCTTCGAATGCCATGTCTGCCTCGACTTTCCACTCGATTTTGTCAGCTTTGCGTAGCAGCTGATAGAAAGGGAGAGACTTCTCGCCCATGCGACTGATGAATATGCTGAGCGCCGCGAGTCGCCTAGCTAGTTGTTGAACTCCCTTGAGGTTTTTGGGCTTCTCCATGGCTAGTATAGCCCTGATTTTCTTCGGTTTTGCCTCGATGCCACGCTGAGAGATGAAGTACCCGAGTAGTTGTCCAGATGGGACGCCGAAGGCACATTTTTCCGGATTCAACTTGATCTTGTAATGATCAAGGTTGTCGAATGTCTCGTGGAGGTCGTCGATGAGCGTCCTGGCCTCCTTAGTCTTGATCACTATGTCGTCGACATAGACCTGAAAATTGCGAGCAATCTGGTTATTCAGACATGCCTGCATGCATCTCTTGTAAGTGGCGCCTGTGTTCTTTAGCCCGAAAGGCATTGTGTTGTAGCGGAATACCTCGAACGACGTGATGAACACCGTTTTCTCCTGATCTCCGGCCTTAAGCCGAATTTGATTGTAGCCTGAGTAGGCGTCGAGGAAGGAGAGTTTCTCACATCCTGCCTTGGAGTCGATGATTTGATCAATCTGCGGGAGAAGAAAGTGTCCTTGGGACAATGCTTGTTAAGCGATGTGAAGTCCACACACATCCGCAGGATGTCCATGTCCTTCTTGGGGACCAGCACAGGGTTGGCCAACCACTCGCTTTCCTGATCTCCCTGATGAAGTTGGCATTGAGGAGTCTGTTGACTTCGACACCAATGACCTCAGATCTTGGCTCGAACAGTTGATGCATCGACTGATTGACTGGCTTCGCATCTGGAAACACATTGAGTGCATGCTCGGCGAATTCCCTAGGAACTCCTGGCATGTCCGCAGGACACCAGGCAAAAATTTCCCAGCTCTCACAGAGGAATTCGACAAGCACACTTTCCTATGCGGGGCTCAGATTGTTGGCGATCAACACCGTCTTGGATGTGTCAGTCGGATGTACCTACACCTTCTTAGTATTGACTGTGGAGTCGAATGACATATCAGGTGCGTTTTGCCTGGCCACCGGGGGTGCCCCGTCATCTATGACTTCCTTGAGCCTTGTTAGCTCCTCCTGCATGCCAAAAGACTGGGAGATTCTGTTGAAGTCCCTGTCGCAGCTGTCTTATCTGGTGAAGCTTCATGGGACGATGATGACACCGTTGGGAATGCCACACACCCGAGGATGGCATGGTACTGTGATGGCCAGTCCACCACTTCGAATTCCAGCCGCTCACGCTGGAAGTTGTCGGGCTTGCCGAATATGACATCGAGCCAGATTTTGCCCAAGGGGTATATGCCCTTCCCTGGGACGATGTCGTGGAATGTTGTGTCCGATGGCTATAGGCTGCATAGCGGGATCCGCATGGCTACGAGTGTGTTGGCGAACATCAGGTTGATGCCGCTGCCTCCGTCCATGAAGACATGGCTCGTATTGAACCATGCGATCTGGGCCTTGAGGACCAGGGCAGAGTGACCTGGGCGAGGGATCTGGCGCGGGTGATCCGAACGATCGAACGTGATGCAGGACTCCGAACCGCTGAGGTACTCAAGTATGGCTAGTGGGAAGGTCATAGTCAGGTTAACTTGGCGGGTGATCTTCTTATGCACCCTGTTGGTTGGGAGACCCTTATGTATCATCATGGACCCTATCGGTGGTGGGTATCCTTCCGCACCGTTATTCGGTGCTGGTGCAGCCGCAGGTTGCGAGGGTCCTCTAAGTGGTGGTGGTGGTGCTCTGTGAGCTACGGCTCCTGGAGCGGGTGCGAATCCTGGTTTCACCGCCTGGCGTCGCATCTGGGTGAGCCCCTCGCTGAGTTTTGGGAACTCCCAACAGTCCTTAAGCATGTGGATAGCCTTCTTCTTACCATCCTGCTTGTCGATGTAGAAGTGGATGGTGCAAGGACCTAATATCTTGTCGTATGCCGAGGGCTCATCGTCGCGGTTGCGGCGTTGCCACGTTTGGGTGGGCGCCCACCGTCGTGGTAGTTACCGCCGCGGTATCCGCTGTTGCGGTTGCCATCATCGCGGCGATCGACGTAGCCAGCCGTGACCATATCAACTTCCTCGCGATCGTCGTAGACGCGCGATCTCCTTTTTCCACGGCGATCGCGCATGCGGCCATAGTCATCTTCGTCATCTGAATGTGTTCAGTTTACGGCATCTTCGCCATCTGCCTAGCGATTGGCGATATCCATCAAGTGAATGAGGGTTTTGGCTTGACACGCCTGAGCTCCTCCTTGAACTCACGACGCCTGGCGCCGTCCTTGAAGTCATCGATTTCCCTCTCCTTTAGAGATTTTAGCAGCGGAGTTCTTGATGATGGACCAACGTAGTATATACAAGCAGATGGACTCGTTGGTCCACTAGGTGCAGGCCCGCAACTCTTCGATTGAGGCTGTCCTATTGCTGGTGCCTTTGAAGTTGCGGATGAAGTTGTATGCCAGCTCTTCCCAACTCCGGATGGAGCTAGAGAGGAGGCTACTGAGCCAAACCCTGGTTGCGCCTGTCAGCTGCAGCTGAAGGCATTGCATGGCAGTGTTCTTGTTTCCGCCATGTAGCTTGACTGACGATGGGTGATCATCGATCCAGGTCTTCGGCTCCAGTGTGTCATCGAACTTCGGGTTGTCCGAAGGGAGCTTGAAGTTTTTCGGCATCCTTGACTGCCGAACGGATCTGCTGAAGCATCTGGCGCCACACAACTCTCTGTCATCCTCTTTGGACTCAGTTGAGCATGGACTCTTAGCGCATGACTTGTCGATCTTGTGATGTGTGAGCTCGCTGCGAGCATTGTAGTTGCTGCTCCTACGCTATGGGCTCTGACGGCATCAAGGTAGGTCATGCTCTTCCTCCTCGGATGAGGGTGTGCGGCTTCGAGTGAACTGCACCGCGGCCTTTTTCTTCGGCTCTGTGGGTATTTCGTCGTGGAGCGTAGCTCCGACGAGTTCGAGGCCTGCAAGCGCAAACTTATGGATATCGTTCTTCGGGTCATCCGCCGGTGAAGGGTTGGATGCGAGGTAGGTGGTATCCTCCATGATTGCGACCTGCGGCGTTTTAGGCATGATGTTGCCTTGCGAGTCCATCGTCATGAAGGATGTGTCGAGTGCCTTGGTGACCTCGCGCTGTGCGCCGAGGTCCATGCGCTCCAAGCGAGAGCGGTACTTGTTGGTTTCGTTGCTGTGTGAAGAGGAGCCACCAGTGGCGGAGAGCGCATCTCGCCGCATGCTTGATTCGTCAGCTGCCCGCTTGCGTTTTTCGAGGTCTCCTTGTAGCTTGACATGTCGATTGTGTTCCTCGATGAGGAGCTAGTGATAGGACATCAACATTTCACGGGAGGCGTCAACAGGTAGGATGTGATTTCCCCGAACGGCCTCATGCATGATCTCCTAGCCCTCTTTGTTGAGGTGGATTTCATTATGGACGCGATTTACGCCCTTGATGCAACTCAGATCACTTTAGAGCTTCATTGGGAATCCCCAAGAGGAAGGTATTATGAGCATAAAAATAAGTTTTACCTCAGTAAGAAACCAAGGTTATCGAACCAGTAGGAGGAAGGAAACAACCCCAAGGTGTTGCTAACAACTTGGAAACCTGCACAACACAAACTCAAGACCTTGCCCCAACGAACAGTGAGGCTGTCAATCTCACCTGTTTGCTAAAAACAAAGGATTAAACGTATGGTGTGGAAGGTGATGGTGGCTTGCAGAAAGTAAATAGTAACAATGGAAGATGTATCAATGGTAAGGATTGGACCGGGGTCCATAGTTCATTATAGGTGTTCTCCTTAAGATAAACAACATAACATGCTGGGTAAACAAATTACAGCGAGGCAATTGACATGACAGAGCAAGGCATAACAATGCAATACTAGACATTCATGATCCTATGAGATTCGATTAGGCATTACAATAATATACATAGACCTCCATACAACTGCATCTATGACTAGTAATCCACCTTTAGGTTATCATCCGAACCCCCTCTAGTATTAAGTTGCAAGCAACAGATAACTGCTTTAAGAAAAGTGTGTAAAGTAAACAATACAATTGTTCCATGAACAAAAGATCATTGTTTTCTCCCTAGTAGCAACAACACATCTACAACCTTAGATATTTCTATCACTTCCCCAGATTCAATAGAGGCATGAACCCACTATCGAGCATAAATACCCCCTCTTGGAGTCACTAGAATCTACTTTGCCAAGATAGCTACTAGAAACGGAGAGCATGCAAGATCTCAAACAACACAGACATGATAGAATCAATAAGATAAAACCATTAATCAATCTGACATAGTAATCTCAATATCCATCGGATCCCCGCAAACACAACATGCATGATTACAAATAGATGATCTTGATCATGAACGGAGCTCACAAGATCTAGACATGATAGCTCAAAGGAGGACAGACAACCATCTAGATACTGTATGGACCCATAGTCCAAGGTGGAACTACTCATCACACTGGAGGCTGGCATGGTGATGAAGAAGGCCTCCGATATGATCTCTCCCCTCTGGCAGGGTGCCGTGGAGAGCTTCAGATCCCCCCGGTCTAGGGACGATGGTGGCGGCGGCTACAGACTGTTTCATGGATATCTTATCGGGTCCTTATGGTTTTGGTATCAGGGGCTTGTTATAGGCGAAGGGGGAGACTAAGGGGGTGCCTGAGGCGGCCGCACCCCCCCGGCACGTGCCAGGCCTGGCTGCACGGCCAGGGGATGTGGGCCCCTCGAGGTCCTCCTCCGTCTCGTCTTCTGGCTCTGTGTTCTCCTCGGTGAAATATTGACTTTGGCTTTTGTCCTGTCCAATTCCAAGAATATTCATTTTCTGACTTTTCTGGAACAAAAAAAGTAGAAAACAGGCAACTAGAACTGTGGCAACTTGTTAATAGGTTAGTCCCAGAAAGTGTATAAAAATACGTCAAAGTGTAGAAAAGCAAAGCAAAGTGAATACTAAATAAGCATGGAACATCAAAAATTATAGATATGTTTATGACGTATCAAGCATCCCCAAGCTTAACTCCTGCTCGTCCTCGAGTAGGTAAGTGATAAAAAGAATAATTTTTGAGGTGACATGCACCATCACAATCAAGATCAAACCATTTTCAAGCATTGCAAGCTGGGATCAAAGTACTCTAAACATGAGCATGAAACAATAAGACAAAGCAACTATGCTGCAACATGAAAGGATACAAACAAAGATTCATGATTAATAATGCATTGAAAAATGTTTGTTTGTTTCACATACAGAAAACATAGCATAGTGGCATTCAGCTTGTCCCTCATGGAGTAGCACATAAATGCATAGGACACCTTCAAAGTTCATAAGGGTGACTAGATACAAATAGTTCAAGAACAAACAATATCAACAATATGAATCAATCAATAAGTTTTGGGACAATGCACATGGAACTAAGAATGGCAACTATGCTCTCTTAATTGGTGCCTAAGGATAGAAGGTGGAGACTCAATATAAAAGTGGAAGAAAGGCCCTTCAAAGGAAAGCAAGGATTTCAAGTCTCATAAAGAGCTTCCAAAAATTATGGTACTTGTTAGATTTCAGCTCTCATTTCCCCTATCATAAGCATCTTGAAGTGATTAAGGTTAAAGTGAACAAAATATGGAGTATATGCTTGACAAAGTATAAGTTGGCAATCTCATGTCCCTTGAGTATGAGGGCCGCTCCTCATGCTACTCAACTTTAGTCACTGGTAAGTTCTTGTCATAGTAAGTACATGCGTATCATAGAGAATCGCCAACGGGGTACCCCATGCCCCATGATACAGGACCTATCCCATATCAAAATGATAAGGCAAGCAGACAATGAGCATCTCAGCAATCTTCTTATTTACCATGGGAAAATGGTGCTTTTTTCTCTCTTTCCTCTTTTCTCATCTCTTTTTTTCTTTTTCTCAATCTCTTTTTTATAAGAAGAATGCTTCATAGATTGCTCACTATGGTGATGCTGCAAGTTTCCACCATGATTAGGCATGGCTTAGTCTAGCGGCCCAGGCGTTTCTCTAACACACATACATAACTCCATGGACTTACAAGCTCCCCTTTTATTTCACACCGACGACATCCGCAAACAAAATATCATGATATCAACTGGGTACAATGTACAGGTGCAATGTTGAAAACGTTCCTCGTGACAACATAGTTCTGCTAATTCCCAACATATAAGTGCAAGCATATACAACATAGATGACACAATGGTTCAAGTTTATTAGGGTCAAGAAAATAAAGTGTGCCATCAAGTTTGTGAGAGCTTTAATCACTAGTTTTCACATAACAAGTTTAATTTGGAAGATAGATAAAACAAGAATATACTTGGAATGGTGTAACACACCATGCATAGGAATTTATAGTGGACACTTTGGAATAACTAGGTTTCTTGGGAGTTGGATGCATGAGTAGAGCTTACTCAATACAAGTGGAGGCTAGCAAAAGACTAGGAGCGACCAACTAAGAGAGCAATAATGGCCATAATCATGTAGAGCGACAAAACAATACTAATCAAAGCATAAAGTGGTACCATAAGTCAAAAACTAAATGATCATAGAGGATAAGGTGACTGGGTCTTAGTCATAACATGGTGTGAGCATGTGCCAAGTCAACCCAAACAAAGCATCAAAGGAGAATACCACAATACTATGATTTTGTATGCTAAAACAATGAATGATTCTTGCAAGGCACATTAAGCAATATCAATTGTTTGGAACAAGTCATGCTACAACAATAGTCACTAAGCATAAGGTCAAAACAACATCTAGAATGTCATGATAAAGTCTAAGTCACAGTCAAAGCAAGCTCCTTCTTGTACTACTAAAGCAAGAACTTCCCACTCCTGTCCAACACCAATCAACTTATTTGAAACAACACGGCAAAAGTGGGGGTCCAACTACTTTATTCAAGCAAACTAAGCAAACAAAAACCAAAAACAAAAACTAAGACGCTCCAAGAACAACACAATGGTGCATGAAATAATAAAACGAAGTGTCTAGAAAGACCTAAGATTTTTATTGATGAAGAAGGGGATGCCTTGGGCATCCCCAAGCTTTGATGCTTGTACCTCTTGAATATTTCTTGGGGTGACACGGGGTGGCATCCCCAAGCTTGAGCTTTTGTCCATTCTTCATCTCATTACATCATTCTTCCCTTACACCTGAAAATTTTCCTTCATACAAAACTTCACACAATCTTCATTAGCAACATTAGTGCATTCAAAAGATAATAGACCTTTGGGTTTAGTTTCAAAACAGGAAAACTTTCAGTAAAAACACAAGCTACTGTAGCAATTCCCTCAAAAATTTCAATTTCCCAAAGAGAATCCAAAAAGGAATCAATAAATAGGCAAATGCAAATAATGGCAGAAATCTATCAAAACAAACCAACAGGTAGAAACCGATTTTTTCGAAGACCTTCTGTTGATCAAATCAAAAAGTGTTGAACTAATGAAAGTTAGCTAACAACCTGGGGGATTTATTCAGAAAATTACAGCTCAATACGACTTATAGATATTTTTCACGAATTTTACAGTGGAACACAAAAAACTGTTTCAGGACAACAACTCCCCAAATCTTACTTCCCTCTCATTAGAGGTTATTCTTGGCACAACAATCAAATAAAAAGGATAAGGAGAGGTTATTACAGAAGTAATAACTTCCAAGACTCAAGTAAAGTATTGGGTTATCTCCCAAGAAGTACTTTTCTTTAACACCTTTAAGTTAGGCACAAGAAGCAAGAATCAAGTATTTTCAAATGAAGAAGCATTAACATCAAATTTTGCTTTCAAAGGAGGAGCAAAGGGTAACTTATCTCGCCTCATAGGGAAGTGATCAATACCTTTCTTGAATGGAAATTGATATTTTAATGATGCCTTCTTTCGTACCAATGAAGGCACCAACAGTTCTAAGAAAAGGTCTTCCCAAAGTAATAGGACAAGAAGCATTGCATTCAGCATCCAAAACTTAGAAATCAACAGGGACATAAGCATTGTTAACCATAATAAGAACATCATTAACACTCCCCACAAGTTTCTTTTTAGCATTATCATCAAGTGGGACATACAAATAGCAATCTTCCAAAGGTGGCAAATCAAGCATTTCATAAATCTTTCTAGGCACAATAGAGACACTAGAACCAAGGTCACATGAAGCTTTGAGATCAAAGTCATTCACTTGCATATTAATGATGGGTTCCCAACTATCTTCTACTTTCCTAGGAATAGAAGCTTTGTGTTTCAACTTTTCTTCCTTAATTTTAATGAGAGCATCCGTAATGTGTTTGATGAAAGCCACATTCATATCACTAGCATTAGGACTTCTAGCAAGCTTTTGTAGGAACATAACCACTTCAGAGATATTGCAACCATCAAGATCAAAATCAAACTTAGCATCACAGGTAGTAGACTTATTGGGTTTAGGCATTGTTGTAGGAGGAATAGGGGCTTCTTGTGGTTTGGTAGCATCAATATTGGTGGTGGTAATAGTGCACACACTATTGTTTCTAGCAATTTCAGCTTCTCTTTCCCACTTAGCATGTAATTTAGCTAATAGTCTAACATTTTCATCAATAGTAACTTGTATGGCATGAGTAGAAGCAAAGGTACTTTTCAAGGTTTTAGGTTTAGTAGCCATTTTATTAATCAAAGAGGATTGTTGTAAAGTTCCCAACCTTTAATAAGGTAGAGATCCCTGTGTTTACAATGCTAGTCCCTAGATCAATAGCTAGCATCCACAGTTAAGACGTAGTATCAAGAAACAAAGGTCATAATACAACTTTATAACCAGGAATAAAATAATTTATTACATCTTACATAGCTCATTTGGCTATCTCATTACAATGCAGCAGAAATAACTTTAGCATGGAGTCCTTCATCTTCAAAGTGCCACAGGCAGTCATGTTGGTTGTAGACTTGTAATCTTCATCAATAAACTTCACTAACATCAAACAAACCTGCAACATAATAAGTTACATCCACAAGGGTTAATACATTTGAATTGTATTGGCAAGTGATACTATGATAGTATAGTGGAGTCTATCACCTATATGCATTTGGCTAAGTGGAGCTTAGGCTTGCTTTCCTCAAAATAGATTTTCCTTATCATTTGAAAACACTAAGTTTTTGCTTGACAAAAATCACCCAAGGCATCTCCCAATAGAAATTGGTGATCCTTCAACCCTTGTTTAACCACAAAGTTTTAATTTAGAAATTGGGATGAGGAGATTCTTGATAGCTTCCATGTCTTGATGCTCAAATTGTCCTTTGCCAGGGACATGGCTAAGTACTTAGATTTTACACTCTGCAGAGGTGGTGCACTTTCCCCACAAGACTTGGTTTCACCAAGACAAGATATTTCAGAAGCCTTCCCTTAGATCAGAATGGACGCGTTCCAACCTATCATCCCCTACCACCAACTGTCCATTTGGCTAAGTTATTGCAACCTATATGATCCAGGCAGATCCCATAATGCCAAGTGGCTGCACTTGAAGCTTCTCAACATTTGACATCTCAAATCTCTTTGTTCCTGGGTGGCCATCAACAAGTGAGATATACAAGGTAAACCATAGAAATGGGCCTTATGTAACCACTCAACACAAACCATTCCTTCCATTCCACCCAGGTGATTCACTCACTTAGTTGTTTTATTAAACAAAACACAAGTCCTTGACTTCGAAATATTCCATAGCATGAATATAATCCACCCTTGTTTTCTACTAGCTAAGCTAAGCATGATGGTAGTAGGAATCTTAACTTAGGAAAATTCTACTAAGGTTTCATCTACTAGGATTTACCATGGTATAGTTTACACTTAGCAAAATTCCATGCAAGTCCTACTTTAGAAATATCACTAATGCATAGTGAAAATAATGGGACAAAAGTATGAAGCATCACTTGCCTTTTTGGTAGAGAATATAAGTTCACTCCTTGACCTTGCAATATTCACACTCTTCAAATCACTACAATTCAATCAAGCAAGGCACAATTTCAATCTACCATTCAAGCAAACATCGCATAAAATAATAGAATCAAAACAATGCATGCAAGCATGCCAAAGATTGTTTTATTTGGAAAAGTGATTTCTAATGGGTTATAAACATTCTAAAACACTTATTGGATTTTATAAAAGTGGCAAGACTATTTGTAAAAGATTTTATCTATACACTCTTTTTAAATCAAAGCACTATTTTATGTGGTTGAAAATGCCTTTAGCAAAGCAACAATCTTTATAGGGTTCACCAAATACATTTTTAATTCTAAAACTTGGTGTTTTGGGTCAGAGAGTTTAAATCAAAACATTTTCCCAAAGGGTTTCCTCCAAAAGCATTTTTAAACCATAATCAACATTTTTATTTGACTAGAAATGCTTTAATTCAAGGATTTATTCTCTTGCTTCACAAAATATGTTTTTGCATCCACAAGTTGGTTTATATGGTCAGTAGGTTCAAAACAATCCATTTGCCAAAGGTTTTATCACCAAAATAATTTTAGAACAATTTTTATATCCAAAATATGCCTACACAAGTTTCTGCAAAAACAACCATTTTTCCAGAATCAATTAATTAAACAAAGTGTGTGGTTGGGAAGTAATTGTCTTTCTGATTCCAGTGATATAAAATTTGAAAAATTTGGACGTGTGGTTTGAAAGTTATGAATTTTACAAAATTGAACATCTAATAGAACATAATTTCTGTTTTAAATCAACTCTGGGCCACGCGTCGTGATTCTATTCGCCCATACCGTTTTGTGCGGATCAAGCGTTGCGAGGCGTTGAATTAAATGAGATCGTGCGGCACAGATCGCTCCATACCTCTTCGATAAGTCAATCTATCGCGTGCATAGGATCGTGATCTAACGGCTTATATCGCTTCAGCCAAGAACTGGCGACGTTGGGAGACAGCGAGCGGCGGCGCGCTCAGACGATGACGGTGTCGGCGTTACAGGAAGCGAGAGAGCGAGGGGAGAAGCTCACCGAGTTCACCGTGGCGTGCTGATGCTCAACGTGTTCGCGAGGAGGCAAGGGGCGCACGAGGACGAACGCAATCGCTCGTCGGAGTTTATGTCTGTGTCGGGTACGGTCAGTCGTCGTCGAGGGCAACGCTACGGAGCACGAGAGACCAATCGGAGGATGCGTTTAGCTTCGTATACGTGTTGTAGACAGGTGAGCATCAAAAGGAGGGCAAGGGGTGGACAGTTCTTACGGGAAAGAGTCGCCGGAGAGGTGGCAGCCGACGGTGGCGCTCAGTCGAAGACGTGGACGAGTTTCTGGGGCAAGCGCGGCCGAGCAGATGATACGGGCAGGTGCGCACGGTTCTGGGGAACACGCTTGTGTGGTCGAGGGGGCGAAGCACGGCGAGGTGTGGCCGGAATTAGAGCAGAGGCTCGTCGGAGACAGTGGGGGTTCAGAGATGATTCCAAGCAGCCTGGTGACTCTCTGGTGGCGTTGGTTGGGGTGAAAGGAACGCGGCATTAATACTGCATGGTCATGGCAAGGAATAAACGCGGCATTAAGGAGAATTGATCGTGAGTAATCGGCGGCAGAAATGGCCAGGGGGCATGGTCTTCGCGTGGGTGGAGACGATGGTGAGGTGGCAGTGGGGCCTGGTGTCAGCGAATGAGAGAGAGGGGAGGTGGGGTCCAACTGTCAGCGTCTTTGCGGGTTTGATCGCGAGTAGAAGAAAACGGTTCGGGGGGAAGTGAGAGTGGGCTGCTGGGCTTAGTGGGCTAGCTGGGTTGGGCTGGCTTTGCTCACTTTTTTTTGTTCTGTGTCTCTTTTCTTTTCTAATTTTAATAATCTGTTTTGATTTTGTTTAATCAATTCAAACATTCATTTGAATTCAAACTTCTCTCAAACTTTGTGTGGACTCAAACACTGATTAATAATGCATTCTGAAGTAAAATTTATAATAGTATATTTATTCTTTTTAGGGGATAATAATTAATTAAAATAGGCCCTTGTATTATTTCAAATAAGATTTAAGAATGTTTTTCAAACTCCATTTGAAATCTAAATTCTTCCAAATCTTTCCAGTAGGTTTTATTTATTGATTAGGGTGTCAAATAATTCACCTTTAATTATTTGGAATGTTTTTAATATGATTTATTAATCATTTAAAATTGGGTATTTGTCTTTATTCCAATGAAACTAAATATAGTTTTAATTCCATAAATTTTATTTGTAAGATTTCTTTGATCTTATTTAAGTTTAATTAAACAACTTTTATTCCACTTGGGTAAATTCCAAATATTATTTTCCCATGATTTAATTAATCATTTCTAATAGGGATTTTGTCTTTATTCAAATGGAAATGGAATTTGGTTAATGCCATTTTATTTAATTTGAAAATTCTTTATCCATTATTTTATTTGGATTTGGATTATATTTAGTCCATTTGCTTATGGATTAGGTCAAGATTTAATTTGGTCTTTAAATATTCCTCATTTAATATTTCTTTCTTTATCTTATAAAATCCATATCTTTTATTATAGATCCAAAGTTGGTGATTCCAATTTGTATATTTTTATTTAATATTTATTTATACTTTTAAATCTCTTTAGGATTATTTGCTCACCATTTGGTATGGATTTTTAGATAGGTGCTCTATTGGCTTTGGAAATTCAATTTCCTTATCTTATTAAATTCATAAGATTTTATTTATGGCTCCAATTTAAGTGAAATCAATTTATATGGTTTTATAATATTTCTATTTGTCATTCTTGATCATTTGTAAATGTTTGTTGACAAATTTTTATATGGATCAAATCCATGGGCTTAGAGATATCTTGGAAATGTTTTTCTTCCTTTAGGGTTTTGGTTTATTCTCCAAGTGTTTAAATTTCCAGATGCATTTATGAAGATTGCAATCCACTTGATTTGAATTTAGTTGGAAATATTAACCAAAGTTTGTTCAAGATGGGATTTTAAGTTTCCATTTAGAAACAAAAAGTTTCTTTTCACCCTAAATTTCAACAATTATTTATTTTGTTTATTTATTTTTCACATTACAAAATTTGGAAATTTTGGGATGTGACAGGCTACCACCCTTAAAATAAATCTCGTCCCGAGATTTGGGAAGGATAGGGGTTACAAGTTGGCTTCAAGGCAACTAGGGTACTACCACCCTTAAAAATTTTCCAACTAGATTACTTCTTGGCTTGCTTGGGGTTTTGATGAAGCTTCTCTGGGCACTTGTCTGCATAATGGCCTAGCTCTTTGCATTTGAAACACATCACTTGGCTATTATCCTTCTTCTTCTTTGGTATCAATTCCTCTTGTTTATTTCCTTGGTTCTTCTTCTTTTCTAGGCAATCACTGGCATAGTGTCCCATTTCTTTGCAATTGTAACATTGCAACTGGCTTATGTCATTCTTCTTCTTTTTGGGTCTCTCCAAAGCTAGGAGTTCCTCTAGTTCATGCTCTTCATACTTCACCACAAAGGTGGGAAATCTTTCTCTCTTCTTGGGGCAGTTACTAGATATATGACCTTCTTCTCCACAAGAGTAGCAACACTTTGTGGTCACTTTAGATTTGGCCTTATGATGCATAGTTTTGACTTTGCCTTCATCCTTCTTGGCAGAAGTTGTTCCTTCATGAGGGTTTACAAACTGTTGATGCACTCCACCTTGTTTCCTTTGTTGAACTATGGAATAGATGGGGCATTGGATAGGGACATGATTATTTCCTTCACATAGGAAACAAGTAGTTTGTGATGTGGGGCATTGGTCAGTTGGATGTTTCTCTGCACAATTGGGGCATTGATCTTCATGCTCTTTGGAAGTGTGATCCTTGTCTCCACAAACATTGCAAGCTTGGGTCCCTTCTAGAATATTGTCGTGGTGGTATCACGGCATATGCCATGGGTAGGCTAAAGTTGGGGCCGATGGACGTGGAGGAATCCGGGGAGGGATGATGCAGTGAAGATCGCACTCGTATGAATAAAGAGAAATACAATGCATCAAGATTGAGACTCTCAAGTGGAGACAACACCTCATTCTATACATCTAATCTCTTATAATCTTGCCATACTTGTGGCTACAATCATGCTCCTTGAGTTGTATCTCCTATACCTCTATCTAGATCTCTCTGTGAGATTGGAGGAAGAAGAAGAAGAAGGGCTCCTATTGAGCAGAGAGAGGAAGAGCCCTCCAGGGGCCTCTCCAGTGAACGATCCCCCTGGTGCTCCTTATAAAGGGGAGCCCAGGGGACAAATCTTGTTCCCCACGATTGGTATCTAGACAGCATATTCCTAGCATCTTATTAGATGCTCAGCATATGCCTTGGCATCTTTGGAGATGCCAAGGTATATTCCTTAGCATATTCTTGGATGCCATAGGCATATTCCTTAGGCCATGTGACAGTCTGCGCCTCGTGCGTCCCTGTACTCGCGTAATATCGGTGGAGTCCGTTCAGGTTCATCGATATGTCGATGTAGAGGTTATCGGAGCGTCTGCGAGGCGGCTGGGATGACTTGATTTGGCCCAGGTGATAATTTCCAAGGGAGAACTCGACCTGGGCCCTGCTAGTTCGGCCCAAGAGGAAATCCAGAGGCTCAGCCAAATTACTTGGACGAGGCCCAGCCGGATCATACCTTCATTCGGCCTGGTCCGCGTGAAGCAACCCAGTTGGGAGCCGGCCTGGCGAGAGGGACTCGTGATGGGCCGGGGTTGCTCTAGTCGTCCCACCTCAGGATGCTTGGTGGCGCAGTCTGGTGGGAGCCGAGGTGGCGTGGTGGAGACCCGCGGTGGGCCGGATCTGCCCGTTGCTAGCCTACCCGGGGATGCAGGCGACACGGACTGGTGGGAGCCGAGGTGGCGTGGGGAGTCCCGCGGTGGGCCTGATCTGCCCGTTGCCGGCCCACCCGGGGATGCAGGCGGCGCTGACTGGTGGGAGCCGAGGTGGCGTGGGGAGTCCGGCGTCGAGGTGGCTGGCTGGAGTAGCTCGGTGCTGGGCCAGGTCGTTTGGTGGGCCGAACGGGAGGACTCGGCCCAGGAGGATAATTCGGCTATTAGAGCTTAGTTCGGCTTGTTCCCTGTAGGTCTGGTCCAGCAGTGGTGAGGGCTGGGCCGACTTAATGTTAACTCGGCCCAGATCGGTTTTTTGCCTTAGTATTTTTCTATTGGACTGATATTGAATATCATTTTATCATATACATTTCTTATTGACTCACTTAATTCATCAACTCTAGGGTACCCGGGGGTACACCCCCGACAAATATCATCCTTGACATCCTTGTTGTCATAAACTCCTTGGGAAGAGTTGTCTCCCATGTTGATCATTTGATTTGTCACCTTATGCAACAGTTGGGTTTGGGTTTCCAAGAACCTTTGCATGGTTAGATCTAACTCACTGGTGTTGGCTAAAAACTGAGTTGTCACTTGGTTCAACTGGGTTTGGGTTACTATGAGTTATCTCATGTTGATCTCTTGGTTGTTGTTGTTGTCACCGTCTTTGATGTTGGAGTTTCCTGGAGTAGTCATCTGTTTGGGTTGGATTGGGATTAGAATAGGCAAAAGATTTCTAAGGAAATAATTCTAATCACACACATCACAATTCACACAAGCAATGTGCAGGCAATCATAAACAATCATTCCACTCCAAACAACAAGTTTTAAGCACAATTATAGGCAACAAAATATTTTTGTTACACCACATAAGTTGGTGTGTTTAATTTAAACTAAACATGGTGGTCCAACTATATGGTTCATTTGAGATCCTTCCATCCTTCTCAGGTGTTTCTTTTGAACAAGATCTTTGTATCCTTGGAGAATTTCTTGCATCTTGGTCACCAAACTTCAAAGGTGATGATGGTTCCTTCTAAGTTGTATTTCTTTAGTCTTCAAGTCTTGAGTAATATTTCTTGTCTCACTTGTAGTCCTTAGTGATATCCAAGTTGAAGTCCTTGTTGAGACTAAGGTTGAAGTCACTTGAGTTGGTGAAGTCCTTTGCTCATGTTGAAGTCTTTGCTCATGGTGAGGTCTTGTCCATCAAGTTTGAAAAGGAAGAGATGTAGAATCAAAACCAAAAAGGTTGAGGAAAGAGTATACAAGATTGTTTGTAAATAAGTTTTGGAACAAATATAACTCTTATTTTTCTAAGGGGTTTTGTCCAATCCTAGGGTTACAAACCTACATGCAACATAGTGCTCTGATACCATCTGTAAAGTTCCCAACCTTTAATAAGGTAGAGATCCCTGTGTTTACAATGCTAGTCCCTGGATCAATAGCTAACATCCACAGTTAAGATGTAATATCAAGAAACAAAGGTCATAATACAACTTTATAACCAGGAATAAAATAATTTATTACATCTTACATAGATCATTTGGCTATCTCATTACAATGCAGCAGAAATAACTTTAGCATGGAGTCCTTCATCTTCAAAGTGCCACAGGCAGTCATGTTGGTTGTAGACTTGTAATCCTAATCAATAAACTTCACTAACATCAAACAAACCTGCAACATAATAAGTTACAGCCACAAGGGTCAATACATTTGAATTGTATTGGCAAGTGATACTATGATAGTATAGTGGAGTCTATCACCTATATGCATTTGGCTAAGTGGAGCTTAGGCTTGCTTTGCTCAAAATAGATTTTCCTTATCATTTGAAAACACTAAGTTTTTTCTTGACAAAAATCACCCAAGGCATCTCCCAATAGAAATTGGTGATCCTTCAACCCTTGTTTAATCACAAAGTTTTAATTTAGAAATTGGGGTGAGGAGATTCTTGATAGCTTCCATGTATTGATGCTCAAATTGTCCTTTGCCAGGGACATGGCTAAGTACTTAGATTTTACACTCTGCAGAGGTGGTGCACTTTCCCCACAAGACTTGGTTTCACCAAGACAAGATCTTTCAGAAGCCTTCCCTTAGACCAAAATGGACGCGTTCCAACCTATCATACCCTACCACCAACTGTCCATTTGGCATTTGGCTAAGTTATTGCAACCTATATGATCCAGGCAGAGCCCACAATGCCAAGTGGCTGCACTTGAAGCTTCTCAACATTTGACATCTCAAATCTCTTTGTTCCTGGGTGGCCATCCACAAGTGAGATACACCAGGTAAACCATAGAAATGGGCCTTATGTAACCACTCAACACAAACCATTCCTTCCATTCCACCCAGGTGATTCATTCACTTAGTTGTTTTATTAAACAAAACACAAGTCCTTGACTTAGAAATATTCCATAGCATGAATATAATCCACCCTTGTTTTCTACTAGCTAAGCTAAGCATGATGGTAGTAGGAATCTTAACTTAGGAAATTTCTACTAAGGTTTCATCTACTAGGATTTCCCATGGTATAGTTTACACTTAGCAAAATTCCATGCAAGTCCTACTTTAGAAATATCACTATTGCATAGTGAAAATAATGGGACAAAAGTATGAAGCATCACTTGACTTTTTGGTAGAGAATATAAGTTCACTCCTTGACCTTGCAATATTCACACTCTTCAAATCACTACAATTCAATCAAGCAAGGCACAATTTCAATCTACCATTCAAGCAAACATCGCATAAAATAATAGAATCAAAACAATGCATGCAAGCATGCCAAAGATTGTTTTATTTGGAAAAGTGATTTCTAATGGGTTATAAACATTCTAAAACACTTATTGGTCATTTTATAAAAGTGGCAAGACTATTTTTCAAAAGATTTTATCTATAAACTCTTTTTAAATCAAAGCACTATTTTATGTGGTTGAAAATGCCTTTAGCAAAGCAACAATCTTTATAGGGTTCACCAAATACATTTTTAATTCTAAAACTTGGTGTTTGGGGTTAGAGAGTTTAAATCAAAACATTTTCCCAAAGGGTTTCCTCCAAAAGCATTTTTAAACCATAATCAACATTTTTATTTGACTAGAAATGCTTTAATTCAAGGATTTATTCTCTTGCTTCACAAAATATGTTTTTGCATCCACAAATTGGTTTATATGGTCAGTAGGTTCAAAACAATCCATTTGCCAAAGGTTTTATCACCAAAATAATTTTAGAACAATTTTTATATCCAAAATATGCCTACACAAGTTTCTGCAAAAACAACCATTTTTCCAGAAACAATTCATTAAACAAAGTGTATGGTTGGGAAGTAATTGTCTTTCTGATTCCATTGATATAAAATTTGAAAAATTTGGACGTGTGGTTTGAAAGTTATGAATTTTACAAAATTGAACATCTAATAGAACATAATTTCTGTTTTAAATCAACTCTGGGCCACGCATCGTGATTCTATTCGCCCATACCTTTTCGTGCGGATCAAGCGTTGCGAGGCATTGAATTAAATGAGATCGTGCGTGTAGCACCCCGGGTAAAGCCACTACTAGAAAATCGCCTGTTATTTATATTTTTTGCATCATCATGACATCATGCATATATTTTGCATAAAAACTATTTTCGTAAAAGCCTAAGTTGTTTTCTAATTAGCCCTCTCCTTTAATCTCAAACTAAAACCTCGGTCTATTCAGATCTTTTATTTGTCTAAAAAGTATTTACAAAAATGTTTTAAAAATAAAATAAATAATAAAATGTTTTGTCCGGGGAGGCAGTCCGATCGGTCAGGCCAGAGGCCCAACCTGACCAGACTACCTACCACCCGGCCCATCTAAAGAAACCCTAAACCTGCTACCCCAAACCCTAACCCTAAATTCCCCTTCCTACCCAGCCTTACCCACTCCCACCTGCCGTCGTCGGAACCACACCCCGCACCCTTCCCATGCGGTACACGCACACAGTTCTCGGCACGCCTGCGAGCAGGCCCCACCACACCCCGCCTCGCACCGAACCCCACCTGCCTCGCGAATTCTCCCCAACTCCCTTCTTCCCCGCTCGCTCCTCTCCCCTCTGCTCGTTCCCGCCGCCGCTCGCGGTATCCCCTCTCCCGAGCCAGCGCAGTCGCCGCCCCCACCTCGGACTGGCCTCGTTCTCGATCCTCCTCGCCAACCGCCACAAGGCCCGACGCCTCTCGCCTCCCCCGTGCATCTGCAGTAGAGTTCCCGCCGCCAGCGCCTCTCTCCGGCGCCGCCCTCCTCCCGCGTCTGGCAGTCGCTACTCCACCTCTACGAGCTCGCCTCAGGTTCCTTCCCCCGCGAGCTCGTCGCCGCCTCCTCCTGCGGCCAGATCGTCCCCGACCTTGCAGGATCCTACCGCGGCCGCAAGCCATCCTCTCCGAGCTCCATGTCGACGCTGTCAGGTCCTTCCCATCTTCTGCGCTGGCCTCCATCGACCCGGCCTCTGCCCCTGCCGACCCTGGCTCCGCCAACCGTGGCCCCATCGGTGCAGGCCCCGTT
This sequence comes from Avena sativa, assembly GCA_916181665.1. Taxonomy (NCBI): domain Eukaryota; kingdom Viridiplantae; phylum Streptophyta; class Magnoliopsida; order Poales; family Poaceae; genus Avena; species Avena sativa. The sequence goes on along the minus strand of OV702295.1, from coordinate 302,219,873 downwards.
GAACTCCAGTTCTCGGCGACTTCCACGTCAAGCCTGCTGTCTTGAAGCTCTGTCAGCCGGTGGCGTCCGTCCGTTACTGCCGCCTCCTGCTGACCTCCGTGTTTGAGTCTGGAGTATGAAGTGATACAAGGGGCAACCGTGTACTGTTGGTGTGGATATATCTGTGTTGATGATCAAGTTCTTGTTGGGAACAAGTGCCAAGTTTGGTCAATGTTATCAGTGATGCTCGGATGACCCCTCGACCACTTCCGCTCCGGCGATTGAAGCAATACATGATACCACTTGAAGACCACCGTTGCCAAGCCCAAGATCGACACCGGCAATCGAAGCCGCAAGACCTCGTGAACACGGACATCGAGCGACAAGATCTCCTTCATGGGTTGGATGGAACCTCCATGACCTTCTTCAAGGATCCGAAGACCAAACCCCGAAGCCCGATCCCGAACCCAGCGCCGCGTCAAGTTCTCCTTCCCGGCGCCCGAAGGCCGAAACCTCGGAACCCCAAGATCGTCGAGCCTCCTCTAATGTGTGACCCTAAGCCCCTATTTTATAAATGATATATCTTGTTGCATATAAATTATCGTGCTCGCATCATATCATGTGGTTTGGGGACATTATGTCGATTCACCTAAAGTAAATATGGAGGTCATATGCGGGCGAATCTAGTCTAATATTGGTCTCATTTAAATTTGTGTAGCGAACCGGTAACTTATCTTGCCCTGTTAATACAACATTTAAATTGCGGGGTATCTAAACAACTTGATCCACTCAACTAATTGTCGGGACCCCGGTTTCGCTTAATATGGTTTAATTAAATCGCATCCTTGCCATGCCATACATCATACATGCATCATGCCCGACCTTCTGTCATAGTATTAAATAGTATATTCGATGTTTCTTCTAGTGTTTTGCTTCTTCACGGATTAGGCCGATGAGTTGATGCGAGTGTCGACCCGATCTTCGGATAAACCTTCGACAATGTTTTCAGGCGAGCATTCTCCCCCTTTCTACCTATTTTACATTTCTAGTCTTTATTTCCTCCTGTTGATCTATTGCTATCTGTGTTACGATGCTCTAGTTTTCTTACCCGCAATATCCTTTGCAGCCTTATATTACCTTGGACACATCCTATTACCTGTTGCTTGGTAGATAGTTGGACTTGCGTGTCGTAGTCGCTTGCTCAAGTGTTGTTGCGTGCCGTCAAGTACCACAGTTGTTGGAAGAGTCATATGCTTTATGTTGGAGTTGATCATGACTTTAATTACCGTTTAATAACTAAAATTGAAGTAGGTAAATAATGCAGAGGCACAGGTGGGCAATAGATGTTATTTGGTTTTTAACCGTCCACTTGTGTCCCGTAGGACCCCGAGTGCTTGATACCTGTTCTTTGAATATTCACACTATCCGCATGTGGGACCATGAATCCCCCTAGCCAGAGCTTGAGTCATATTTATTTCTTAGGGCCACAAAGTAGTTTGGGGCTTTATTACTATCCTGTACTTATGCCATGCTTTACTTCTTATTTACAATTGCGCGTGGAGCGCCTGTACTGTTTAGGAACAAATGTGGAATGTTTTCGCGGTATCGACAAGCCCAGTCACACTTTCGGGTTCCCGGTCGTTTACAGCCATTGGCACAAACCTCTGAGTCTGTCTCGGAGCCGGCCAACTTCGTCGCAGGTAGCTTGGTGGGGTGGCCCCCTGAAATTTATATGAATCTTGCAATTGCTCTGTCGTGATGCCTCGTTGGGTTTTTATTGGTTTTTCTCGAGGTTGATCATGCATGTGTTGCTATTTGTGCCCCCCTGCAGGGTAAAACTTTCTGAAAGCCGTGTCCGCGGTTATGGACGACTTGGAGCACAGTATCTCGATCATAGACAACTATAACTAAAGTAGTGCTATAAATTTGACTTTATAATGACTAGTAATCAGCTTCACTATAATGGAATGGCTAAATAAAAGTGCCAACAATTGCTGGTTTGGTTGTCGCCTGTTACCATTATATCTGACTAGTAAGTATTGCAACTATAACGGAATGGCTAAATAAAATTACCAACAACTACTGGGTTTTGGGATGCCTCATGCTATATGTATCTGACTAGTAAGTACTACAACTACAACGGAATGGTTAACTAAAACTGCCCACTGCTTATTATATCAGGATGACTATCTATATCTGACTAGTAATTGCCGCAACTATAACGAAATGATTAAAACCGCCCACTGTGTGAGTTCCTCGGATGACTTCCTCGTTTGGTCTCGAGGGGGAAATACCAGGATGGGTATGTTTGGTGGTAGTATCAGGTTGGTCCCGAATAGGTCTTTCTTATCCCTCTCTGATGGCCGACAGTTATATCGAGTCTCTATAGGTTGTTTAGTGCATGCCGCGCTGCCGCTTCAGTCCACCATACCTATGTAGGCGAGGACCGCCGAATTCTAGTCTCGCCGTGTACTGGCCTCAGTACTGACCGCTCTCTTTTTTCCTCTGCCCTTTGTCGGCACCCCTTTTGTTTTTAGCAGGTTTTGAGATCGACGTCGTTAGCAGGGTTACCCTTCCGGCTTGGCCTGGGCAGGGTTATGGACGCCATTGGTTATTCTTCAAGGCTCTTAGCTCAATTTGCATCTTGTCCGTACTCGGACGCTGTATTGTTTTCAAGGTGATTTGGATCTTTGTACTGTAAATCTGTATTCTTGACTCTTTGAGTCGCTGTTGTATATATATGTTTTGTGGGTTCCATCGAGGACTATTGTGTAATGATATTACTTCGTTTTCCACCCGCACGCAAGTGCCTGGTGGGCACCTTTGAATCGTTTCTATGCGGGTTTGGCGGGAAGCGCTGGAACCTACATAGGGTCGATTCTGAGGGTGTTACAGAGTGGTATCAGAGCTCAGCAGTTACGATACCCCACTGGTCCAGCCTGTAGGATAACCTAGCTAACGAACGTTGTAGAGTGTCAAAACTATTTTGAAAAATCGGTTAGATAGATCTGATTAGGTCTGCTTTTACTCCTTACCCCTCTGCTATTCTCCTCTTACCTCTACGTGTTTTGAATCCGCTATCTTATCTTTTCTTCGAGTCCAGGTATTCTCGTGGTTGGGTTTCCGTCGTACCATCAGGGCTTCACTTCTTTTCCCTTGTAACGGTGTTGCTACATCCGGTCCTCACGCTATTTGACGAATCTTCTTCTGTGTATCTTTTAGTGGACCAAAAAGTGACTAAAATTTTTCTTTGTATCTCCGGTGTTTTTGAACGAGCCGACCTCATATCCATCAGATCCGATAAAGACTCTGCATCACTTCTTTGCTTCCGAACCCCGTTTGTTGAGATCTTCAGTCTAAATTCTGAGGGTTGGTTGCATAGTTCGTCTGTTCGTGTACAGAGTAATGCTTTGAGTGCGGGATGGAGTCGCGACCATACCACTACTCTTATCATTCGCTTTTGTACACTGAATGGTGGATCGATGCAATTCTTACTCCTTCCATGGAAGTTAGAGGTGGACTTACCTTTAACTCCTCCATTGTTTGTCCGGAGTGCTCCCTCGACGAACATGAGAAACGACCTCTTGTTGGTGGTGTCGCCAATTTCAAGATGAAGAAAGAACCCTTGTTAGTGGTGTCGCGAGGATCTACACGAAGCGAGCAGATTCAGACCGTCGGCCTTCTTCCCCGTATCATGAGACGGATCTCGAGGGCGAGATCCATTGTTAGTGGTGTCAAATTGTAGCACCCCGGGTAAAGCCACTAGTAGAAAATCGCCTGTTGTTTATATTTTGTGCATCATCATGACATCATGCATATATTTTGCATAAAAACTAATTTTGTAAAAGCCTAAGTTATTTTCTAATTAGCCCTCTCCTTTAATCTCAAACTAAAACCTCGGTCTGTTCAGATCTTTTATTTGTCTAAAAAGTATTTACAAAAATGTTTTAAAAATAAAATAAATAATAAAATGTTTTGTCCGGGGAGGCAGTCCGATCGGTCAGGCCAGAGGCCCAACCTGACCAGACTACCTACCACCCGGCCCATCTAAAGAAACCCTAAACCTGCTAACCCAAACCCTAACCCTAAATTCCCCTTCCTACCCAGCCTTACCCACTCCCACCTGCCGTCGTCGGAACCACACCCCGCACCCTTCCCATGCGGTACACGCACACAGTTCTCGGCACGCCTGCGAGCAGGCCCCACCACACCCCGCCTCGCACCGAACCCCACCTGCCTCGCGAATTCTCCCCAACTCCCTTCTTCCCTGCTCGCTCCTCTCCCCTCTGCTCGTTCCCGCCGCCGCTCGCGGTATCCCCTCTCCCGAGCCAGCGCAGTCGCCGCCCCCACCTCGGACTGGCCTCGTTCTCGATCCTCCTCGCCAACCGCCACAAGGCCCGACGCCTCTCGCCTCCCCCGTGCATCTGCAGTAGAGTTCCCGCCGCCAGCGCCTCTCTCCGGCGCCGCCCTCCTCCCGCGTCTGGCCGTCGCTACTCCGCCTCTACGAGCTCGCCTCAGGTTCCTTCCCCCGCGAGCTCGTCGCCGCCTCCTCCTGCGGCCAGATCGTCCCCGACCTTGCAGGCTCCTACCGCGGCCGCAAGCCATCCTCTCCGAGCTCCATGTCGACGCTGTCAGGTCCTTCCCATCTTCTGTGCTGGCCTCCATCGACCCGGCCTCTGCCCCTGCCGACCCTGGCTCCGCCAACCGTGGCCCCATCGGTGCAGGCCCCGTTGAACTCCAGTTCTCGGCGACTTCCACGTCAAGCCTGCTGTCTTGAAGCTCTGTCAACCGGTGGCGTCCGTCCGTTACTGCCGCCTCCTGCTGACCTCCGTGTTTGAGTCTGGAGTATGAAGTGATACAAGGGGCAACCGTGTACTGTTGGTGTGGATATATCTGTTTTGATGATCAAGTTCTTGTTGGGAACAAGTGCCAAGTTTGGTCAATGTTATCAGTGATGCTCGGATGACCCCTCGACCACTTCCGCTCCGGCGATTGAAGCAATACATGATACCACTTGAAGACCACCGTTGCCAAGCCCAAGATCGACACCGGCAATCGAAGCCGCAAGACCTCGTGAACACGGACATCGAGCGACAAGATCTCCTTCATGGGTTGGATGGAACCTCCATGACCTTCTTCAAGGATCCGAAGACCAAACCCCGAAGCCCGATCCCGAACCCAGCGCCGCGTCAAGTTCTCCTTCCCGGCGCCCGAAGGCCGAAACCTCGGAACCCCAAGATCGTCGAGCCTCCTCCAATGTGTGACCCTAAGCCCCTATTTTATAAATGATATATCTTGTTGCATATAAATTATCGTGCTCGCATCATATCATGTGGTTTGGGGACATTATGTCGATTCACCTAAAGTAAATATGGAGGTCATATGCGGGCGAATCTAGTCTAATATTGGTCTCATTTAAATTTGTGTAGCGAACCGGTAACTTATCTTGCCCTGTTAATACAACATTTAAATTGCGGGGTATCTAAACAACTTGATCCACTCAACTAATTGTCGGGACCCCGGTTTCGCTTAATATGGTTTAATTAAATCGCATCCTTGCCATGCCATACATCATACATGCATCATGCCCGACCTTCTGTCATAGTATTAAATAGTATATTCGATGTTTCTTCTAGTGTTTTGCTTCTTCACGGATTAGGCCGATGAGTTGATGCGAGTGTCGACCCGATCTTCGGATAAACCTTCGACAATGTTTTCAGGCGAGCATTCTCCCCCTTTCTACCTATTTTACATTTCTAGTCTTTATTTCCTCCTGTTGATCTATTGCTATCTGTGTTACGATGCTCTAGTTTTCTTACCCGCAATATCCTTTGCAGCCTTATATTACCTTGGACACATCCTATTACCTGTTGCTTGGTAGATAGTTAGACTTGCGTGTCGTAGTCGCTTGCTCAAGTGTTGTTGCGTGTCGTCAAGTACCACAGTTGTTGGAAGAGTCATATGCTTTATGTTGGAGTTGATCATGACTTTAATTACCGTTTAATAACTAAAATTGAAGTAGGTAAATAATGCAGAGGCACAGGTGGGCAATAGATGTTATTTGGTTTTTAACCGTCCACATGTGTCCCGTAGGACCCCGAGTGCTTGATACCTGTTCTTTGAATATTCACACTATCCGCATGTGGGACCATGAATCCCCCTAGCCAGAGCTTGAGTCATATTTATTTCTTAGGGCCACAAAGTAGTTTGGGGCTTTATTACTATCCTGTACTTATGCCATGCTTTACTGCTTATTTACAATTGCGCGTGGAGCGCCTGTACTGTTTAGGAACAAATGTGGAATGTTTTCGCGGTATCGACAAGCCCAGTCACACTTTCGGGTTCCCGGTCGTTTACAGCCATTGGCACAAACCTCTGAGTCTGTCTCGGAGCCGGCCAACTTCGTCGCAGGTAGCTTGGTGGGGTGGCCCCCTGAAATTTATATGAATCTTGCAATTGCTCTGTCGTGATGCCTCGTTGGGTTTTTATTGGTTTTTCTCGAGGTTGATCATGCATGTGTTGCTATTTGTGCCCCCCTGCAGGGTAAAACTTTCTGAAAGCCGTGTCCGCGGTTATGGACGACTTGGAGCACAGTATCTCGATCATAGACAACTATAACTAAAGTAGTGCTATAAATTTGACTTTATAATGACTAGTAATCAGCTTCACTATAATGGAATGGCTAAATAAAAGTGCCAACAATTGCTGGTTTGGTTGTCGCCTGTTACCATTGTATCTGACTAGTAAGTATTGCAACTATAACGGAATGGCTAAATAAAATTACCAACAACTACTGGGTTTTGGGATGCCTCATGCTATATGTATCTGACTAGTAAGTACTACAACTACAACGGAATGGTTAACTAAAACTGCCCACTGCTTATTATATCAGGATGACTATCTATATCTAACTAGTAATTGCCGCAACTATAACGAAATGATTAAAACCGCCCACTGTGTGAGTTCCTCGGATGACTTCCTCGTTTGGTCTCGAGGGGGAAATACCAGGATGGGTATGTTTGGTGGTAGTATCAGGTTGGTCCCGAATAGGTCTTTCTTATCCCTCTCTGATGGCCGACAGTTATATCGAGTCTCTATAGGTTGTTTAGTGCATGCCGCGCTGCCGCTTCAGTCCACCATACCTATGTAGGCGAGGACCGCCGAATTCTAGTCTCGCCGTGTACTGGCCTCAGTACTGACCACTCTCTTTTTTCCTCTGCCCTTTGTCGGCACCCCTTTTGTTTTTAGCAGGTTTTGAGATCGACGTCGTTAGCCGGGTTACCCTTCCGGCTTGGCCTAGGCAGGGTTATGGACGCCATTGGTTATTCCTCAGGGCTCTTAGATCAATTTGCATCTTGTCCGTACTCGGACGCTGTATTGTTTTCAAGGTGATTTGGTCCTTTGTACTGTAAATCTGTATTCTTGACTCTTTGAGTCGCTGTTGTATATATATATATGTTTTGTGGGTTCCATCGAGGACTATTGTGTAATGATATTACTTCGTTTTCCACCCGCACGCAAGTGCCTGGTGGGCACCTTTGAATCGTTTCTATGCGGGTTTGGCGGGAAGCGCTGGAACCTACATAGGGTCGATTCTGAGGGTGTTACAGTGCGGCACAGATCGCTCCATACCTCTTCGATAAGTCAATCTATCGCGTGCATAGGATCGTGATCTAACGGCTTATATCGCTTCAGCCAAGAACTGGCGGCGCTGGGAGACAGCGAGCGGCGGCACGCTCAGACGATGACGGTGTCGGCGTTACAGGAAGCGAGAGAGCGAGGGGAGAAGCTCACCGAGTTCACCGTGGCGTGCTGATGCTCAACGTGTTCGCAAGGAGGCAAGGGGCGCACGAGGACGAACGCAATTGCTCGCCGGAGTTCATGTCTGCGTCGGGTACGGTCAGTCATCGTCGAGGGCAACGCTACGGATCACGAGAGAGCAATCGGAGGATGCGGTTAGCTTCGTATACGTGTTGTAGACAGGTGAGCATCAAAAGGAGGGAAAGGGGTGGATAGTTCTTATGGGAAAGAGTCGCCGGAGAAGTGGCAGCCGACGGTGGCGCTCAGTCGAAGACGTGGACGAGTTTCTGGGGCAAGCGCGGCCGAGCAGATGATACGGGCAGGTGCGCACGGTTCTGGGGAACACGCTTGTGTGGTCGAGGGGTCGAAGCACGGCGAGGTGTGGCCGGAATTGGAGCAGAGGCTCATCGGAGACAGTGGGGGTTCGGAGATGATTCCGAGCAGCCTGGTGACTCTCTGGTGGTGTTGGTTGGGGTGAAAGGAAGAGGGGACCGTGGCGATTAATACTGCATGGTCATGGCGAGGAATAAACGGCATTAAGGAGAATTGATCGCGAGTAATCGGCGGCAGAAACGGCCAGGGGGTGTGGTCTTCGCGTGGGTGGAGACGATGGTGAGGTGGCAGTGGGGCCTGGTGTCAGTGAGTGAGAGAGAGGGGAGGTGGGGTCCAACTGTCAGTGTCTTTGCGGGTTTGATCGCGAGTAGAAGAAAACGGTTCGGGGGGGGGGGGAAGTGAGAGTGGGCTGCTGGGCTTAGTGGGCTAGCTGGGTTGGGCTGGCTTTGCTCACTTTTTTTTGTTCTGTGTCTCTTTTCTTTTTCCAATTTTAATAATCTGTTTTGATTTTGTTTAATCAATTCAAACATTCATTTGAATTCAAACTTCTCTCAAACTTTGTGCGGACTCAAACACTGATTAATAATGCATTCTGAAGTAAAATTTATAATAGTATATTTATTCTTTTTAGGGGATAATAATTAATTAAAATAGTCCCTTGTATTATTTCAAATAAGATTTAATAATGTTTTTCAAACTCCATTTGAAATCTAAATTCTTCCAAATCTTTCCAGTAGGTTTTATTTATTGATTAGGGTGTCAAATAATTCACCTTGAATTATTTGGAATGTTTTTAATATGATTTATTAATCATTTAAAATTGGGTATTTGTCTTTATTCCAATGAAACTAAATATAGTTTTAATTCCATAAATTTTATTTGTAAGATTTCTTTGATCTTATTTAAGTTTAATTAAACAAATTTTATTCCACTTGGGTAAATTCCAAATATTATTTTCCCATGATTTAATTAATCATTTCTAATAGGGATTTTGTCTTTATTCAAATGGAAATGGAATTTGGTTAATGCCATTTTATTTAATTTGAAAATTCTTTATCCATTATTTTATTTGGATTTGGATTATATTTAGTCCATTTTCTTATGGATTAGGTCAAGATTTAATTTGGTCTTTAAATATTCCTCATTTAATATTTCTTTCTTTATCTTATAAAATCCATATCTTTTATTATAGATCCAAAGTTGGTGATTCCAATTTGTATATTTTTATTTAATATTTATTTATCCTTTTAAATCTCTTTAGGATTATTTGCTCACCATTTGGTATGGATTTTTAGATAGGTGCTCTATTGGCTTTGGAAATTCAATTTCCTTATCTTATTAAATTCATAAGATTTTATTTATGGCTCCAATTTAAGTGAAATCAATTTATATGGTTTTATAATATTTCTATTTGTCATTCTTGATCATTTGTAAATGTTTGTTGACAAATTTTTGTATGGATCAAATCCATGGGCTTAGAGATATCTTGGAAATGTTTTTCTTCCTTTAGGGTTTTGGTTTATTCTCCAAGTGTTTAAATTTCCAGATGCATTTATGAAGATTGCAATCCACTTGATTTGAATTTAGTTGGATTCAAATATTAACCAAAGTTTGTTCAAGATGGGATTTTAAGTTTCCATTTAGAAACAAAAAGTTTCTTTTCACCCTAAATTTCAACAATTATTTATTTTTTTATTTATTTTTCACATTACATAATTTGGAAATTTTGGGATGTGACAATTGTGCTTCAGACAAAGAGGAAATATTTTTCTCAGCATTCAAAAGATTTTCCTCCATAGTTTTGTTGAAAGTGGTTTGTTTACTAATAAAGTCTTTGAGCATGACTTCCAGTTTAGAGGGAGCACTTCTAGTATTGTTTTAAGAATTTCCATAAGTATTGCCATTATTAGGAGGATAAGGCCTATAATTGTTATTATTACCAACATTATTCCTATAGGCATTGTTGTTGAAATTGTTGTTTCTAATGAAGTTCACATAAACTTGCTCTTCTTGAGCAACCAAAGAGGCTAAGGGAACATTATTTGGATCTATATGAGCTTTTCCATTAACAAGCATAGCCATGCTAACATCAATTTTATCACTCAAAGAGGAGGTTTCTTCAACAAAATTTACCTTCTTACCATGTGGAGCTCTCTCAGTGTGCCATTCAAAATAATTGACCATCATATTATCAAGGAGCTTTGTTTCAGCACCTAAAGTAATGGTCATAAAGGTACCTCCAGCAGCAGAATCCAACTTATTTCTTGAAGAGAAGTTTAACCCTACATAAAAAGTCTGGATAATCATCCAAGCAGTCAGTCCATGAGTGCGGCAATTCTTTACCAAAGATTTCATTCTTTCCCAAGATTGAGAAACGTGTTCATTATGAAGTTGTTTAAATTTCATTATTTCACTTCTCATAGATATAATCTTAACAGGAGGATAGTATTTTCCAATAAAATCATCTTTGCACTAAATCCAAGAATCAATACTATTTATAGGCAAGGATATCAACCATTCTTTAGCTTTTGCTCTCAAGAATAAAGGAAACAATTTGAGCTTAATAATATCTCCATCTACACCCTTATACCTTTGCATCTCACAAAGTTCAACAAAGTTATTGAGGTGGGCAGCAGCATCATTAGAACTAGCACCAGAAAATTGCTCTTTCATCACAAGATTCAACAAAGCAGGCTTAATTTCATAAAAGGTAGCATCAGGAGTAGGTGGAGCAATAGGTATGCTCAGGAAATCATTGTTGTTTGTGCTAGTGAAGTCACACAACTTGGTGTTCTCAGCAGAGTTCATTTTTGCAAAGGTGGAGCAAACCAACGGCAGCAGCAAATAGAGTAGGAACTAAATTTTTGTGTTTTTTATAAGAAAGGCAAACCAAACGAAACTAATTTTTTTTGTAATTTTCGATAAAAATAAGCAAGAAAAACAAAGCAAAAAAAAATAAGCAAAATAAAAAAGAAGTAAAGAGAAAGGTTCTGAAGGACTCCCCTTATGAAGCCGTCCTTAGCCACCCCGACAACAGCGCCAGAAAACGTCTTGATGCAGCTCAGATCACTATAGAGCTTGGGAAACCCCAAGAGGAAGATATGATGAGTACAACAATAAGTTTTACCTTAGTAAGAAACCAAGATTATCGAACCAGTAGGAGGAAGAAAACGACCCCAAGGTGTTGCTAACAACTTGGAAACCTACACAACACAAACTCAAGACCTTGCCCCAACGAACAGCGAGGTTGTCAATCTCACCAGTTTGCTAAAAACAAAGGATTAAACGTACGCTGTGGAAGGTGATGGTGGATTACAGAAAGTAAATAGCAACAGTGGAAGATATATCAATGGTAAAGATTGGACCGGGTTCCACAATTCACTAGAGGTGTTCTCCTTAAGATAAACAACATAACATGCTGGGTAAACAAATTACAGCAGGGCAATTGACAGGACAGAGCAAAGCATAACAATGCAATACTAGACATTCATGATCCTATGAGATTCGATTGGGCATTACAACAATATACATAGACCGCCATCCAACTGCATCTATGACAAGTAATTCACCTTCAGGTTATCATTCGAACCCCCTCCAGTATTAAGTTGCAAGCAACGGATAACTGCTTTAAGCAAAGTGTGTAAAGTAAACAATACAATTGTTCCATGAACAAAAGATCGTTGCTTTCTCCCTAGTAGCAACAAAACATCTACAACCTTAGAGATTTATGTCACTTCCCCAAATTCAATAGAGGCATGAACCCACTATCGAGCATAAATACCCCCTCTTGGAGTCACTAGCATCTACTTGGCCAAGATAGCTACTAGAAACGGAGAGCATGCAAGATCTCAAACAACACAGATATGATAGAATCAATAAGATAAAACCATTAATCAATCTGACATAGTAATCTCAATATCCATCGAATCCCCGCAAACATAACATGCATGATTACAAAAAGATGATCTTGATCATGAACGGAGCTCACAAGATCTAGACATGATAGCACAAAGGAGGATAAACAACCATCTAGCTACTATATGGACCCATAGTCCAAGGTGGAACTACTCACGCATCACACCGGAGGCTGGCATGGTGATGAAGAAGGCCTCCGGGATGATCTCTCCCCTCCGGCAGGGTGCCGGGAAGAGCTTCAGACCACCCGATCTAGGGATGATGGTCGCGACGGCTACAGACTATTTCATGGAGATCTGATATGATCCTTAGGGTTTTGGTATTGGGGGCTTCTTATAGGCGAAGGGGGAGACCAAGGGGGTGCCTGACTTGACCGCACCCCCCAGGCGCGGGCCAGGCCTGGCCGCATGGCCAGGGGGTGTGGGCCCCTCGTGGCCCTCCTCCATCTCGTCTTCTGGATCCGTGTTCTCCTCGGTGAAATTTTGGCTTTTGTCCCATCCAATTCCAAGAATATTCATTTCCTGACTTTTCTGGAACCAAAAACAGCAGAAAACAGGCAATTGGCACTATGGAAACTTGTTAATAGGTTAGTCCCAGAAAGTGTATAAAAATACCTCAAAGTGTAGACAAAGCAAAGTGGATACTAAACAAGCATGGAACATCAAAAATTATAGATACGTTTACGACGTATCAGCCCTCGTTGCCTCGAGATGCCCTAGTCCCTTTGGGATTTTGCGGGTTCGCCCTGTTTCCTCTGTTCTCGACGTAAGGGTTGGGAGGGGGATTGGGGTGTGATCCAGTGGTGGATCGGATCCGTTGTTGACATCGCCGCCATGGATCACGACGCACAGGTAATGCTCACGGAGAGGGTCGCTACTTCCACAGCTTTCAGATCCGGAACCGTAGGTTCCTTCATCTGAAGGGGGAATGCACAGATCGGAGTTGCAGCTGCTGCTATCATCTGAATCGCCCATCAGCGATGTCGTGCATGATTCGTCGATGGGTGAGACCCACAAAGCGGGCCTAATTGATGGAAGTGCCAGCCGCTCTGGGAGGCTGGGGTGCTAGTCTGCCCCACCTGAAAGCAGAAGCTCCCAAACAACATCTCGATTCCATCGCCTACGGAATCGAAATCTTTTCGGGTGGCCGATGAGTGGACGGTGAAGTCAAAAGCGCTGAAGAGGAGGTGATTCTCCATCACTGAGGAATCATAGATAGCTCCGGAGGGGACCGTCACGACCGCACGACCAGCGTCCCCGATTCCCACAGACGGCGCCAATTGACGAGGGTTTGACTCGTCAATGCCCATTGTTATGGACTTGGGTTTTGGAGAAGATGGGGATGCTGGAAGTCGCGAGACGATTAACAAGCAAGCAACACGGGGATATGTAGGGGTTCATGTAGGGGTTCCTAGCATGGAAAACAAAAAATTCCTATCGCATGAACACACACGAGCCAAGATCTATCTACTACATTGTAGCAACGAGTCGATATAGTACTAACCTTCGAATATCCAAAGCGGTTAACGAGAGCAGATTCTCGTGGGTGATGTAGTCATTCACTTACCGATTTCAAGATCGCATAGGTGATCCTTCCGGCGCCGCGTTCCGGGAGCGCTCCCGCAGTCGGTCACACGTACTGTCGTGGTATTGCCGACGAGTATGCCATGGAGGGGTCCTCACAGTGCGTGTTTAGAGACGTGGGGTAAGGCGGATGGTTGACGGGTACGAGGTAAAACAGCTTACCCAGGTTCAGATCCCACAACTGTGGAGGAATCCTACTCCTGCTATAAATCACTATAAGGGCAATACGCTGAGTTACAGAGATAGGTTCGCTGTGCAAGGTTGTATGAATCGATACTAAGTTGTGCCCGAAAGTCTCCCATAGGCCCGACTTATATAGTCGCCAAGTCCTAGGGTTACAGGGAAAAGTCCTAGCCGGACAGGTTACAGAGTCCTACACCGTCTATCACTAGTCTTGTGTATCTTGTACTCCAAGGCTCCGGGTATGCTGGTGACTCCACCGTAGACTTCCTTTATCCGGCATGGGCCTCCCTTCTGGATCCATCTAACTGGGCCGCCCAGCAGGCCACAGGCCATGCTACCGACTATGGGCCACCCGGGTTAGTCGGATAAGAGACATGCTATGAGGACACCCATATAGCATATCCCCAACAGTAGCCCCCGGATCCAAGCTTAGACAGTAGATCAACCGCCTCGTTTTGCTCCCTAGGCACATACTTGACTTCGTATCCCAAGAATCTCTTGGCTATCTCGTTCACTTCGTCGCGATATGCCGCCATCATAGGGTTCCGTGCATTCCAGGTGCCAGCCACCTGCTGGGCAACCAAGTCGGAGTCTCCACAGCAAACTATGCGCTTGATGCCAATATCCTTAGCTACACGTAGTCCGTGAATGAGTGCTTCATACTCCGCCATGTTGTTTGTAGCCTCGAAGTGGATCTGCAGAACGTAGTGCAACTTATCTCCTTTTGGTGACTGTAGCAGTACACCAGCCCCCGAGCCGTTGAACAACTTTGATCTGACAAAGTGCATCACCCAGTACCCTGGTTCTGGCAGCGGAGTAGCATCTGGCATCTCCGTCCAATCTGCAATAAAATCCGCCAAAGCTTGTGACTTGATAGCGTCGCGTCTCTTGTAGGTGATCTCGAAGGCGGCAAGTTCAATGCCCCACTTCGCGACCCTTCCTATAGCGTCCCTGTTGTTGATAATGTCGGACAGTGGAGTTTTGCTCACTACTGTGATTGGGTGCTCCTGAAAGTAATGCCTCAGCTTCCGAGAAGCGAGGAATACTCCATAAGCTATCTTTTGGTAGTGCGGGTAACGCTGCTTGGACTCCATCAAGACCTCGCTCACATAGTAAACTGGTCGTTGACCTCCGTGCTTGTAGCCTGGTTCCTTCCGCTCTACCACAACGACGATGCTAATAACCCGGTTGGTTGCCGCCATGTAAATTAACAGGGGCTCTCCAGGCTCGGGTGCTGTAAGGATGGGCGCCGAGGAAAGAATCTCCTTGAGCTGCTTCAATGCTGCATCTGCTTCGTCCTTCCATGTGAATTTGTCCGCCTTCTTCAGCAACTTGTACAGCGGCAAAGCCTTCTCTCCAAGTCGGCTGACGAACCGACTAACTTCTACAACACAACATGTTAGTCGTTGAATATCCTTTAGGCATGTCGGACGGTTTATGTTTAAGATGGCCTAGATTTTCTCCGGATTGACCTCGATTCCATGCTGGGAAACGATGAAGCCCAACAATTTGCCGGCTGGAACCCCGAAGACGCACTTCTTAGGGTTGAGCATCATGTTGTATTTCCAGAGATTATCAAAGGTTTCTTTTAAGTCGGAGATTAAGTCGTTTGACTTTTTAGACATCATCGCGATATCGTACACATAGGCGTGAACATTCCGACCAATTTGGTCGTGAAGGCAACGTTGCATTGTCTGCTGGTAGGTAGCACCTGCGTTTTTCAGCCCAAAGGGCATCGCGACATAGCAAAATGTGTCGCATGGGGTAGTGAACGAAGTGGCCAATTGGTTCGACTTCCTCATCTTGATCTGGTGGTATCCTGAGTATGCATCGAGAAAACACAAAAGTTCCGAGCCAGCCGTCGAGTCAATGACTTGGTCAATGCGAGGCAAAGCAAACGGATCTTTGGGACATGCTTTGTTCAATCCGGTGGAATCAACGCACATTCTGTACAGGATTGGCCACCCATCGGGTGTGAAGGACTTCTCGGATAAACCCAGCCTTAAGTAACCTAGCTATCTCTTTGCCAATGGCGCGTCTCTTCTCATCTCCGAAGCGTCGTAGAGGTTGTTTCACTGGTTTACATTTTGGATCTATGTTTAAGATGTGCTCAGCAAGTTCCCTAGGTACACCTTTCATGTTGGCAGGTTGCCAGGCAAAGATGTCCCTATTCTCACAGAGGAACTTGACGAGCGCGCTTTCCTATTTGGGATCCAGGTTCGTCCCAATGGCGACGGTCTTGGAGGCATCGCCTACCACAAGTTCCACCGGCTTGGTCTCGATGGCGGCCTTGAACACAGGAGCGGAGTCGGAGATCTGCTTCTTCGACGCGGGCATCTCTGAGTCATTGATATTGCTCTGAATCTCCTTGAATTCTGCACTGTAGAGGACAGCTTCTGCAATGGCTGCTTCGTTGATCTCGCAGTCCCTTGCCTTGGTAAAGCTTCCGGATACGGTGATGACACCGTTTGGTCCGGGTATCTTGAGTTTGTTGTAGACGAAGCATGGCTTGGCCATGAACGTGTGGAATATGTCGCGGCCGAATATGACGTGGTACACGCTCTTGAAGGGGACCACCTCAAAGGTCATGTGCTCTTGGCGGTAATTATTAATGTCGCCAAAGGCTACCTGAAGTGTGATGCACCCAAGGGACCGAGCCTCCCGACCAGGAACTACGCCATGGAACACGGTGTTGGTCCGCCTTAGGTTTGCCTCCATCAAGTTCATCTTTTGCAGTGTATCCAGGTACATGATGTTGATGCTGCTTCCACTATCCACCATTCACTTGGTGAACTCCACGCCGTCAATCAATGGGTTGATGACCATGGCGTACTGGTTCTCCATGGGCACAAGGTCTGGGTGGTCCGTCCTGTCCCAAGTTATTGGAACCTCCGACCAGCACAGGTATTGGGGAACTGGGGGAGAGTGGCCATCAGGATCCTCAGAGAGGTCTTCTGTTGTCGGACGGTGGGGTGCCAAGGAAAGTGTGGTATACTGGGGCCTTCTTTGCGAAGGGGTTCTTGCCCTTGTCGTCGCTCTTGGCGGTGTGCTTGGGGTCAACGTCCTCGTCCATGTCGCTTGAATCCTTGGACTCCTCCTCCTTCTTCTTCCCCTTGCCCTTGCCTCGTGGTATGTTCTTCCGACTTTGCTTGTAGCCGGACTCCGGGTCTTCCTTGAGGTCATTGACGAACTTGCAGTGTCGATTGGTATGGGTGGCCTTGCCATTGACATCGAGGTGTACGAGGCACGGCATATCGCGGTACTCCTCGTACGTTTGGGGAACGCGGAGCGGCGCCGAGTTGGTTTCACTTCCTCGTTGCTGCCCGCGGCCTGCTCCCCTTCCTTGGCCACGTTGTCCGCCTTCTCCTCGTCCTGCAAAAGTCATAGCGACCATGTCGATAGATTGCTTTTCTTCTAGAGCAGTTTTTCGCTTTGTACTGCTGTTCCTCCGAGCTTGGGTTGGAACGGCCGTTGCCGGCAAAGAGCCACGAGCATCATCGTCGGCAGCTGCGAACTCACTAGCTAACTGAATCATCTGATTCAAGTCAAGCTGATGATTGTCCTGCAAGTGCTTTAGCTTATGTCGGAGTAACCTGCCCCTTTCCAACCCATCAATGAAGGCAGCCATAGCGGTCTGAGCGTGCACTCCTGCGCAGGAATTCTTCATGTCCAGCCAGCGGGAGAGGTAGGCGCGAGATGTCTCGTCTTTCTCTTGCACACACCGCTGTAGATCGCCCACAGTGCAGGGACGCTTGTATGTACCCTCAAAGTTCTTGGTGAATGCTTCTTGCATATCCAGCCAGTTGTAGATAGATTTCTCCGGCAAGTCGTCGATCCATTGACGGGCCGTACCCGCCAACATTAACGGGAGGTACTTAACGGCGACGTTGGGGTTGCCTCCGGCAATCTCCCCGCATTGCCGTAGTCCTGCAACCATGTGGCAGGTTTGGCGGTGCCATCATAGGGCTTGATGGTCTTGTCTATCCGGAAACCTTTGGGGTAAGTTGCAGATCGTATTGCAGGTCCAAAGCAACGTGGTCCCAGGTATGGTCCTTCCCAGGCCTCGTGGATCTTATCGATCCGCGAGCGTGCATCGTATGACTCCGGGTTCTTCTTCTTGTTGTCAACATGAGATGGGCTGCGTGAATGACGTGGGCCTCTTCCGTCATGGTGACTACTTGGTGGTGATGGAGGCGGAGGTGGCGGTGGGTTAGCCTTCTTGCTGTTACCCTCCTGCGACGCCTCACGCCTGTCACGGTTGCTTGTCGGACGTGGAGAGTCGTGGTGTGACCTGGTCTTGTGTCCTTGGTGGCGCTCTTCATCATGACAGGTCTGTGCCGCATTGTCGCGGATGACGATACCACACTGCTTTGGAGGGGGCATATCCGTACGATGGTGAGCCTTGTAATCTTCCTGACGTCGGGGGATCGAGGCGGTGGCGATGGGCAGCGAGTTCGGGCTTTTTCTCCGTGATTGGAGGATATGGGGATAGCATCCTTCCTGTTGCGCGCATCCCTCTGTCTTCGTTCTGATGAACCCGTCTGTGATCCGACATCATGAGGAGATCTGTCCCTTGGCGGTTTGTACTGGCTAGATCGGCAGAGCGCTGGGTCAGACTCAAGCCTCTGAGAGGTGGCCTTTTCCTGCTGCTTTACCGCCTTGGCCACTAGGTCGTAGACCTGTTCTACCGCCTCAGGCGATCTATCCTGCTCTAGAAGGGTCTTGGCGACGACAAGGTTAAGGAGTGGGGTGGGCATCACCTGCTTGCCTTCACTATCAATGTATGGCTTGGCCTGTGCCGGCTTCGAGGGAGCCCATCCTAGGTTGCGCCGTACACCAGGATCGTTGATGACGCGAGCCGGAGCCTTCTTAGCCTTCTGCTGCTGCTGCAGTAGAGTCTTATACTGGGCCTCCATTGCTCTAGCTTTCTCTATGGACTTCTGCGCATTGACCAGATCTCGATCTAGTTTAGCGCCCTGCTCCACGATGGCTTGCGCCTCCTCCAGCAGCTGCTGGTGCTTCTCGTCAAGGTGATTCACATTTCGGATATGATCAACGGTTAGTGGCTCGACGAGGAGAATGCCGTACATCACTCTATCAGCTGGAGTAAAATGGGCTGCTGCCGACGTGGATGCTGGAGGCGGCAAGTTTGCGGTGTTGTTGTTGCTCGGACCGGTGCCGAGTTCCTGCGGCTGCTGCACTGGGATAGGCGGAGGAGGCATGACCTTTGGGCGATCATCGTCAGCAGCAATTAGTGGCCCCTTCCCCTTTTCCAGCGCCGTAGGCGGAGCTTGCCCGGGTTGATCTTCATCCATCGCTGTCCCAATGGTGACGAACACCCCTCGAGACATGACGGTGTTATTAGCTTGCTCGTCGCGAGAGTACTCCTCCTCCATCTCCTGCATAGCGGAGTCTAGCTCTTCTGGACTGAAGTCTATTTCCTCTGAATCTGCACTGAAATCAGCATAAAGCGCGTCAATGACGGAGTCGGAGGGTGCCAGGACTTCCTCGATGACGGGCGGTGGAGGTGCAACGGCCTCGACAATGACTGGAGGTGGTGGTGCTGCTATGACGATGGCGGCCGGAGGCGATGGTGGTGGTGGCTGAATCGGAGGGGCTCCGTCAATGAGCGCAAGCGCTATCTGAGCTGCCGCTTCGGCCTCCGCGTAGTTGTTGACGGTGTTCACCATGCCTTCGAAGGTAAGGCGTCCTGACGCCTATTGCCGTCTCAGAGAGTGTCGGAGAAGCATGCCATGGTCCAGTCCTTCCACAAAGTGATAGATAGCATCATCGTTGGGGTAGTGGACTAGATCGGCTCGTATACGAAGCCACCTGGCCAGGTAATCATGGGGGTTTTCGCCCTCTCTCTGAACGCAGCGCGCCGGATCGAAGATGGTAACCACGCCGACGAACTTGGATCTCTGCTGTCCAGACGCACGGACGAAGCCGGCGGATTTGCAGTGATCTTCCACCTTTATATCCTGCACAGGGGCGGTTTGGGTGGGCCTTGAATTTTTCCGATCTTTGCCGGCAAATTCCTAATAGAGATCCGACATTGATCCTTCCGCGAACGTATCCTGCCCGTAGGCGGTCCGTGCGGGTCTTGGTGCTTTCCAATCTTTGCCGGCGAACTCCGAAGAGAGATCCGACATCGATCCTTCCGCGAACGTATCCTGCCCGTAGGCGGTCCGTGCGGGTCTTGGTGCTCCTTCGACTCCCAGGGAACTAGTGCCCGAGTCGGTTTCGCCGATGAAGAGGTGGATGTCTCCGATAGGAACGATCGAACACCGCGTAGGGTTCGTCTTTGCCGGGATCCAGAACTCGTCAGGGGGGACGATCGGAACATTGCCGGAGAAGAGAACACGGCCAATGTCTACAGTTTAGCCGATTCCCGCGAAGATCTTGGTCCTCGCCCGCTGAAGAGCCTGAAGCGCCTCTTGCCCCATGGTGGGCGCCAACTGTCGTGGTATTGCCGACGAGTACACCATGGAGGGGTCCTCACAGTGCGTGTTTAGAGACGTGGGGTAAGGCGAGCGGTTGACGGGTACGAGGTAACACAGCTTACCCAGGTTCAGATCCCATAACGGTGGCAGAATCCTACTCCTACTATAAATCACTATAAGGGCAATACGCCGAGTTATAGAGATAGGTTCGCTGTGCGAGGTTGTATGAATCGATACTAATTTGTGCCCTAAAGGCTCCCATAGGCCCGACTTATATAGTCGCCAAGTCCTAGGGTTACAGGGAAAAGTCCTAGCCGGACAGGTTACAGAGTCCTACACCGTCTATCACTAGTCTTGTGTATCTTGTACTCCAAGGCTCCGGGTATGCTGGTGACTCCACCGTAGCCTTCCTTTATCCGGCATGGGCCTCCCTTCTGGATCCATCTAATTGGGCCACCCAGCAGGCCACAGGCCATGCTACCGACTATGGGCCACCCAGGTTAGTCGGATAAGAGACATGCTATGAGGATACCCATATAGCATATCCCCAACACGTACAGTACTCGATGAAGACCTTCCTCTCCCTTGTTCCAGCAGGCAGCAGAGGTGGTAGCTCTCTCCTCGCGATTCCGGCAGCATGACGGAGTGGTGTCGGAAGTAGAGGGGATAGCCGGAGCGAGTATGGTGGAGTAGAAGAGGGCCTCAACCATCTAGGTTTTAGATGCTGAGGGAAGAGGGCAGCTGGCGTCTAGGGTTTAGGCTAGAGGGTAGCGGCGGTTTAGAGGGGATCTAGGGCGCCGACGTCTTGGGGGGGCAGCGGCGGCGGCGTAGGGATTGGGTCTTGGGCGCCTAGGTCAAGGGGGATATCTTGGGATGCGCCCCACCCCTCCTTATATAGGTGGGGGCGTCCAAGGTGTTCCCAACCCAGGTGGAAACCCTCCCTAACTCAGAAACCCTCCCTTACTCGGAAACCATGTTGGGATTTGACTTTTTCAAACTTCCTTTTTTGACTTTCAAATTAGAGTTTGATTTCTCTCTTCCAAGTGTCCAGCCAAGTGACCTAGGACATGATGCAACCATTACATTTTGTCATGACACATTCATGTACCCTTCACCTTTCGGATCGATGAACCTTCTAGACCCTTCTAGAACAATCCGGTGAAAACACCAGAATTATTCCTAAACTCCGAAATTGGACTTTCCTTATATGAATCTTATTCTGCGGACCTTTCCGGATCTCCTCGTGATATCTCGGATCCCATCTGAGACTCCGAACAACATTCGGTATATTTACTCACATTCCATATCTACTAAACAACATCGAATCCTTAAGTGTGTCTCCCTACGGTTTGTGAATTATGCAGATATGACCGAGACTCTTCTCCGATCAATAACCAATAGAGGAATCTGGAAATTCATATGGCTCCCACATATTTATATGATTACTTTGTGATCGAATGAACCATTTACATACGAAACCAATTTCCCTTTGTCTCGAGATATTTTACTTATCCGAGGTCTGATCATCGGATTCTCTGCATACCTAGTTCAACCTTGTTATCGATAAGTATTCTTTTCTCATTCCCGTTATATGTGATCCCTTGTGAGCTAGTCACATGCTTGCAAGCTAATTGGATGACATTCCACCGAGAGGGCCCAGAATATATCTATCCGTCATATGGATGGACAAATCCCACTCTTGATCCATGTGCCTCAACACATACTTTCCGAACACTCAATGCCACCTTTATAGCCACCCAGTTACGGTGTGGTGTTTGATGTCATCAAAGCATCCTTCTAGTGATGGTGATTAGCATGATATCATGGTCGAAGGAATTAGGTTACTATGTATCAGAAAGATTATAGCAAGTGAACTATTTGAATGACTTGATCTTATGCTACGCTTAACTATAGGAGTATGTACATCACATCACTCTCCTAATGATATGACCTTATTGTTAATAACATCTCAATGTTCATGATCAGGAAACCATGATCATATGTTAACCAACAAGCTAGTTTAACAAGAGGCTTTACTAGGGACTCTTTTATGTTTACAAACCACACAAGTATTAATGTTTCCGTTTAATACAATTATAGCATGATATGTAAACATTTATCATAAGTACGAAGATATGATAATAAACACTTTATTATTGCCTCTTGGGCATATCTCCAACAGTCTCCGACTTGCACTAGAGATAATAATCTAGTTTCAAAACTTTGTGTATTCAACACCTATGGCTTTCTGGTGTTGTATTTACACGATTGCTAGTGGTCAACCGATCTTCGGATCTAACACTTATAGGTCCATGTGAAATTGCATGTCTTTGCGTCTCTACGCATCACTCATTCTCTAATGAAATATCATTGTATAAATTTGGTTCTTTGGTGAGACCTTTAGTTCCTTGGGGTTAAAACATGTTGATAATATTGTCGTACAATATATCTTCATAGTGCTATCCTGCTGTGAACCACACCTAGTTTGATAATCAAACTACTTGACACAAATACCCTCTTTAGCTGTTACAATAACAGTCATATACTTAGCCTTTTGTTGTAGTATCCATCACAATGTTTTAAATTTGGAACTCATCCAAATCCATCATGGAATCTCCTTTCCATTAAATTGTGCCACTCATAGTTTAAATTGAGATAAACTTAATTTGTACTTCGTGACAAAACTAGTATCAATGTAACTCTTTACAATGAACTATCTATCTATTTGTCACCTCTACAAAAACAACATATTCTTAGTTCTTTCAAAAGATCATAAGAATATATTTACTATTGTCCAATAATCATCTTATGAATCATTTTGGTATATGCTCATAACATTTAGAGTATAGGACATATCTGGATGTGTACATATCACAGTGTGATTGGAAAAATATTCTTTGTGATTTCATTCATCAAGTATCAAAAATACTTGAATCTTTGTTTCACTTATCAAGTGTCGATACACTTGAATTTCGATTTAATCCTTTCTGTGTGGCAAGAACCTTTCTTGTCATTTCCATATTGAACTCTTTCAATATCTCATCTATGTACATTTGGCACAACCATATTAGCGTCTCAATATATGTATATAGATATTGATGCCAAATATTTGGGTTTTGCGTAAGTCTTTAATCGAGATGAAATTCTTAACATGTGTTAATAAAATATATGTCATTTCCAATCAACAATATGTCTTCCACATAATGTATTAGAAATATGTCTTAGCGCTCCCACTTAATTTCTTGCAAATGCAAGCATCTTCATCGTCTTTGATGAATTTAAACCTTTTTAATAGTTTCATCATGGTGAAGATTCCAACTCCGAGATGCTCACTTCAACCATTGTAGTTTGCATACGCATTTTAGCATCCTTTGAATTAACAAAACCCTATGGACTGTGTTATGCACATGTCCTAGGTAACAATTCTATTAGAAGAACTTGTTTTGTTTATTCAATTACCACATAACAAATTTATATGTAGTGGTTGCTACATTAATCCGTCTAGACTAAATATCGCTATGAAAGATCAAATCTTGTCATAGTCAACCTTTGAACATTGTTGTGAACTCTTTCCCAACATGTAGGCTATTTCATAGATGTGAAACATCCATGTCTATTTATTTATAGATCCAAACACGACTGTAAGGTCTTACACCTTTCTCGAGGGTCTTTCAAGTTCAAAGCTTGATTTCTTGTGTATGGAACTATCACGGATTCTATGGCTTAAAGCCATCTTACGGAGTCAGGGCCCATCATTGCTTCTTTGCATACAGTCGGTTCATCATTATCAAATAACAATGATCTACTTTCAAATCCTAGTATTTGATTGTTTACCCGACCTACTAGGTTCAATAGGAACTTAGACCTCCGTGACCACAACCTTTGAGGCACGTGAGCCATGAGCATTGTTGCTGCCTCCAGAACACTTTTCTGTGTTGCGCAACTTTGCACATATAGCTAAGGTTCTTTTAACTTTATCAAAGTTCTATTGTCCTCCCACTTAACATTTCACGAAAAATTTCTTCTCAAGAAACTTGACGTTCTAAGCGACAAATACTTTTGTCTTTGGTGTTACGGAGGAGTACCCAACGATTATACGAAATAACCTACAAAGACATGCTCATCCTACTTTGGTTGTAAACATCTTACTTATGCATACCAATGTTTAAGAAAGGACAACTTGGGTTTATCCCAAACCATAACTTTATATGGTGTCATTTCAATGGAACATGATGGAGCTCTTTTCAGTGAAAAGGCGGTAGTCTCTAAAACTTTTAATCTTTAAAATATAATGGAAGTTTTATGAATTACACCTTTGATATTACCATGTCAAACAAGGTTTCATTGCATATCTCGATTATTCCATACTCATATGGTGTTTCGGGAAACGCAAATCTACGGAACGATTTCTCAAATATTAGGTGTTATGCTAAACTTGTAACTCAAAAATCTTCCTTTATGATCCTATCATAAATTATTTATTTCTTGTTAGATTGATTTTGCACTTCATCTTGAAAGTCTTTGAACTTTTCAAATGTTTCACACTTCATCCACATTAAGTAAATATTCATATATTCACTCAATTTTTTTTGGAGAAAGCATATGAAGTTTAAATCCATCGCTTCTTGACTACATATAATGGACTTCATACAACAATATGTACAAGTTCCAATAAGCTAGTCATTTGTTCCCTTTGGCCCATGAACGGAGTTTTAATTATCTCTAGGAAAGTTTCACAAGCGTAATTTGATCGTGATCGAAAGACTCCAAAATTCCATCAAGTATGGGGTTTCTTCATGTTTTCTTTCCACTATAATTTAAACGACGATGTCATTTCTTAAGTGCTATTTCAATCAATTGTCTTTTGACATTTTAAGCATTATCTTTATGGATATATGTGATTTCTCCAACTAGACTTGTATATCATCCATCTTTCATGGAATACGGAAATTATTTGAACAACCCTTTTGTTCTCATAATACCTGATAAAACAAATCTTGAAGGCAAGCTTTGATATTAACGAGCAACAAAACAACCTTTATTTGTTCTCGATGAATATCATCACATATTCTTTTGCTAGTTACTTAGGCCATTATAGTTCATGAATTGTGTTGTTTCATATGACGATTCACGCCAACAAATTCAGTATCCAACACTTAAGAACCACATTGTTTAACAAGCAAAGAATATATCCATAACATGTATATCTTCTATATACCTAAGCTGAACAATTCTAGTCTTTTCTCTTCTGCCAAATATTTCTTAGATTTCTCTTTCAGTATTTCTTTATCCTTTCAAAAGAATCTATCAACATCAACAATGGCGTCATACTCATGACACATAGTCCAAAGCATGCATAGTTAAATACCAATGTATTTAGACTTGCACTTTGAAGTACATCACCATCATCAAATGTTTGGTGTTCGTACAAATTCCATTTTCTTTAGTAATCTTTTAGTGTAGTAAACATTTTACCTACATCAAATATTCATCCTTATCATGAAACTATTCGTGATCAAGATACTTAAGCTTATAACGGTGAATTGTGAGTATAATGTTGCTCTCCAAAACCTTTTGGGGAATTAGGACGACCAGCATCTCCAACCTTTTGCAAATTCTCATCAAATATGAGAACATGACTTTTTGCCATATTATACTCTATCATGTTGCAACCAAAACTTCGTTTCAGATATCACAATATCTTTCACACATGATGGTTTCCGAAACAATTCTTTCACCTCCCCGATAACCTTGATATTAAAACAATCTTTTGAATATCAAGAATCATGAAGACAAACATGATATTTATGTACTAACACTAGAATTGTTACTCTTGATTTAATACTAATTATTAAACTTCAAGAAGTAACCAGAACCTACTGAAATTTTGCAATAGGACTTTTCAACTTTAGATTAACACATAAAAACAATACGATACCAGTTCGTAAAGTAACTATCCAGAATTCTATAGTTCTATTATCTCAATTATAACTAAGCGCAAGGTGGTAAACGGATGCCAATGACTACAACAACTATGCAAATTCACTTTGATTTAAATTATGATAAATAGTGTTCAACTTTTAATCATATTGCTATTGAACTACCACTCAAAACAATATCCCTCATATTGTTTTAGTGATTACGTGAACCAAATCTACTACACCAAGTCCGATCATCATGTGACATGATGTAGTTTCAAAGGCGAACAATCATCATGTTCATCATATCATCTATATGACTCATGCTTTACCTTTCGGTATTACGCGTTCCAAGACCATGTCTGTACATGCTAGACTCGTCAAGATTTAACCTTAGTTTCCGCATGAGCAAATCTGGCCTGCTCCCATTGTATACACTCGTAGAATCTAACACACCCGATCATCACGTGGTGCTTCGAAACAACGAGCTTTGGCAATGGTGCCTACTAAGGATGAACACTTTATAACTTGATATTTTGTGAGAGGGATCATCTTATAATGATACTGTCACGATCTAACTAATACAAGATGCATAAAAGGATTAACATCACATGCAATTCAAAATATGTGATATGATATGGCCTTTCTTCTTGTGCCTTCAATCTCCATCTTCAAGCACGAACATGATCTCCATCATCACCAGCGTGGCGTCAAGGTTAATGACACCGCTCCATGTTTATCGTCCACCAGCATCAACTATTATAACTACTTTGAATAATAGACATGCAGGTCTTAATGAAATTAAAAGACAACCATAAGGCTCATGTCGGTTGCCGACTTACAATAAGGAACATTGCATACATCATATATAATCACAATCATGGCCATATCACATCACAACACACCCCTGCAAAACAAAGTTAGACGCCTCTAATTTTCTTTGCATGTTTTACGTGGTTTG
This sequence comes from Avena sativa, assembly GCA_916181665.1. Lineage (NCBI taxonomy): Eukaryota > Viridiplantae > Streptophyta > Magnoliopsida > Poales > Poaceae > Avena > Avena sativa. The sequence goes on along the minus strand of OV702295.1, from coordinate 302,192,758 downwards.
GGGCTTTCAATAAGTGTCGTTCTAACTTACGAACAAGAACCACAACATTGATACTAGTATTGTCAATCACCCGGTGTAAACTGAATCTTCACTATGTTGGGAGAAACAGGCACCAGCAAAGCCACTTATGCAATACAAGTTGCATGTCAAGCATGGAGCAAGTCTCATGAACGATGTCATGTAAGGTTAGCCCAGGCCGCTTCATCCTACCATCCCGCAAGATGCAAAGTACACAAGAAGTAATCGACAACAAAAGCATCAATGCCCACAATGACCATTGTGTTCTACTCGTGCAACATATCTACATATAGACACGGCTCTGATACCACTGTAGGGGTTCATAGCATGGAAAACAAAAAATTTCTATCGCATGAACACACACAAGCCAAGATCTATCTACTAGATTGTAGCAACGAGTCGATAGAGTACTAACCCTCGAAGATCCAAAGCGGTTAACGAGAGCAGATTCTCGTGGGTGATGTAGTCGTTCACTTGCCGATCTCAAGATCACGCAGGTGATCCTTCTGGCGTCGCGTTCCGGCAGCGCTGACGCAGTCGGTCACATGTACGGTACTCGATGAAGACCTTCCTCTCCCTTGTTCCAGCAGGCAGTGGAGGTTGTAGCTCTCTCTTCGCGATTTCGGCAGCATGACGACGTGGTGTCGGAAGTAGAGGGGAGATCCCGCAGGGCTTCGCCTAAGCCGGAGCGAGTATGGTGGAGTAGAAGAGGGCCTCGATGATCTAGGTTTTAGATGCCGAGGGAAGATGGCAGCCAGCGACTAGGGTTTAGGCTAGACGACAGCGATGGTTTAGAGGGGATCTACGGCGCCGACAGCTTGGGGGGGCAGCGGCGGCCTAGGGATTGGGTCTTGGGCGCCTAGGGCAAGGGGGATACCTTGGGGTGCTCCCCCACCCCTCCTTATATAGGTGGGGGCGTCCAAGGGTGTTCCCAACCCAGGTGGAAACCCTCCCTAACTCGGAAACCATGTTGGGATTTGACTTTTTCAAACTGCCTTTTTTTGACTTTCAAATTAGAGTTTGATTTCTCTCTTCCAAGTGCCTAGCCAAGTGACCTAGGACATGATGCAACCATTACATTTTGTCATGACACATTCATGTACGCTTCACCTTCTAGATCGGTGAACCTTCTAGACCCTTCTAGAACATTCCGGTTAAGACACCGGAATCATTCCCGAACTCCGAAATTGGACTTTCCTTATATGAATATTATTCTCCGGACCATTCCGGATCTCCTCGTGATATCCCGGATCCCATCCGAGACTCCGAACAACATTCGGTATCTTTACTCACATTCCATATCTAAACAACATCGAATCCTTAAGTGTGTCTCCCTACAGTTCGTGAATTATGCAGACATGATCGAGACTCTTCTCCGATCAATAACCAATAGAGGAATCTGGAAATTCATATGGCTCCCACATATTTCTACGATTACTTTGCGATCGAATGAACTATTTACATACGAACCCAATTTCCCTTTGTCTCGCGATATTTTACTTATCTGAGGTCTGATCATCGGTATCTCTGCATACCTAGTTCAACCTCGTTACCGATGAGTATTCTTTTCTCATTCCCGTGATATGTGATCCCTTGAGAGTTAGTCACATGCTTGCAAGCTAATTGGATGAGATTCCACCGAGAGGGTCCAGAATATATCTATCCGTCATATGGATGGACAAATCCCACTTTTGATCCATGTACCTCAACACATACTTTCCGAACACTCAATGCCACCTTTATAGCCACCCAGTTATGGTGTGGTGTTTGATGTCATCAAAGCATACTTCCAGTGATGGTGATTAGCATGATCTCATGGTCGAAGGAATTAGGTTACTATGTATTAGAAAGCTTATAGCAAGTGAACTATTTGAATGACTTGATCTTATGCTACGCTTAACTATAGGAGTATGTCCATCACATCATTCTCCTAATGATATGACCTTATTGTTAATAACATCTCAATGTTCATGATCAGGAAACCATGATCATATATTAACCAACAAGCTAGTTTAACAAGAGGCTTTACTAGGGACTCTTTTATGTTTACAAACCACACAAGTATTAATGTTTCCGTTTAATAAAATTATAGCATGATATGTAAACATTTATCATAAGTACGAACATATGATAATAACCACTTTATTATTGCCTCTTGGGCATATCTCCAATAGTTCAGGCTCCCGGAGGAAAAACCCTACTCTTGCTTGTCTGTTCTTGATTACGGCGGAACCGAAGGTTACAGGGGTGCGCTGATGCGATCTGGCGTGAGGTGTGCATATGAAGTGAGTTGATTCTTCTTGCCGTGCCCTCCTAGCCCTTATATAGACAGGCCAGGTCTCGGGGGTAGGTCGAGTCGGTTACAAATTAGGGTTAAACCCTTTAAAATTCTATCTACAGCTAGTCATGTCCTTCAAGGAGTCGAACTCGTCATGGGCTTGGGCCACCCGAAATCTTCTTGGACAACAAGTCTTCACGTGGGCCTTCCTTGGACTAGACCGGGTATGCCAATGTTATGCACCCGTAGGGTATATCCATGTCACTTTATACTCTACTTTTATATTTCATGTATTAAAACTCATGTTCCTTATAAATACATTTGCTTGTGAAGTAAAAATTGAAGAGAAACCAACTCTCAAAGAAATCACTTAAGTTCAATTCACTTATAATCTTGGGGATACACTTTGGGAGTTTTATAAAATGCATCGCATTACTTATGCATAATAGCATTTTGTGCCTTTAAACATTAGTCCTTACCGGATCAATGATGTTGTTTTCAGATATTGGATCTTATATCGTCTCGAAGACCGTGATTGCATAATCTTGTACTCACAAAGTAAAGTCCTATGATTATTTTCTATCAAGTATTTGCAAATCCACTATTGCCATCACCTGAATTTCGAAAAGATCAGAAAACTCTATTTTCATAACTAGCAAAAGTACCCGTGCGTTGCACCGGGATAATAAATGATAAATAGTTGAAAGAAAATATTTAATAAATAAACATTTATTGTCATGCTTTCATGATAATCAGATTATTTTAATCAAGAGGCGTCCCTACGCGGGTATTCGTTTTCTTGAAAATCGGTGGTATTTTTTAATCCCGCTCAATGACCTCGATCTTGTCCTCGAGGTCTTGATTTGGAATGTTTTTCTATGTTAGCTAAACCTATTCACCTGGATCTTGGCTCTAACTTGGAAACTCTTTGCCCCACCTATATAATGATATAATATGTAGATTTTTAAATAAAATTCCCCCAAGTTTTTGCTTATATCTCGGAGCGAGATTACTTGTTAGCGGTGTCGAGTTGTAAGCCCCAAAAATTACCTCTATTTTAGAAATTGCTTATTTTTATTTATTGCATCATCATGCATAATAACCATCAATATTTTCTCCATAAAACTATTTTATTATTATCCTATATTTTTTTATACATTACCCCTATATTTATTCCAATTAAAACTATATAATTTTTACAATTTTAAATGCCCTAAAACAATTTCAAAAGTGTTTAAAAAACAGAAAATTAGAAGGAACACACACGCACTGCCCGTACGAACTCAACTCAAAGCGCAACGCACACACGCAACACAGGAGCACGCGCACACACACACACACATCCACGCCCCTGCCCGCACGGGATCCCCTCATCCCCACGTTTTCCCAGATCGTCGCCAACCCCCATCCCGATCCCCTGTTCCCCTTCGCCATCTGTTCGTCGCCTCCATCCCCGAGCGAAGAGCCTCTGTGCGCCGCCTCCTACTTCTTCGACAACGGCTGTCCCTCTCGAGCGCCTGACCACGCCTCCTCCACCCCGAGATCACCATGGCCGCCTCCGCCCACCGGCAGGCATGGCACGCTACCCGAGCTTCCTCGTCCTCGACCTCCAGCAGCACGACGCCGCCGCCCCTTGATCCCGTTGATACCGAGCCATGGCGCCGCTCCTCTGGTCAGGGACAAGCTCTAACGCCTCCGGCCTCCCCTGCAACGCGTAGTGACCGCGCCTCCCTCCTCACTACCATCCCCGTCCCTATCGTCATGCGCCGCGTCGCCTCCTTCCCGCGTGGCTCCCCTACCTGCGCACGAGCCGGCCGCCGCTCGACCCTTCCGCTTTGTCGCCGGACCCTGCCCCTCGAGGTCTCCCCCGCTGCTACCTCTTGTATCGCGCGGAGCAGTTGCTCGGCAGAAGGGATTCATTCAGCAATAGGAGGGAAAAAACAAAAAGAAGGAAAACGTTTCGGTGGCATTGTTGTATAATATGCGATTTGTAGGAGGACAAAAGGGTCAAAAAAAGGCTGGTTGATAGAAGCATTGCTGCTTTTATTATTAGGTATAGATTATATAATTATGGATTATTTACTAACTATTAATAACCTACTATTATAGTTTCCATGGCAAAGGAACATAATATCTAGGACTTTAGCAACCAATGTCATCAATGATTCTTGCGCCGTATAATACGCATTAACAATGAGATCTGGAATGGGACAGTAAAGTCAGCTGGATCTTTTTCCTTTCGCATGCCACATACACTGTTCTTGGCGTTTTATAAGTTGTAGATTATGAGTAAGGCCGTGTATTTGGGAGAAGCCTACCGTGGATCTGGGCGTACAAAAGACAATTTTTAGTGTTAATGGTTGCCGTGCGTATCAGACTAGGGTAAAGCCGTATTATCGGGAGAAGTCTGCTCTGAATCTGATGGTACAACAATTGTGGGGTATGCAGGGTCGTGAAGAAGGACAGTGATCGGCTTGGATCTTAAACTGGGCCCCACACCAAGGAAGCGTGGACAAGAATGCAAATCGGATGTGCAACAAGACTAAGGTCTTTCATGGTTAAAGCAACACACCTCTATAGAATGTACAAAACTCTAACATGCTACTCCTTATTTCAAAAAGGACCTACGAACACGGCAGGAAAGGAACTCAATGAAAATTCTGGTAAACCTGTGAAGACTGACGGACATAGCTTTTCAGAATAAAATCAACCTTTGAAAAAATATTTATGAAAATCTGCATAGCTTACGACCTTTGGTCTTTGGCTGTAGATAGTGCATCAAACAATCCTTTTTAGTGAACTTGCTAAGTATGCTCGTACTCAATCGTATCTTTTTAACCCTTGCTAGATCTTGGAGCTGTCAGGAATATGCAACTTGTATTTCTCTGGGGGCCAAAGGCCACAATATATAGTACAGGTACAGGACAAATATGCAGATAGAAAAGACGCGAAAGGAGCCGGACCCCAAACATCGGAATGAACTAAATCAAAAGGTCGCTGAGATACAGACGCGCTAGTAGGATAGGGAAGCTGAATCTGTTTACCCAACCTACAGCCCTGACAATGCAAAGACCCATCTCCTGAGACAGACCCCAGAAGACCACGATGAACTAATGACGACAGGCGAGAGTCAAAGAGGTGACCAAGACAATGATGCCACTGCTGAAAGGAGCTGGTAGTAGAGGCGATAACCGGAGAAGAACTGGCAAATGAAGTGGCAGCGGAAGGAACACGAAGCCAGTCTAACTCCCAAAGTCCTGAAGAGTCACGGCTGCGAGGGCCAGCTCCAACCAGGGCCTGGGTGCGACGGTCCTGGACAACACAAGAATCAGCATCAAGAATGACGCGACAACCAGTCAGTAAGCTGGCTAGCAGAGAACAGATTCATCTTAATAAGAGGGACATGAGAAATACCAGGAACAAAAAAGGAAGAAGTAGAAAGGGTGCCCCGACTAGAAACAGGAAGAGAGGTACCATCAGCCGTAAAAACACGGACAGAAGAAGGGAGAGAACGAAGAGCAGATAGAAAAGAAGACTCAGAGGTCATATGAAAGGAAGCTCCAGAATCCAGATACCATGGAGACGTACATGACTGTGTAGAAGGTGGTGGTCGCACAGTGCCTGAAGAGTCAGGCACAGAACCAGCAGTGCCCGTCGAAGAAGAGCCTATAGCAGCAAGCAGACCGCGAAGACTCCTGATTTCGCTGCCTTCATGCGCGTTCACATGCGTGGTCTCCGTCTTTGGGGTGTGCTCTCCGGCGAGGTCTCCTGTCCGCCGTGCCCCCCTGCTCCTGTGGCTCCTCTTCCACCGACGCCGATTGTTCTTGGTGCTGATGCTTCTCAGGAGGCCAAGGATGCTGCTCAGAGTGCCGATGATAGTGCTGTTGCTGCCTATGACCTGAAGTTCAAACAGTACTCTGCTGATCTTGAGACCTATCGCCACGCTCTGATACCATGTCAGGAATATGCAACTTGTATTCCTCTGGGGGCCAAAGGCCACAATATATAGTACAGATACAGGGCAAATATGCAGGAAGCCCCCTAACATATGGGGGAAATACAATATACAGATATATACATCTAACAGGAGCAATCAATGACGTCATCAAGAGGTGGAATGTTTTGAGGAACCGAAGATATCTCAAGAAATAAATGGAGTCCACATCTACACCAAATGGTATGGAGATTAAGTTGAAGAGTATACGATAGGAAATCTCTAGTTACTAGACCTACTTATGTAGAGCATTGCTATAGTAGCAATCGCCAGCCAAATATATATTAGTAATAGACCTAATAATAAGATCATCTAGCCATTGTTATTTTCTTGTTGTCTCTTGTAAGGATACTTTTCTTGCTGTATCGAGGAGGATCCCTGAATCTTTTGTAATGTACTATATGTTGTAATCTATAGTCATTGCCTTGGATCCGCGATGTTTCTGGTGTACCACTTTGAGGCACGTAATACTAGTGGGACAGTGTTTTACTAGAGTTATGTCAATTACTATAGTGTACTACATCATGCGGGGTATGTTGGTTCACTGCAACAACTTCCTGAAATTTCTAGAATTACGGCGATATCGTGTTTTTGATGCAGTTTACACGGCATGCTCGGGACGAATCGAATTAATCTCTGGCCCGGCTTGATTCTAGGGATGGCACCCGCTAGGTTTGGGGCCGGGTCCAGCCTCCCGTACATGTCCCGTGTACGTTGTCGGGTCTTATTTCTTACCAGACCAGCGACACGACCAGGTTCGGGGCCCCGACGGGTACCCGCCAGTACATGAGATCGGAGCGACGCCGACACATGCGGGAAGAAAATAATAAGATATTAGGATGGAGTTGGTGGAAATGGACGCGTGTGTGTGCGTGCGTGTGCTATCTCTAGGACTCCATATTTCATTATGTGCATATGTTTGCGTGTTGTATGCGTGCGTGCGTGGGACATGTGATTAGAATTATTAGGGATATAGTTAAGTTTTAAAGCGGGTCTATGGGTCTGTGGATATAGGTTTGCCATTTCCATACCCACTCCGTTAGACTTAGCGGATCTAATTTTTTACCAAATTTCCTCGTTTAAGATAGATACTCATCGGGTTTGCGAATTTTGGAGCCCTCGTTGCAATACCTACTTGATTCGCCTCTCATGCGGCTGCACGCTGAAGTCGGCGGAAATTCCTATCTGCCGATCAGGTCGATCACACCCTCCCGCGTGCTTCATGGGTCGAGACAGTTCGGTAAGCTCCTTCCATTTTCAATTTCTTTTTTTCTTTATGTTGCCTTTTACTTTACTGTTTATTTCTTTTTCTGTTATTTTATTTTTTATTCCTGTTTAGATTTGAAAAATGTTCAAATTTTAAAACATTTATCTTCGAAAAAGTTCAAATTTAAAAAATGTTCATATATTGTTCAAAATTTGAAATATGTTCACACATTGTTCAGATTTTAAAATTATTCAAATTTTTAAATATGTTCACACATTTTTCGAAACCACACAAAAAATGGTCTGGAACTAAGAAAACTAGACACAAAACCGGAAATGTGATATGGTCCTGGCTCAAAAGCCATATCCGGGTGTGTTGTCGGCCGACGGAGCTTGCAGCTGGGCGGAGTAATAGGCCAGCAAATGCTCCAGTTTATTATGAGCTATCGGGTGGAGTAATGGCCCAACAATTGTTTATGGGTTAACAGCCAGACTTTGATCTACTCTTTTCAAATCAAATTTGTTGACATAGTTTTATTCAGATACGGCATATATATAGCCAGTAAAACGCGTCTAGATATATACTTACCTACACAAAGTTGTGTCGGTTAATATGGGATATATGGAAGAGAGAAATCTATCCAGACTTACGCTTCTTCCTAAAACCTACGTGCATGATCGACATGTATAAGATCCTCATCAGTGGGTAGGCAGATTTTACACGTGCTAAGTTGAGCAATATACCAATGTTTTAAGGTGGTTTCAACATGGAGTATGCCAAGCAGAACTCTTCACCAAAAAACCTTGACCTTCGGCCCCACATTCAGCTTTCATAAGGTAGACCACATATGTTTGTCAGAAGTTGAGGTTTCGGTAATTGTCCCTTCGTATCGAGCTACTTGCTCGTTGTGACTCATTAGAGCACAATACGTCGTGTTGACAGTGCAGTTTCTCATCTTCTCTAAAGACCAGGCCCAAAAGTCTTCACATCTCCTCGCTGCAGTGGTATATTAATAATTGTGCCTCCTTAGGAGCAATGAAGTTTCTTCTGACCACATCAATTTTTCAGGTGTCTATATCATGATCAATAAGCTCATACACTAGATTAATATCATCTTCACCAATCTAGGCATATGGTTGCAGTGATCTAATTTTCGTAATTCATCTATCAGTCCACACAGATACTTACAAACCATCATCAATTCTTTTGATAAGGCCGAGGTTTAAATCCTCTTTCCCTACAACAATCGCCCTCCAAGCGACCGAGGCTTTGTTTGAAACTATTGCATGTAGAAAGTCGGAATGTGGGTAGTACCTACCCTTGAGAACTCGAGCACAAAGGTAATTAGGGTTATTCATCAATCTCCATCCACGTCTTCTAGCATGGCCAAATTTAAAAGTTCCAGCTTCCAGAAGCCCATGCCCCCTTTACGTTTCAGCGATGCAAGCGCATCCCAAGAGACCCAATGAAACGATCTGCGATCCAGCGAACTTCTCCACCAATACTTTGATACGCAAGATGTCGAGCTCTTGCAAACTTTCTTTGTCAATTTGAAGCAGCTCATGCTATAAGTAGGAATAGTCTGAATGACTAGTTTTCATGAACACTTCTCTACCTGCACACGGCAACATTCTTTCGATCCCCTGAATTTTATTACGAATGTGTTCACGAATATGATCAAAGGAACCACTAGTAATACGACCAACTGCATTGGGCAAACCAAGATAGGGCTCGCTAAAAGCTTCCACTATAGTGCTTATTACTTGCTTTAAACTTTTATCTCTGTTAACACATTGTCCTAAATAGTCCGTATATTTTTGTAAAATCATATTTAATTTATCTCCACTCTGTAAACTAGCACTCATAAAGAAGAGGATGTCATCAGCAAACAACCAATGATAAATCCAAGCAAATTGAAAACTCACTCTTATGCATCTATTAATGTAATTACCACCGAAATAATTCAGTAGCGCGGTGACACCTTTAGAGAATAGCAAGAATAAATAGGGAGAGATGGGTCTCCTTGACATAAAACTCGCGATGGAGTGAAGTACGGTAGGAGTTCTCCATTGACACGAATAGAAAATCTGACCGTCCGTTGGCTATATGGATTCAGATTTTGCCGCCGATTTGGACAAGAGAAGATTTCTTATAGGTTATGTGTTTAATTTTGGTGGTTGTGTTGTTAACTGAAAGAATACTACACGCTATTGTTGTATATTCTACCACTGAAGCAAAATACATAGCTATTGCTGAAGCTTACAAAAAAAATTATTGGTTGAAAGGTTTGTCCGCTAAGCTTTGTAGAGATGATTCTTGCATTACTTTCTTTTGTGAAAGTCAAAGTGTCATATACCTTACAAAAGGCCAGTTGTTTCATGAGAAAACAAAGAATATTGATATCAAGTATCATTTTGTTAGAGACATTGTTGCTCAAGATAAACTAAAGGTATGCAAGATCAACACTCATGATAATCTTATTGATATGATGACTAAATCTGTTCCTTTTGCTAAGTTTGAGCTCAAACTTAGTTGGTTTAACTAATTATCCCAAATGGCCATTAGCGCCAATATTTTTTTTTGTTTATTTAGAGAGATGGATGATGTTGATGCTATAAGAAAGAATTTGTCTTAAGGTGGAGTTTGTTGTCTTAAGGTGGACTTTGTTAAAGTATGAACCAAATTTATTGAGAAGGCTAACTTCTGACGAGTGGAGCGAGACCCGTCGTCGGAGACTTAGGCCAAAATATACATATCGTTGAAAACCTAGGTTTCCACTGCTATATATATAACTTTTATAAGCCGTCGATCAGGACAAGTTGCATCTGTGAAATCCTGACGTAGTGTAAACACTCCCCTTATAGTGCAGTTTTGCTGGCTGATGTCCATTGTTTTTTCCTCTCTTTGCCGCAGAGGTTTTTTATGTCAAGTCTTTGTCCCCTTGCTGTATTTTTATTTTTGTTCTTCGTTATCTTCTTCTTGTGTTTATAATATTTTCTGATCTACGATTGGCTATTTGACAATGGTTACGGCTCTGGTGCACTGGTCCTTTGGGACGTTAGCATAATGACTTTCCGTCTGTCTAATATAACAATCTCTACTATTTAGGGAATTGACACGCTGACTTTCCGTGTGTCTACTATAACAAGCTCTAGACGACGCGCCTTTGACTCATTGTAGTGTTTGTAGTCGTCGCTAGACGGTCGAGTGATCTACTTGTAATTTTTATTATTTTTAGAACTCTTTTATACTGTTGTTGATGTTTATTAATAGATTGATAGAATTTTTCCAAAAAAAAGCTCTATTGCGAGAAGTTTTGCACTGCTCTAGTGATGGAGGGGCGATGTCGGCGGTGCGTCTTCGGCTCACGCTAGTTTCTGTAGTCGTCGCTAGGTGATCCAATGATCTATTTATAATTTTATTGCTTTTAGCGCTTTTTATACTACTGTTGATGATGATTAATAAATCGGTAATTTTTTTGCAAGAAGAAAAGATAGGAGAGTGTATATTGGTTGGCTATTTGATAGAGAAGCGTATATTTCTTGTATCGATACTTATACAAATTAAATTGATTATTATAGTCTCTATACATATCGAAACGAAATGGATATGGAGCATGGAATTGTTGTGGGCCGATGTTACATTACTCCTGGGCGTATGATCGCCGCCTCCGTGTTGGTCTTCTCCGCGACTTTATGTTTTCATTCCAGAGTTGAGCCCAGTTAAGTTCTGAACATAGTGATACGATGGGCCAACAAGTGCGTCCAATTTTCTCTTTTGTAGTCCACCACTCCTCTTTTTTTTTCCAGAATGACTAATCACGGTGCAGGAATCTTGGTGCCATCCTATCGGAGATTACTCTAATCGGCCTTTCTTTGCTGTCGGATTCCATCTAGGCCAACTCCGAGCCACCAAGAGCATCAGAGACTCAGTCGAGCCATATATAACCCACGATGCCAAACTGTGTTCTGTGCTGCCGGTTATCCTACGGGCAACACATCTTACAGCTCATACGATCCCTTGCTCACAGTCTTCAAATTTCGCGACGCCTGATGTTCGACGTCACCGGCACGGCCCGCCACGGGTCTCCAGCACCACCGATCGCGAGACACCATATGCATAAAGAAAAGTCTAAAACAAACCTTGAAATCATAGCGACGAAAGCTAAATCGAACCCTAAATTCATAATCATTGAAATTGGCACTCTAAACTTCACACCGGTCTATTTTGAACCTTAGACCGTTTCAGCTGGGATTTGCTGATGTGGCAACTCAAACTATTACTAAGATTATTATTTCTTTTTTTTATTTCCTTTTCTGTTCTTGCGTGGAAGTGGACCGCATTGCCGCCCGGCACCGGCTCTTCTGCTTCTGCTATGCGACCTAGGCCGCCTCCGGGGTAGCCCTCCCAATCTCCATCACACCGGCCTTGCGACTGATGTGCGCACTGCTAGTCTGCCCCTGTTTGCTCTTCGCTCGGTGGCCAACGTTCTCTTCTACATCGCTCTCTGGACATTCGTTTTTCTAAGCTAGCTTGTACAGAATTGAGCAGCAACTTCAGCAGAGCACCTATATGCGAGACTAGAGCAGCAAATTTAGCAAGTAGCAGTGTAGCACTAGGAAAGGTACCTCAATACGGCAAGACTAGAGAAGCAATTTCGGCAAAACATCCATCCACGGCACTAGCGATGCATGCACGGTGCAACAATCAAGCGGGCTACGTCACAACAACGAGCTCTAGCGGCAGCAGCCGGCTTCATCCTCTGTTGCAGCTAGTGACGCTGCTTGGGCGCCCTGCCATCACACGACAGGCGCAGGTGCTGCCACTTTGGACGCTGGCCTTGACCGGGACAACACCCGACGGAGGTCCTCGGCGCAGGTCCGATCTGCTCGCCTTTAGGATTTTGCGACGGTGCAGGAATCGTGCGATACTATGGGAGGAGGGGACGACGGTGTGGTAGAGCATGAGGGGCGGAGGCCGACGGTCGGAAGGGGGAGTGAGGGTTTATGAGAAAACGATGAAAGTGGAGATTTGGGGAAGTAGGTTCTTACAAGTGAGGTAGACTGCAATCCTGGACAGGATCCGAACTATCCCGGTGGCGCAAACAGGTCCAATGTTTAAAATACACTGGAATCATAGAGTTTAGAGTGTCAATTTTAGAAATTATTAGTTCAGAGTTCGACTTAGCTTTCTTCAATGATTTCAAGATTTCTTCTGGACTTTTCTGAAAGAAAAGCCTACAGGCGTAGGTGCACCAGCCGACCGGTATGCACGCTCCCGTACGCCGTTTAAAGCATCTCCACTCGGCTACACAGGATCCCGATCCGGACACCAAAAATAGGTCCGAACACCAAAATTTCGTTCAGTCGCGTATCCGGGAACCTGTTTTCATCCTTATTTGGGTCAATTTTGGTCCGGACTACCCAGGTCATACCCAGGATCCTGGGTACGTCCTGGAAACGCCGGACAAAGCGAATTCGGCGAGTGGACCCGCCCAGTCAGCATATATTCGCCCATATTCATCCAAAGTTTGTCATATTCGTCCAAAGTTCGCCCATATTTGCTCATATTTGCCCAAAGTTCGTCCATATAGACCATATTCATCCAAAGTTCGTCCAACCATATTCGCCTAAAGTTCGCCCAAAATTCAGGCATATTCGCCCAAAGTTCGTTCGGATCGCCCATATTTGCCCAAATTTTGCCTAAAGTTCGTCCATATAGAGCATATTCGTCCAAAATTCGGGCATATTCACCCAAAGTTGTCTGCATCGCCCACATTCGTCCAAATTTCGTCCAAAGTTCGTCCATATAGACCATATTCGCCGAAAGTTCGCCTAAAATTCGGGCATATTCGCCCAAAGTTCGTCCGTATCCCCCCATATTCGCCCAAAGTTCGTCCATATAGACCATGTTCGCCCAAAATTCGGACATATTCGCCCAAAGTTCGTCCGTATCACCCATATTCGTTCAAAGTTTGCCCATAGTTCTTCCGTATCGTTCATATTCGCCCAAAGTTCGCTCATTCGCCCAAAACCGTTTATATTCGACCAAAGTTCGCCTAAAGTTTGCCGATTTTTTTTAAATTTTAGTCAAACACGAAACTCGCATGAATACGCGAGTGGGAAGTCAGCGTAACTCGCCGAAAACTTGTTTCGTCCGGTCAAAAAAGTCTAAATTTTAGTCTAAATTCGCCCAACAAGTGAAGATGCTCTTAAATAATTTTTGGCGTGCGCGTACGTCAGAGCAGCAGCGACAAGCCAACCGAGTTGACCCGACTACCTACAGGCTAGAAACGGAGCGAAAAAAAACGGCAGCACCGATATTGATATTGGCACTGCCGATGACGTGCCGTGCGTACCGACCTCCCGCTAATTTTTGGGCGCTGGGTGCTCTGTAGAATCTACTATTAGTCGTAGTGATACCGATCGCCTGTCGGTCAGAGAGAATGTTATACGGATCCTTCCGTGCGATCCGCCGTGGGCCGTGGCACATATAGAACAACTGATCAGCTAGGCAGGGATTTGCAAGAACATAAAAAGGAACACGAACACGCCACGTTTGAAGAAACCGGTACGGCTGTTTTGGACCAGTTTGCATGCTTCAAGTTACTTTGTGAGCTATCTATAAATCAAGATTATCGTTCAAGTATATAATTTTATGCGGGTGGCCACCATTTAGTATGAGCATAATATGACGGTACTTTATAAGCATATTATGACGGAGTATTTCATCATCTTTTAATAATCATCAACAACAGTTATCTATCATGCTTCAATCTTTTTTATAAACTTCGCTTCCCAAAAAAACCTTAGGTATCAAAATAAATATGAAAAAATTCAAAATTACAACGCTATTATGGAACAATTTTTCTAACAATTAGTGAAACTTTCTTAAATTTGAAATTTAAGAAAATAAAATATAGTACTCCCTCAAACCCAAATCAATTGACTCAAATTTATCAAGATATGGATGTATCTAATTCTAAATTATGTCTAGATACTTGAATCTAGACAAATCTAAGTCAACTAATTTGGGCTAGAGGGAGTAACAAAAGATAGCATTTGGATATATATGAACCTACTTTTCAAAAAACAGATAAAAATATCACGTGTCTCAATTAAGGGTAGAAACATGCATATATAGCATTGTGAAATTTCATAAGAGATAGGACTATCAGTGATATGTGCAAAATCTCAAAATAAGTTTTCACACAAAATGCTAAATATTTATACGTGCACTGGGCGGCGCGCATGCGCGAGGCGGCGCAGTGGTCGTGGTGGGCTCGTAGTAGGCGGGCCCGATCTAGGCGTCTTCGGCTCTTCCGAGCGATGGTGTGGGCTGGCGGGCTGCGTTGCGGCAGGGCGGCGCGTGCTGACGGCTCGACGGCGGCCTGAGAGCGGCGGAGGAGCTCGGGCCACGTCGGACGGGCCTGATCTGATTCTGTCGATGCGGCTAGGATCCTCGATGGTGTGACGGTTGGTGCGTCTGGTGGTCGGCGACAAGGTCCCCTCTTGGTTGTTTGCGTCCTGCTGCCTGGGCATCTGGCCTGGCGGTAGAGAGACAATGCCGGCAAAAGCTTTGCAGCGATTCTGGTCGTTGCTGATGACGGCGGTGCCCTTGGGTGTTGTTCCCCTTGCTAAAGGCGTCATTGTAGAGCTTCCTTTCGTGTCGTCATGAGTGTCAAGTGACCTCCGGGTGAAAACCTTAGCTCCTTCGGAGAGGGTGACAACGACAATCTGTGCCGCTACCTTCTTGAAGGCGCCGCCTTTGGAGTCCTCAACACTCAGGGGTGGCTAGCGGGTGCATGGCAGCTACGAGTTGGCCTTGTGGTTGAGGGTTGTGGATACGGGGGTGGCGACTCTGGACGGTGGAGCTGCGCAGAGGCGGCGACCTCGGAAGGCCTTACAACAACGACTCCATGAGGTGTGGTTGTGGCCTAGCAAGGCATGTGTGGCGTGCTGGTGTTGCGAGGGCAGCGAGCTTGTCGGCCCGGTCAACGCGATCAAACAGTTAGTTTGACTGGCACGTCGGGGCGGCGGCCCCGGATCTTTTGGTGTGGCGTTCGTGATCTGCGGTTGCCATGTGTAGTTTGGGCTACAAGACATCCACACCACGCGGCGTTGCGGCTCGACTATGAGCGGGGGAAGTTGGAGCAGTGGCTCCGAATTTGGATGCGTGTTTTTTAGTGTGTCGGTGGCCTGGTGTCGTGCGGACGAGAAGGCTCCGATGCTTGTGTGGTTTTTCTAACCCGGTTTCCCTCATAAACAGGGTTGCTTTGTACGGTTTTCCTTATAAAGTGGATCATTGGATCGTCTTGACCATTTCCTTTAGTGCAATGAATATAGAGCTATTATTAAAAAAGAAATCCTTGAACCTTCTAATATTCTCTCGGATAGTCAAAGTGAGGAAAATACTTTGGATGGCAACATCACCACTCTATGAAGTACATGGGCCAAGCTCCGTGGGGTGTCCCCCGTGCGATGTACTGTGGACCGGCCCTGGTAAGTCATGGAAGAACAGAACGTTGCAATTATAAGCCGGTTGGCTAATTGTGTTTCTTCAAGACGTGGGTGGGTTCATATGGGAAGTCGACACCGTGCCATTATGAAATGCTCAAAGAAAAATGGGCAGCAACAACTGCTTATTTCTTGAGTAGTCACGTGTGAGATGACAGCCAGTAAAGCATGAACCGACACTTTAGCAGTTTGGATTATTTTGCGTGCATGTTCCTCGTTTCTTTTCTTATATGTATCATTGGCTTTGTTTTGTTCATTATTACTATTGGCGAATCGATGTTCGTTTGATGATTGCTCAAGGCTGCTAGCAACATGCAACACAGGACTTTTCGTTGCTTAATAAAGGACGAAAGAGTCCACCAAACCAGAGAAGAGAATCGACACTGTAAAAAGAAATCCCCTCGTCGTTGCTTAAAGCAGTGCAACTGTTTTGTTTCGTAAGATTGCCAGTTGAGTGCTCCGGTACAAGGTAGACCACCAGACGTCGGCCACATGCAGCGTAAAAGGCCAGGGACCAAAATGCAAGCAAGGCATCTACTAGTACAGTACTACGGAGTGAAGCGTTTGCTGCCGTATTTTTTTGTTTTTAAAGAATTAACCTACGTACTGTACAGTACGAGAGTTGCGGTGAGCGTGGTGACAACGAGACGAGAGGGTGGAGGAAACGTCTGATCGCAGTGGGTGATTGATTTGATCCTGATCCACCCCACGCAATCTATCCCTAGCTAGCCGTCATGTAAAAGCAACACCTTCACGGTCTTCCAGAAAGGGGGAAAAAGAACGCAACCTCGGCTGAAAAAGAGGAAGGCGTGAAGATTGCGTGCGTACGAACAGAACCTTCCAGTTCGTCAGGTCGGGACGATTTTATCCGAAGGAACAGTCAACTCGCGCTCGACCATAGAGGTCGCGACACGTCCCGCGGCGCATGTGGTGACCGACGACGTCGATCTACCCCTACCACTACCAGTATCCAGAGCACCGACACCCGCGGGGCCAGCGAACGAGCGAGCGGCCGGCCGGTCAGGTGTACCAAACGGCGCATCACGGTCAGCGCTTAAAATACTCCATTAGGACGGCGTAAATAAAGCCTATTTTGCCCCTCGTGGAGACAGCGACCCCGCAACGTAAAACTGTGGTGTGCACAGCCACACGACGGCTGCTACAGGCCAGGTGAATGAAACTGCGTCACCCAACATCTGCCAGTACGTAAGATTCGCTTTAGTACTCGCACCATTAATTTCGAAAATTCACATTTGAACCCGACCTCGTATGCTCCTGCTCGAATCAAAAATTGAAAAAAATAATCAAACAAACTAAAGATCAGTTTTCTTTTTGACAATGAACTTGAGAATGTGCTCTAACTGCATGCCACAATTTTGCGACTATATGATGGTATGTGCAAAAAAAAAATCTAGGTTTAGTGTATAGGTTCGAAACTAAAAATCAGATTTTTTTTAACAATGAACTTGAGAATGTTCTCTAGCTGCATGCCACATTTTTTTGCTCAGAACTGACTATATGACGGTATGTGCAAAATAAAAAATCAGCACGTTTTTAGAGCATCTATATTTGTTGTTCACATCCTTTCTCGGAGATTTCTCTCGTGCGGTTAGAACATATGTTCATGCTCATTGTACACACATTTCAGTTTTTTTTATTTTGTTTCCTATTTTCTCGATTTCGAGTGTGCCCATATGAGCTTGGGAGATGAGACGCCATGTTGTTAATTACTGTAGTACGGAGTACTAGTATTGGCGGTGCTAGTGTAATATACTTACAAAGACAATTAGGTAAGAACCCGGTTGCCTAACCCAATCAACATGCCACAAAATAGCAAACCCCTCTGGTTCTCAATACATTTCTTCTGCGAGTGTTGTATCTCGATAATTCCATACAACTTTTGCTCAAAATCATCTTTGATTAACCAAATACATAGGAAAAATCAACATTTTATAATACCAAATGCATATTATAGAATTTTTTATATAATTATTCAAATAACATCAATTTTAGACTGCAAATGTTAGTGTGTTTCATGTATATTTGGCGAAATTTTATAAAGTATGATTTTGACCAAATGCAATGTATTAAAAAACATCAGATGCATCTTTAAAACTTAAGGAAGGATCAGGGTTGTGTTCTAAAAGGTAAACAAATAAACCTTTTAAAGGATTTTTTTATGGAGCTCGAGTCTAGCAGAATGGCTGCTTTCTAGAGCAAGTGATAGTAGTTTTTTGAAATTACAATCTGTTGGAGATATGCCCAAGAGGCAATAATAAAGTGGTTATTATCATATCTTCATACTTATGATAAATGTTTACATACCATGCTATAATTGTATTAACCGGAAACATTAATACTTGTGTGATTTGTAAACATAAAAGAGTCCCTAGTAAAGCCTCTTGTTAAACTAGCTTGTTGGTTAATATATGATCATGGTTTCCTGATCATGAACATAGAGATGTTATTAACAACAGGGTCATATCATTAGGAGAATGATATGATGGACATACTCCTATAGTTAAGCGTAGCATAAAGATCAAGTCATTTAATATAGTTCATTTGCTATAAGCTTTCTGATACATAGTAACCTAATTCCTTCGACCATGAGATCATGCATATCACCTTTACCGGAAGGATGCTTTGATGACATCAAACACCACACCGTAACAGGGTGGCTATAAAGGTGGCATTGAGTGTTCGGAAAGTATTGGTTGAGACACATGGATCAAGAGTGGGATTTGTCCATCCATATGACTGATAGATATACTCTGGGCCCTCTCGGTGGAATGTCATCCAATTAGCTTGCAAGCATGTGACTGGCTCACAAGGGATCACATACCACGGGAACGATAAAAGAGTACTTATCAGTAACGAGGTTGAACTAGGTATGTAGAGATACCAACGATCATAACCTCGGATAAGTAAAATATCGTGAGACAAAGGGAAATTGGTATCGTATGTAAGTGGTTCATTCGATCGCAAAGTAATCGTAGAAATATGTGGGAGCCATATGAATTTCCAGATTCCTCTATTGGTTATTGATCGGAGAAGTGTCTCGATCATGTCCGCATAATTCACGAACCGTAGGGAGACACACTTAAGGATTCGATGTTGTTGAGTAGTTATGGAATGATGAGTAAGAGACCGAATGTTGTTCGGAGTCTCGGATGGGATCCGGGATATCACGAGGAGATCCGGAATGGTCCGGAGAATAAGATTCATATAAGGAAAGTCCTGTTTCGGGGTTGGAGAATGGTTCCAGTGTTTTCAGCAGGAATGTTCTAGAAGGTTCCGGAATGTCCGGCACTCCGGAGGGGAAGGGTACATGAATGTGTCATTGCAAGTTGGAATGATTGAATCATGTACTAGGTGTCATCGCTGTACAAAATAAAGGGTTTAATCAAATCCTAGTTTGAAAAGTCAAACGCCAATTTGAAAAGTCAAACGGCTATTTTGGAAAGTGGAGAAGAAGTGGGAAACCGAGTTGGGGAGGAGTTCCTCCTCCACCGCCGGCCCACTAGGGATCCGAGTTGGGGAGGGACTCCCTCCCCTTGGCCGGCGCCTCCCTCCACCTATATAAGGAGGGGCAGGGTTCCCCTCCTAGACACACAAGTTGCCTCCCTCTAAACCTAAACCCTAGCCACAGCCTAGGGATTTCTCCCAAGCCGCCGAGTTAGAGCTTCTAATTGCCCTAGACGCTGGTTTAGCCCCTTCTAATTGGTGTGTCTAAACCCTAGATCACCAAGTCTCTCTCATAGTCCACCATACTCGCTCCGGCTTAAGGCGAAGCCCTGCGAGATCTCCCCTCTACTTCCGGTACCACGCCGTCGTGTTGCCGGAATCGCGAGGAGAGTGCTACAACCTCCGCTGCCTGCTGGAACAAGGGAGAGGAAGGTCTTCATCGAGTACCGAACGTGTGAACGACTGCGGAAGCGCTGCCGGAACGCAGCGCCGGAAGGATCATCTACGCGATCTTGAGATCGGCAAGAGTACGACTACATCACCCACGAGAATCTGCTCTCGTTAACCGCTTTGGAATCTTCGAGGGTGAGTTCCCCTATCGACTCGTTGCTACAATCTAGTAGATAGATCTTGGCTTGTTTGTTTGCATGCGGTAGAAAATTTTTGTTTTCCATGCTACGAACCCCAACAGTGGTATCAGAGCCGTGTCTATATGTAGATCTGTTTCACGAGTAGAACACAATGGTCATTGTGGGCGTTGATGCTTTTGTTGTCGATTGCTTCTTGTGTACTTTGCATCTTGCGGGATGGTGGGATGAAGCGGCCCGGGCTAACCTTACATGACATCGTTCATGAAACTTGCTCCACGCTTGACATGCAACTTGTATTGCATAAGTGGCTTTGCGGGTGTCTGTTTCTCCCAACATAGTTAAGATTCAATTTACAACGGGTGATTGACAATACTAGTATCAATGTTGTGGTTCTTGTTCGTAAGTTAGAACGACACTTATTGAAAGCCCCAAACCACGTAAAACATGCAAAGAAAATTAGAGGCGTCTAACTTTGTTTTGCAGGGGTGTGCTGTGATGTGATATGGCCATGATTGTGATTATATATGATGTATGCAATGTTCCTTATTGTAAGTTGGCAACCGGCAGGAGCCATATGGTTGTCTTTAAATTCTGTTAAGACCTGCCTGTCTGTTCAAAGTAGTTGTAATAGTTGAAGCTGGTGGACGACAACCATGGAGCGGCGTCATTGACCTTGATGCAATGCCGGTGATGATGGAGATCATGTTCGTGCTTGAAGATGGAGATCGGAAGCACAAGAAGAAAGGCCATATCATATCACATATTATGAATTGCATGTGATGTTAATCCTTTTATGCATCTTGTATTGCTTAGTTAACGACGGTAGCATTATAAGATGATCCCTCAAGCACACAATTTCAAGTTTTAAAGTGTTCATCCTTAGTAAGCACCGTTGCTAAAGCTCGTTGTTTCGAAGCACCACGTGATGATCGGGTGTGTTAGATTCTGCGAGTGTATACAACGTGAGCAAGCCAGATTTGCTCATGCGGAAGCTAAGGTTGATCTTGACGAGCCTAGCATGTACAGACATGGTCTCGGAACACGGATCACCGAAAGGTAAAGCATGAGTCATATAGTAGATATGATGAACATGTTGATTGTTCGCCATTGAAGCTACATCAACTCTCGTGATGATCGGTTTTGATGTGGTGGATTTGGTTCGTGTGATCACTAAAACAATATGAGGGATATTGTTTTGAGTGGGAGTTCAACGGCAATATGATTAAAAGTTGAACACTATTTATCATAAATTAAATCAAAGTGAATTTGCATAGTTGTTGTAGTCATTGGCATCCGTTTACCACCTTGCGCTTAGTTTTAATTGAGATGATAGAACTATAGAATTCTGGTTAGTTACTTTACGAACTGGTATCGTATTGTTTTGAAGTGTTAATCTAAAGTTTAAAAGTCCTATTGTAAACTTTCAGTAAGTTCTGGTTACTCCATGAAGTTTAATAATTAGTATTAAATCAAGAGTGACAATTCCAAGTGTTAGTGTATGAGTATCATGTTTGTCTCCATGATTCTTGATATTCAAAGGATTGTCTTAATATCAAGGTTATCTAGGATCTGAAAGAGTTATTTCAGAAACCATGATGTGTGGAAGATATTGTGATATCTGAAACAAAGTTTTGGTTGCAACATGATAGAGTATAATATGGCAAAAGTCATGTTCTCGTATTTGATGAGAATTTGCAAAAGGTTGAAGACACTAGTTGTCCTAATCCTCCAAAATGTTTTGGAGAGCAACATTATACTCGCAGTTCACCGTTATAAGCTAAAAGTAGCTTGATCATGGATAATTCCATGATAAGGGTGAATATTTGATGTAGGTAAAGTGTTTACTACACCAATAGATTACTAAAGAAAGGAATTTGAAAGAACACCAAACATTTGATGATGGTGATCTACTTCAAAGTGCAAGTCCAAAGACATTGGTATTTAATTATACACGCTTTGGACTATGTGTCATATGTATGACTCCACTGTTGATGTTGATAGATTCTTTCAAACAGAAAAGGAAATACTGAAAGAGAATCCCATAAATATATGGCAGAAAAGAAAAGACTAGAATTGTTCAGTTTAAGTATATAGATGATATACATGTTATGGCTATATTCTTTGCTTATTAAACAATGTGGTTCTTAAGTATTTGATACTGAATTTGTTGGTGTGAATCGTCATACGAAACAACACAATTCATGAACTACAATGGCCTAAGTAACTAGCAAAAGAATATGTGATGATGTTCATCGAGAACAAATAAAGGGTTATTGTGTTGCTCGTTAAACATCAAAGCTTGCCTTCAAGATTTGTTTTATCAGGTATTATGAGAACAAAAGGGTTGTTCAAATAATTGCCGTAATCCATAAAAGATGGATGATTCACAAATCTCGTTGGAGAAATCACATCCATAAAACTAGTGCTAAAAATGTCGAAAGACAAATTGATTGAAAGATCACTTAGGAAGTGACATCGCCGTTTAAATTATATTGGAAAGAAAACATGAAGAAACTCCATGTGGATGGAATTTTGGAGTCTTTTGATTTTTGATCACATGACGCTTGTGAAACTTTCCTAGAGATAATTAAAACTTCGTTCATAGGCCAAAAGGGAACGAATGACTAGCTTATTGGAACTTGTACATATTGTTGTACGAAATCCATTATGTGTAGTCAAGAGCGATGGATTTCAACTTCATATGCTTTCTCCGAAAATTTGAGTGAATATATGAATATTTACTTAATAAGGATGAAGTATGAAACATTTGAAAAGTTCAAAGACTTTCAATATGAAGTGAAAAATCATTGTAACAAGAATATAAATAGTTTATGATAAGATCATAAAGGAAGATATTTGAGTTACAAGTTTAGCATAATACCTAAGATTTAAGGAATCGTTCTGTGAATTTGAATGTCCCAAAACACCATAAGAGTATGGAGCGTTCGAGATATGTAATTAAACCTTGTTTGACATGGTAAGATCGAAGGTGTAATACATAAAACTGCCATTATATTTTAAAGATTAAAAGCTTTAGAGGCTACCGTTTTCCACTGAAAAGAGCTCCATCATAATCCGCTGAAATGACACCATATAAAGTTATGGTTTGGGATAAAACCCAAGTAGTCCTTTCTTAAACATTGGTATGCTATGCATAAGAAAGATGTTTGCAACCAAAGTCGGATAAACCTGTCTTTGTATTACTGTTAAGTATTCCTCCATAAACACCGGAGACAAAAGTGTTTGTCGCTTAGAACGTCAAGTTTCTTTGAGAAGGAATTTTTCGTGAAAAGATAAGTGGGAGGACAATAGAACTTTGATAAGGTTAAAGGAACCTTAGCTATATGTGCAGAGTTGCGCAGCGCCGAAAAGTGTTCCGAAAGCAGCAATAATGCTCATGGCTCACGTGCCTCAAAGGTTGTGGTCACGGAGATCTAAGTTCCTATTAAAACAAGTAGGTCGGGTAAACAATCAAATACCAAGATTTGAGAGTTAAATCATTATTTGACAATAATGATCTGACTACATGCAAAGAAGCGACGATGGGCCCTGACTCCGTCAAATGGCTTGAAGCCATAAAATCCGTGATAGTTCCATACACGAGAAATCAAGTTTTGAACTTGAAGGACCCTCGAGAAAGGTGTAAGACCTTACAGTTGTGTTTGGATCTATAAATAAGTAGACATGGATGTTTCACATCTATGAAATAGTCGACATGTTGGGAAAGAGTTCACAAAAATGTTCAAAGGTTGACTATGACAAGATTTGATCTTTCATAGCGATATTTAGTCTAGACGGATTAATGTAGCAACCACTACATATAATTTTTGTTATGTGGTAGTTGAATAAACAAAACAAGTTCTTCTAATAGAAGGGTTACCTAGGACGTGTGCATGACACGGTCCAAAGGGTTTTGTTAATTCAAAGGATGCTAAATGCATATGCAAACTTCAATGGTTGAAGTAAGCATAGCGGAGTTGGAATCTTCACTATGATGAAACTGTTAAAAGAGTTTAATTTCATCGGAGACGATGAAGATGCTTGCATTTGCAAGAAATTAAGTGGGAGCGCTAAGACATATTTCTAATACATTATGTGGAGGACATATTGTTGATTAGAAATGATGTATCTTTTATTAACACATATTAAGAATTTCATCCTGATGAAAGACTTAGGCAAAACCAAAATATTTGACATCAATAGACGCTAATATGGTTGTGCCGAAAGTACATAGATGATGTATTGAATGAGTTCAATATAGAAACTACAAGAAAGGTTCTTGTCACACAGAAAGGATTGAATGAGTTCAATATTGATGATATATTCAAGTGTATTGACACTTGGTAAGTGAAACAAAGATTCAAGTATAGATTGATACTTGATGTATGAAATCACAAAGAGTATTTATATCAATCATACTGTGATATGTACAAATCCAGATATGTCCTATGCTCTAAATGTTATGAGCATATACCAGAATGATTCATAAGATGATCATTGGACGATAGTAAGGATATTCTTATGATCTTTTGGAAGAACTAAGAGTATATTATTTTGTAGAAGTGGCAAATAGATGGTTAGTTCATTGTAAAAGTATTACATTGATACTAGTTTTGTCACAAAGTACAAATTAAGTTTATCTCAATCTAAACTAAGGGTGGCACAATATAATGGAAAGTAAGTTTCATAATAGATTTGGATGAGTTCCAAAGTTAAGACATTGTGACAGATACTACAACAAAAGGCTAAGTATATAACTGCTGTTATAGCAGCTAAAGAGGGCATTTGTGTCAAGTAGTTTGTTATCAAACTAGGTGTAGTTCACAGTGGGATAATACTATGAAGATATATTGTACGACAATATTATCAACATGTTTTAACCCCAAAGAACTAAAGGTCTCACTGAAGGACCAAATTTATACAAAGCCATCTCATTAAAGAATGAGTGATGCGTAGAGACGCAAAGACATGCAATTACACACGAACCTGGAAGTGTCAGATCCGGAGATCAGTTGACCACTTGCAAACGTGTACATACAACACGGAAAGCCATAGGTGTTGAATACACAAAGGTTTGAAACTAGATTATTGACTCTAGTGCAAGTGGGAGACTGTTGGAGATATGCCCAAGAGGCAATAATAAAGTGGTTATTATCATATCTTCATACTTATGATAAATGTTTACATACCATGCTATAATTGTATTAACCGGAAACATTAATACTTGTGTGATTTGTAAACATAAAAGAGTCCCTAGTAAAGCCTCTTGTTAAACTAGCTTGTTGGTTAATATATGATCATGGTTTCCTGATCATGAACATAGAGATGTTATTAACAACAGGGTCATATTATTAGGAGAATGATGTGATGGACATACTCCTATAGTTAAGCGTAGCATAAAGATCAAGTCATTTAATATAGTTCATTTGCTATAAGCTTTCTGATACATAGTAACCTAATTCCTTCGACCATGAGATCATGCATATCACCTTTACCGGAAGGATGCTTTGATGACATCAAACACCACACCGTAACAGGGTGGCTATAAAGGTGGCATTGAGTGTTCGGAAAGTATTGGTTGAGACACATGGATCAAGAGTGGGATTTTTCCATCCATATGACGGATAGATATACTCTGGACCCTCTCGGTGGAATGTCATCCAATTAGCTTGCAAGCATGTGACTGGCTCACAAGGGATCACATACCACGGGAACGAGAAAAGAGTACTTATCAGTAACGAGGTTGAACTAGGTATGCAGAGATACCAACGATCATAACCTCGGATAAGTAAAATATCGTGAGACAAAGGGAAATTGGTATCGTATGTAAGTGGTTCATTCGATCGCAAAGTAATCGTAGAAATATGTGGGAGCCATATGAATTTCCAGATTCCTCTATTGGTTATTGATCGGAGAAGTGTCTCGATCATGTCCGCATAATTCACGAACCGTAGGGAGACACACTTAAGGATTCGATGTTGTTGAGTAGTTATGGAATGATGAGTAAGAGACCGAATGTTGTTCGGAGTCTCGGATGGGATCCGGGATATCACGAGGAGATCCGGAATGGTCCGGAGAATAAGATTCATATAAGGAAAGTCCTGTTTCGGGGTTGGAGAATGGTTCCAGTGTTTTCAGCAGGCATGTTCTAGAAGGTTCCGGAATGTCCGGCACTCCGGAGGGGAAGGGTACATGAATGTGTCATTGCAAGTTGGAATGATTGAATCATGTACTAGGTGTCATCGCTGTACAAAATAAAGGGTTTAATCAAATCCTAGTTTGAAAAGTCAAACGCCAATTTGAAAAGTCAAACGGCTATTTTGGAAAGTGGAGAAGAAGTGGGAAAACGAGTTGGGGAGGAGTTCCTCCTCCACCGCCGGCCCACTAGGGATCCGAGTTGGGGAGGGACTCCCTCCCCTTGGCCGGCGCCTCCCTCCACCTATATAAGGAGGGGCAGGGTTCCCCTCCTAGACACACAAGTTGCCTCCCTCTAAACCTAAACCCTAGCCACAGCCTAGGGATTTCTCCCAAGCCGCCGAGTTAGAGCTTCTAATTTCCCTAGCCGCTGGTTTAGCCCCTTATAATTGGTGTGTCTAAACCCTAGATCACCAAGGCTCTCTCATAGTCCACCATACTCGCTCCGGCTTAAGGCGAAGCCCTGCGAGATCTCCCCTCTACTTCCGGTACCACGCCGTCGTGCTGCCGGAATCGCGAGGAGAGTGCTACAACCTCCGCTGCCTGCTGGAACAAGGGAGAGGAAGGTCTTCATCGAGTACCGAACGTGTGACCGACTGCGGAAGCGCTGCCGGAACGCAGCGCCGGAAGGATCATCTACGCGATCTTGAGATCGGCAAGAGTACGACTACATCACCCACGAGAATCTGCTCTCGTTAACCGCTTTGGAATCTTCGAGGGTGAGTTCCCCTATCGACTCGTTGCTATAATCTAGTAGATAGATCTTGGCTTGTTTGTTTGCATGCAGTAGAAATTTTTTGTTTTCCATGCTACGAACCCCAACACAATCAGCTTGGTTGTTCGTTCTCCGCATGCTATTCTTCTTCACCGTGAGGCAAGGCATCACGAGAGATGTTTGAGTAATGGCACATAGCCGAAGTCAGCAACAATGGAGGTGGAGTCGAGGGTAGACAAGCACGTTGGGGAGGGTAAGGATTCAGTGTGAGGGTTTACTGTCGCTTGAGAAGAGTTAGCACACTCAACTCCTGAGCCCTAGAACAAAGTCGTGGGTAGCGCCATGACGAGAGTTGGTGATAATAGGGGAAAATTGTAGAATGAGTCGGTGTGGGTGGTAGTGCCGCCACAGACGACGGGGAGACGACTAGTGGGGTGGATTGAAAGTCCAGTGTACAAATAGGGTAGGGTAATGTGTTGGTAATGATCAAGACAGTGTTAAGGAGCCAAATGTTGGGGGAAGGGTGAGCCAAGAACTGCGATGCAAGTAGAGATTGAATGATTGATGATGTAGCCAAGCATATATCCTTGTGCGTGTATCTACTCGACTACTCCTTCCATTCCAAAATATAAGATGTTTTAACCTTTTAAAAAAAATATCTAGACGCCTTTTAGTGTATAGGTTCGAAACAAAATGAATGACACATTTTAGTGTATAGGTTCGAAACAAAATGAATGGCACATTAAAAGACATATAGATACATGTGTTAAAAAAAAGAACTAAACCATCTTATATTTTGGAACGTAGGGAGTTAGATTTTACTCCATCCGTTTCAGGGCTTAAGGCGTCCTTGTTTTGCGTGTTTTTTCTTTGACCAAGAATTACTCTAAATACGTAAAGAGTTTGATATAAAACTTGTACCACTGGAAAGTATTTTTCAATACGAATTCAGCGGTACTAATTATGTACAATATAATCAAAATTTTATTATTTAATTCTTTCGGTCAAACTTTGCTTTGGAAAGCGTGTGTGACTTAAGCCCTGAAACGGAGGTAGTAGAAGATTTCACAGAGCAGAAAGGAAAATAAGAATAGAATTCACCCTTTTCACGCAACCAGACACATTTTGTTGGTTCGGTAGTTGCTACGCTTCTAGAAGTATTTCAGCCAGCGGTTTTATTGGCGGTGAATATAACGTGGAAGCTCCTGGTGGAGCCTCTTGATGTGGTGATCGTGAAAGCTCCTGATGATGCCTACAAAGACACATTAGGGGAAGATGTGGTAGGTTCATAAGTAAAGTAATTTCAACGAAATACTCATTTTTGGAAACGGCAGAAAATTGTACTCCCTCCGTCTCAACAAAATTTAGATATGTAGACACTATTTATATATATATAGATATATTTAAATTTTAACAATTTTTTTACATCTATTTTAGGACGAAGGGACTACTAAATAATTCTGTCCCTACAAAGAAAAAGTCGTGCTCGTCACAATGTCAGATTATCTTTATTGAAAAGCAACGCAGCAGGAACCTTTGAGGATGCAACTTAAAGGGCACACCAATGGAATACTGATTAGTTGAAACCTCCATTCCATAACAAATGCCCGCCACCTAATTCTCACACACCAGCTAATATAATCAATTGAAAACTCCACTAACCTATCGCCTAAGCGCAAATGTCATGGGCCGACGCAAAGCGATGGCGCACATACGTGAAAAGGACAAATGGGTATATCGGTGGTGAGTCATCTACTACCGCAGATACGCAATCACGGGAACAAGGGCGGCACGTTTGGTTCTCTGCCCACGTTGTTCAGCCAGACGGAGGCCAGCGATGGATTGATCGATCGATCGATCGGAAGGTGGGTAGCACTAGCAAGCTAAGAACCGAAATCAAAAGGGGGAGGAAAGGGAAGACGTACGGGGTGGAAGAAAGAAAGCAAAGAGCAGAGTTGTTGATTTTGTT
This sequence comes from Avena sativa, assembly GCA_916181665.1. Taxonomy (NCBI): domain Eukaryota; kingdom Viridiplantae; phylum Streptophyta; class Magnoliopsida; order Poales; family Poaceae; genus Avena; species Avena sativa. The sequence continues at coordinate 302,163,811 of OV702295.1, read as the reverse complement.
CCTCGATACCCGGGTTGTAGGGTGTCAAGCGAGATTTTACCAAAATCTTACTTTGAATTCATTTGTCAAAATATAGTATAAATTTTTGTTTAAAATTTGAATTAGATTTTATCAAATAAACTAAAGGTGGAACTTTGGTGGGATCCCGCTTGACACCCTACGGAGTTGCAAGTTTGGGACGGGTGGTAGTCGGCAGGGAACTTCCAGTCGGCAGAGGGGCCATGCATCCACGGGCGAAGCCAGGTCATCGGGCTGAACCAGATGGTTCGAGCCGGTTTGATTTGGTGGACTCACAAAAAACAGAGCGTGCGAATGTACCATCCAAACGGACCAAAACGTCTGGCTTGACTCTTTATTTAAAGAAATACGTCTGGCCGGACCTATGGCGGACCACAATCAGTGTGTAATTGGCATATTAACAGCAGATATTTTTCACTAGATCGATAGCTAGTTATACATCAAGACCTACATCTAATTACACTAAATGACAACGTAGACAACGTCCGCCAGCGCCATTAACACCTCTGTGCTTTGGCGCTCGAAACCTTCCATCTTCTCATCCGCGTACTGTCTCAGATAGCTTCATGGGCTCTACCTCCACATCGTGCTCGCGGAGCGCTCCGGAAAGCAAGTGTGTGCCATCTTCTTGAGATGAGGCCAAGTGGTGATCTTACGGCAGGATATGACCGAGAGGTTGGGTTGATGCACGTTACCGTGGTATATGTGACGGGAAACACTTGGTCGGTCGCAAGAGATTTCCGGCACCGGGCGGAAAATAACCATGACACGCGAGAGGGAAACTAGAGCCAGCGAGGACGGGAACTCAGGGGTCGGGAAACTGGTGGGATGATTCTCGGACAAGATGTCCCATTAACTCCACCATTGTCGATCCTTGACACTGGGCAGGGGTAAAAATGTGTCTGCTTTGCTACCCAAACCGTCGACCCAACCGCAACTCTTATCCTTTGAATCGATACAAAACGGACAATTTCAAACACATTGCTTGTCAGAAATAAATCGCGCCGGTGTAGATGCCCTGACAGACACGCAAAGCGGTTGCCGGATCATACGACCGACCCGAGCATGCGAGCAGGAGCGGAAGCGGACATGAGGTTGCTGGGCGCGGGCGCGCGAGGCGTGACCTACGCACCACACCCGCTGCTGAAAGAGCATTTCCTATCCTTGTGATTTTGATGTTTGATAACAACACACTTATCGTTTTAATCGTGCGCTAAGTGTATCCCATGTTTTCTAGATTGTGGCACAAATATTGCCTTGCCCACATTTGCCTTGCTAAAGTCTATGTGCCAACCGGTAATACCGGAAAAACGACCGGTACTATCGCTTAGCACCGGTACTACCGCTCGCTTGTACCGGTTGCATCTGACTGAGCAGTGAAGGCTTCGATTTTCCTCAGTACCACCCGGTACCGCGGAGCGGCACTACTGCTCCAACCGGTAGTACCGCTTGGACACGGTAGTACCGCTCGGCTGTACCGGGCAGCCCTGAGGAAGGACCAGCCCTTCCCCCTCGCTCAGTACCAACCGGTACTTGGGACCGGTACTACCGCCCTGACCGGTAGTACCGCGTCTACTGACCGGTACTACCACTTGGGGGTACTACCGCAAGGCAGTACCGGGCAGGTCTGGTGATGGGTCAACCAAGTGATGCCACTTCCGGTACTTGACCGGTAGTACCGCTTGCAACCAGTACTACCGCTTGAGTACCGTTAGTACCGGTTCATTTAATGCTACAACGGTCAGATTTCTTCAAGGGGTATAAATACCCCTCCATCTACCTTGGGACAATCTGCTCATTTGCATTGAAGACTACTACCTCATTAGAGCCACCAAATCGCAAGATCTCTTCAATCCACCATCCAAAGTCTTTGATCTTTGGAGAATCGAAGGAGGAGGACTTGATCTACTACTTCACCAAAAGATACCTTCATTTCCCCCTCATTCACTTGAGGGCCCCCATTGCTCTAGTGTTTTCTTTGGAAACCCTAGTTCTAGATTTGGTTCAAGCTTTTCTTTGATTTGACTTGGCAGCTTGCTTGTATTTGGAAGCCTCCAATTAAGTTATGGATGTGTGCCCCGAACTTGTTGTAAATGTGCTGGCTTCCACCTCGAAGGTTGCCGATATAGTGGAAGGTGGATCGAACCCGTTGGGGTGAGATTCATCGGAGAACAAGGGAGACCTCTCGTGGCGTTGGTGGTTTGAAACCACCCCCTCTCCAAACGTAGACGTACTTCCCCTCAAAAGGAAGAAACTACGGAAAACAAATCCTTATGTCTCCGCGCTCACCACTTTGGTTACTTCTATCCTTTACCGCACTTTACTTACTTGTTTTAGCTTAGTGTTGTATTAGATTGTGCTTGCTTGTCATATATGTAAATTCACCGTAGTTGCATTATCTAGAGAATTTACCTTTCTTGTCAAATCTTAATTTAAAAAAGAATAAAATTTGAATTAGCACCTATTCACCCCCCTCTAGGTGCCCATACGATCCTTTCAGCTGCCCCGCGCCATGCCAACGGGAATATGCCCGACTCCTTTGAGTTTTTGGTCCTGCCACCGTTTAAATACGTTTCACAACCAGTAAAAAGCTTCCTTTTATTCCTCTGGATAATTTGGAGGGTTGTGTCGGCTACTTGCCTTTATCACTGTGGATAAGCATCTGGCATCAACAGGTGGGGATGTACATTTTAACACCGTTTTGAAAGCTCGCGTGAGGCGCACACATTTCAACACGTGGGAATGTACACTGGGGTCCACCATCCACGGAGGTGCACACATATGGGTTGTCTCTTCTCTCTTTCTATGAATACATTATATCCATTGTGAAAAATGTCAACCACCTTTTTATGTGTCAATAATCCACCGTTTTCCAATAAAACTTTCAAAATTGAAAAGGAACTCAACAACGGGTAAAATCACGAATGTTATACTTGAATCTTTTAAACCAGACAACTAAAAATAGGTCTATATTTCATAGAAAATCATGTCAAGAGTTACTAGTTCCAAAGCAAAGGTCCATACAAATATGTATTTCGGAGACTTTTGTAGGCTAGAACCAAATTTCCCTAGCAAAAACAAAAAGAATAGAACCAAATATCGTAACACACGCATCATAATATCGATGCATCATCGTTATGATGGGAACTAGCCAAAAACATAGAGTTAAAACAAGAACCAATGGATAAAATACACATTGAATATATGTACATCGTGCGAAAGGATCATCCGAGCAAATTGGATGATCAGATGGCAGTTCCCCTCATCTCTTGCGATAAAGGGGTGCATGAGTACAAGAGTATGCGATGATTAAAACCAATTTAATAAGTGTGTGAGATACCGCCTCTTACTTGAAAAAAAGTCTAAAAAGAAAAGGGCAAACATCTTTTTTATCCCCCACACCAAGTTATGGCTCCACTAGTACATAATTGTTGTGACATACTATGACTTATACTCCAAATTCCGGTATCATGTTAGCCAAATTCCGATATTATCCTAGTATTGTGGTAGCCAGATTCATGGTCAAATATAGGTTCAAATCCTGAGCGGGCCTTACATATTATGAAGGAGTGAGTAATGTACTTCCATAATAGAAAAATAACTGAACATCCACATAATTGAATGTTTTAAACTATGCAAATATAAACATGTTTATATTTGAAAATTATGTTTTTTTGCAAAAATTCCATCGATCTATTAATAATCAATAACAACCATACAAAAAAGCATGAAAGTAATAAATATTACAAATAGGTCCATAGACCACCTAGCGATGACCACAAACACTAGCGCGGGCCGAAGGCCAGTCCTCACCCTCCATCACTGGAGCCGGACAAAGCATGTTGTAGTAGAGCTTTTTGTATTAGATAAACGGGAAGTCATGGTGCTAAGGCTCTAATGAACCAAAGCGCCAGAGGAGCAACCATCGACAATAATGATAACCATAGATCAGAATATACTAACTTAAAATCGCATCAACAAACACAAAAACCGACCATATCCCAGAAGATCTGCCGGACGCACGACTCCACGCGCCCTATGCAGAGGCACTTTCAGATATTCGTAGTAGACTAGAACCAAAATTTCCTCCCAAAATGAAAACACTAGAACAAATTTATTACCCCTTCCGATCCATATTAATTGGTTTGGATTTATCAAAATTTGGATAAACCTATATACTAAATACTAATAATTGTAGGGTTTCGTAGCATGGAAAACAAAAAATTTCTACCGCATACAAACAAACAAGCCAAGATCTATCTACTAGATTGTAGCAACGAGTCGATTAGAATAACTCACCCTCGAAGATTCCAAAGTGTTTAACGAGAGCGGATTCTCGTGGGTGATGTAGTCGTACTCTTTCCGATCTCAAGATCGTGTAGACGATCCTTCCGGCGCTGTGTTCCGGCAGCGCTCCCGTAGTCGGTCACACGTTCGGTACTCGACGAAGACCTTTCTCTCCTTTTTTCCAGCAGGCAGCGGAGGTTGTAGCACTCTCCTCGCGATTCCGGCAGCACAACGGCGTGGTACCGGAAGTAGAGGGGAGATCTCGCAGGGCTTCGCCTTAAGCCGGAGCGAGTATGGTGGAGTATGAGAGAGTCCCTCGGTGTTCTAGGTTTTAGACACACCAAGGAGGGGGCAAGCCGGCGGCTAGGGATTAGCTAGACGGCGGCTAGGGTTTGCCCTAGGGCCGGCGGTGGCTATGGAGGCGGCGGCGGCTTGGGGCTAGGGTTTGGAGGAGAGGATCTTGTGTGTGCTAGGAGGGAGCCCTGCCCCTCCTTATATAGGTGGAGGGGCCGGCCGGCCAAGGGGAGGGAGGGGAGTCCCTTCCCAACTCGGCTTGGGTGGGCGCCGCCGGTTGGAGGAGGGAACTCCTCCCCAACTCGGTTTCCCACTCCTCCTCTTTTCCTCTTTCCAAATTTAGCCGTTTGACTTTTCAAACTAGCTGTTTGACTTTTCAAACTAGGATTTGAATTAATCCTTTATTTGGTTCAGCGATGACACTTAGTACATGATGCAATCATACCAACTTGATACAACACATTCATGTACCCTTCCCCTCCGGAGTGCCGGACATTCCGGAACATTCTAGAACATTCCCGATGAAAACACCGGAACCATTTCCCAACTCCGAAACGGGACTTTCCTTATATGAATCTTATTCTCCGGACCATTCCGGATCTCCTCGTGATATCCCGGATCCCATCCAGGACTCCGAACAACATTCGGTCTCTTTCTCATCATTCCATAACTACTCAAAACAACGTCGAATCCTTAAGTGTGTCTCCCTACGGTTCGTGAATTATGCAGACATGATCGAGACACTTCTCCGAACAATAACCAATAGAGGAATCTGGAAATTCATATGGCTCCCACATATTTCTACGATTACTTTGCGATCAAATGAACCACTTACATACGATATCAATTTCCCTTTGTCTCACGATAGTTTACTTATCCGAGGTTATGATCGTCGGTATCTCTGCATACCTAGTTCAACCTCGTTACCGATAAGTACTCTTTTCTCGTTCCCGTGATATGTGATCCCTTGTGAGCCAGTCACATGCTTGCAAGCTAATTGGATGACATCTCACCGAGAGGGCCCAGAGTATATCTATCCGTCATATGGATGGACAAATCCCATTCTTGATCCATGTGTTTCAACCAATACTTTCCGAACACTCAATGCCACCTTTATAGCCACCCAGTTACGGTGTGGTGTTTGATGTCATCAAAGCATTCATCCGGTAAAGGTGATATGCATGATCTCATGGTCGAAGGAATTAGATTACTATGTATCAGAAAGCATATAGCAATTGAACTATTAAAATGACTTGATCTTTATGCTACGCTTATCTATAGGAGTATGTCCATCATATCATTCTCCTAACAATATGATCTTGTTGTTAATAATATCTCAATATTCATGATAGGGAAACCACAATCATCTATTAACCAACAAGCTAGTATTATATAAAGGTTTTACTAGGGACTTCAAATTAAGTTTACAAATCACACAAGTATTAATGTTTCCTTGTTAATACTATTATAGCATGAATGTAAACATTTATCATAAACACAAAGATATAATAATAACTACATTTATTATTGCCTCTAGGGCATATCTCCAACAATAATGTGCGTCAATTAATATGGATAGGGGAGTATACTAATTTTAGCAATCATATTTACAACAATCATATTTATTGTGTATGGTAATATAAACAATAAATGTCATAATATCATATCCTAAAATACAACCATAACCGGTGTGAGCATAGAAACTAGTCTAAAAATAGAATTAAAGCCATAAGTAATGGACAAAAGGGATTGACCCGAAACAAGAATCACATTTTGCCGTCATCACTGACCGTCCACCGGTAAACTACTCTAGAACCGTACTAGTACTACTCCTACATGCAGCATTGAATGGAGTCAGACGATTGCAGGCTAGGAGAAGGTGGCGAGAAATGGAAAGATGCGGATCGGACGGTGGCAGGGCGCACGCGACACACGACAGGCGGCCAACCGAACCGAACCAGGAAGTGAGGGCCCAGGGGCAATCTCGTCCGCGCACGGAAATCAAAGCACCCCCTGCACTCGCTGGATTCATGGCAACAGCACTACCTGCCCTCCCCCTCCTCTCCACCCGTCGTCCTCTTTCTCTCATATCTCTCTCTCTCTCTTATTCCCCTCCCGGAGCGCGAGCGCGGACCCCGAGAGGAGGAAGAGGAGGAGAGAGAGAGAGAGGGAGAGAGCGGGAGCCCTAGCCCTGCCCCCAGCGCCGCGTCGCTAGGGTTAGGGTCTCCCCGCCCCACCTAGTCTTCCGCCCTCCCTTCGTCGTCGTCTCACACGATCCGACCGTCGGCGCCCTGCGGCGTGTGCGCTTTCGGCCTCGCCGGCGCGGCGCGAGCAAATGCTGTGTGTCTGACCGTTGATTTGGAGGGTGTGTTGTTGTCGCGTGCTGCCTGTGGAGTGGAGGGGAGTGGCCGACGGCGTGGCCTTGTTGAAGAGATTCGGCGCGAGATCCAGTGGGCGGCGAGATGCAGCAGGACCAGCGCAAGAAGGTGGGCTCAGCATGTTCGGGAAATCCCTGTGTGTGTCCAACATTTTCTGCGCGTTTCGATTCCGCAGTAGCTGACCTTAATTTGCCCCGGGGATTCGTGGAGCTGAGCTGCTGCTGATGCTCTTAGATTTTGTCTTGTTTTTTTTTCTACAAAAATGATTTTGCTTTGATTTGGGTACTCTGAAAGTTCGTTTTTCCTATTCTGTTCGGCGCAATTTCTTGTTTCTGTTCAAGTACACGTATCGCTCCGGTAGTTTTCCCTGTTATATTCTTATTTTAGTGCCGTGTCAATTCGGACGTTTGAATTTTTTGTTGTTATTCCCAGAAAGGTCGGTAGTTTCGGCCTAATTCTGCTGTTAATTTAGCCACTTCCGATCTTTTTCCTCAACAACAATCCTGTATGATCATATCCTCGTTCTCGCTTTCATCTTCTTTGTACTCCAGTATATTCTTCTCCTTGTTCCATGCGTTTTCTGCATTCCCATCGCATGGCGCGCGTCGGCAGTCTTCCTTCTATATTTGGGAAAAAGGCGAAATTCGGCGCTCCTTACTATAACAGGTGAATTTCGGGTAACTCACATGCATAAAGTTGACCGCCTTCGGCGTTCCGTGACCTCCAGACGCCGCCCGCGCAAAAGAAGACGTAGTGGCCGTTGCTTTTCCTTGTCGGTGGGCAAAGCTGTTGCCTTTTCTTGTGGAGTTCCCCCAATCTGTGCACGAGCACTTTGACTTCACAATTCTTGTGTGCGAGGTTGGCAAACGAATGCTTCAACATCTTGCTTCCAAAGATTTTTTTTCTTGGTCTGCCGACAAAACAGTTGAATTTTGCATCTATTTGTTTGTTAATGCTGCTTTGTAGTTTTTCAATGATCAAGTGTCTTCCATTAAAAAGTATCGGAAATCTGCCATCATTTTTGCGACCCACCACCTAGTAGTGTGCCATTTCTGGTTTGGGGGGTTCATGGACAGCGTGGCATCAATTGTTTGTATATGATGATTGCATAAGCTCATGGTCCATTGATCATTGAAGCTTGTTTGTCACTGCTGGAAGCTTCTGACTAGCTTCCATTTACAGATTTGTGAAACTTACTTAACATAGTATCTGCAAAATTATTTTCCAGAGTTCTGCAGAGGCCGAGTTTTTCACGGAGTATGGCGACGCAAGTCGATACAAGATTCAGGAAATCGTTGGCAAGGGCAGCTACGGCGTTGTGTGCTCTGCAATAGATGTCCACACCGGGGAGAAAGTAGCAATAAAAAAGATACATGATATCTTTGAGCACATATCTGATGCTGCACGGATTCTCCGTGAGATCAAGCTTCTGAGGCTCCTAAGACATCCTGACATTGTTGAGATAAAGCATATCATGTTACCTCCATCGAGAAGAGACTTCAAAGATATATATGTTGTTTTTGAGCTCATGGAGTCTGATCTCCACCAAGTTATAAAGGCCAATGACGACTTGACCAAGGAGCATTACCAGTTCTTTCTTTACCAATTACTCCGGGCTCTGAAATACATTCACACTGGTAGGTAACAATATCATTTCCGAAGATATTAGGTCACAGATACCATACAGTATATGTGCTCTGAAGTGAACTTGCATCAGGTCACCACCTTCCAGTTAAATATACTACAGTAGCTACCTAGCCCTCTAATTGGTGCAGCATGTAAAGTATTGCTAGTATATTCAATAATTTTACATATTCCATTTATTAGGTTATCATACTCAACATTGACTACATCCAGACTTTTTTTAGATTTTTTTAAAACTTTTTAATACGATTTTCGAATTTTTGAAAACAAAGGGCTCCCTCAAGCTGGGCCTCCATCTCTCTGCTCTCATTATTGCTAGCATATTCAATCATTTCCATATATCATATATTAGATTAGCTGAAGTTCTTAGATTTGTAGCGAAAATTTGCAACCAACTAGTGTCATGCTGGGTGGGTTGGGGGCGGAATGTTATATGCCCCTCGTTTGAATGCAAAATGTGCATTGAAACAGTTTCTTTGTAAGTAGACATCAGAGAATGAACACCAGAAAAGGTTTGCTTGCATATAGAGTGTGTTGTTCTTGTTTCCTCATTACTTATAGATTTTTTATTTATTTTGCTGATAACTTCTCATATTTGGTGGTTGAAATGATACACTGGTAGTCTTCTCAACAACTATAAAGGAATATCTTCGCAGTTCCTTCAATGAACAAAATTTGGATAAACATCATTTGCAGATATGCCCTTTTGCTTCCCGCAGTATTTGCTGATAGTATAACCACATGTAACTGCAGCTAATGTTTATCACCGGGACCTCAAGCCAAAGAATATATTGGCAAATTCTAACTGCAAACTGAAAATTTGTGATTTTGGATTGGCACGAGTTGCATTCAACGATACCCCAACAACAATCTTTTGGACGGTATGTTCAGGGAATACATATATTCAACTTTTTAGTTTTCTGTCTTCCTTTCATTTCTGACTTGTTGCGTGTGAGTGATCATGATGATGACTCTTTGTTAAATTACACCCCAGGATTATGTTGCAACAAGATGGTACAGAGCTCCAGAGCTCTGTGGATCCTTCTTTTCAAAGGTAAGCTTCCCTCCATTGTCAGTCTCTTGGTTGAATTTTGGTGCAAGCACTGAGCTAAGTTAATACTTCTGTGTGAAAAACTAATTTAATCTGTAAACTAGAGTCTGTAAACTATCACGTTGCCTTTTCCCATTTTTATAGCCACATGTTTCTTTACTCATGTGCTTATCACATTTTTGGTCGTGCATTCAGTGCTCAAACATACACTTGCGCCATTTTTCTGTTGATCTGTGCTACAGTGAATTCTTACTTATCATTCTCGGTAGGAGCTGTTAGAAATCATGTGAGTTACATTTGGATCAAGACTTGTGAAAGCATCTCAAGCATCATTAGATTGATCATTCTTAAAGAACATTATCATGATGCTGATAATGATAAACAGTAAATGATTATGTTACTCTTATGCATGTTTTAAATATCGTCTGGATCTCTTTATAAACCCTAATGCTCAGTTACTCCCATTAAATTGCAGTATACACCAGCTATTGATGTCTGGAGCATCGGATGCATCTTTGCTGAGGTTTTGACCGGGAAACCTTTGTTTCCTGGTAAAAATGTTGTACATCAGTTAGATTTGATGACAGATCTTCTGGGCACACCATCCTTGGATACAATTTCTCGGGTATAGTAGTGGTTTTGCTAGGGAAGCCTTTTTTTAGTATATTTGGGTAGGTGTAATCCAAGTCATTGAAGGTTGACATTAATAGTTTCTTCCTTTGCAGGTACGGAATGAGAAAGCAAGGAGGTATCTGAGCAGCATGAGAAAGAAAGAGCCTATTCCATTTTCACAGAAGTTTCCTAATGCAGATCGTTTGGCCTTAGACCTGTTGCAAAGGCTTTTAGCGTTCGATCCGAAGGACCGCCCAACCGCTGAAGAGGTAACTGCATTATGAGTGTTCTACAGTTGCATTCATCTCAACAGCAGTTTCTTTTATTTTCGAGTTATTGAGGTGACATTTATATGGATTCTCATGATTTTTTCAGTCATTGTCTCATCCCTACTTCAAAGGACTTGCCAAGATTGAGAGAGAACCATCTTGCCAACCGATCACAAAAATGGAGTTCGAGTTTGAGCGCAGAAGAGTAACAAAAGATGATATAAGAGAGCTTATATTTCGTGAGATACTAGAATACCATCCACAACTGCTCAAAGACTACACCAATGGCACTGAGAGGACAACCTTTCTATACCCAAGGTTTCAGCAACAATACACTTGGAAACATATGGTGCTTTTGCACATGTTTTGGCCTTTCTTTTCATTGTATCTTTGCAGTCTATTGACATTGGCACTTTTCTACCTGTGTTTATGCAGTGCTGTTGATCAATTTAGGAAGCAATTTGCTCATCTCGAAGAAAATGGTGAAAATGGCCCTGTAGTTCCAATGGATAGAAAGCACACCTCTCTTCCTAGGTAACTGATAATCGTTCCATTCTGTTTACTTGTCTCTATCTTTTATTTTTACTAGCGGCAGGAGTTCAAAACAGCTTGGTCCAGGTGACAGTTTGGAACTTTGGAACACCAACATTTGCCACAACTCAAATCCAATGACACAGTGAAATACATTTTGGACTTAATGTGTCTCTAGCTAAGATGTCAAAATGAGCGTGCATATTGCTGTGCTCTTGCAGTACTTGAAAGTTAAGCACGGTATCAAGCTACCAAACCGGTGCTGGTTTAGTATCCATATTGGACTTTGTTCATACAAGAGTGTTCAGTTAGAGCTTAGCAACATGAAAATTGTTTGGTAAATTATTCTAACCAGCATAACAAAAATCCTTGTTTTTCTAGAACTTAAATCATGTGTACACCACCCCACCTTTTATTCACAAAGCTCAAAAGGAAAAAAAAAGAGAGTAAAATAACTCAAAAATCATTTTAGAATTTTTTCACTACTGCTGTCCTGTTCCTAACGAAATACCAACTTTAAACTCATACTGCTAAAACAATCATAAAAGTGTGGCAAAAAAACCTGCTAATAAAGTTTGAATCCAAATGACCACTTAAATTTGTTATGAACATAAAGTTTGGCCATGTCAGAATTGACCACATGCAATTCAATGTGGATTGTAGAACATTGAGGTCAATTTCCAATGTACTCAGGCTGGTCGGCCAACTTGAGGTGTCAGGAGCTGAGACTCACTTCACAATCGCCCACTGCCAAACTTCCTATAGAATCGAGAGGAGAGAGCACTATAGGGTACAAATACTATTCAGATTCTCAAATCTTGGTAGTTGATTAGTGCACATTTATGGAGGATAATTGTACTGAATAATTCTCTCCCAGTCTACCTGGGAGGACAATTAGATCTTGTGAATGGATTTGTGAATTGTTTTGAACGTTTTTGCAGGTCTACCATTGTTCACTCAGCTCCAATTCATGGCAAGGAACAACCCCGTGTTGGCCCATCAAGGGATAAACCTTTGTCTGGGGAGTCTTATAAATATCCTCAAGATTCAGAAAAATATTCTAGCAATGTCCAGAGGACCTCACAGGCTCCACAAAGAGTGCCAACAGGTGCTTTTCAATTCATGCTTAAGTCATATGTGCTTGGCTAATACTAGTTTATAGAATCTAATCATACAACGCTTCTCAATTTTACAGCAAGACCTGGAAGGGTTGTTGGTCCAGTTCAGCCTTATGAAAATGGTGGCATTAATGATCCATATGACCCACGAAGAGTGGCAATGAACTCAGGTTATCCTACCCAACAACAAATCCCACAAACATACGGTTATTATCAGACGCCAGCAAAGTCAGTTTGCTCCGAGCCATTGCAGGCTGAAAGGTATACGCTGCACCAGCAGGCCTATGCTTGTGCAAACAGTTCATCTGTGTCTGATGTTGCTCTGGACATGAGAGCGCCCCCTTTCCACCAATCAGCAGTGCCGAGAAGGGGTTCTTCGGATAGGTTATCGGCAGAAACAAACCTATACACGAGATCCCTTAATGGCATTGCTGCAACTACATCAGGAGTGGCAGCAAGTGCTCACAGAAAGGTCAGTGTTGTTCCGTACGGCATGTCACAGATGTATTAGTGGCCAAATCATGGCACATCCGACATGCCTTCCTGGAGCTATGCTGCTGGCTGGTGGCGAAACAGTGAGAAACGAAGCGGCTGATCAAGCTTAGGGTGGATGCTGCAAAGTTCACAGCGCAGGGCAGCCCGGGATTCATGATATTTGCAGTGGTGCCCTGCTGCTTGTGTTTCTTGTCTGATCAGGAGACGCGTCCAAGCGTGTCAGCCTCTTTGGTATTTCCTCTGTTTGGACCATCAGCCTGCGTGCCCTTTCGCCACAACGGAAGGGGGTAGTCCAGTGGCTTGTAATCTGAGCAATTTAGGCGCCAAATATTTTTCTAGAGTGAGGAGACACAAGGGAAAGGAAGTATTACTAACCCTTTTTCTACTGTATAGAGATATTTGTCATCAATGTGCAACTTCAGAAAGATATAAACTTATAAAGCATACAGTTGCTGGCTTCGAGTACTTGTTTTGGGGGCAGTATTCACCTATTAGTGTCTGTTTGGTTCAAAGGATGTTCAAAACGCAGAAATAGGAAAAAACGTTGCTAGAATGTCATGACATGTTGAATCTACAGGAATACAAAACACAGAAATTTGCAATACATTCTGTCTTGGTTGAAAAACACATGATTTTTTCCGAAGAGGTGTGTTTGACACAGTTGTCATAAAAACAGAAAATATTCTCTGAGGTTGGACCTAAGGAAAAAATTACTCCGTATGTGGAATTACACTCAAAGTAGACCATAGAAAAAAAAAACTATGGTCCAAATCCAACAAACCTAACAAACTCCATAAATGGAGAATTCTTCATTTGGACCAAACAAACCCTTAGGCCCAAAAACTAAGTGACAAAACTGAAATGATGAACAATAATAACGCCCAGTAACTTGTTAAATCAGCGGCTACCAGCGGGAAACCTGCCAATCCAGGATGATCTTATCAATTTGATCTCTGAATCTATTTCCATTGGGTAAAATCCACCCACGATCATTGAACTTGAGGCATATATTCACCCAGGAAGATGGCCAAGACGTCCAATTACCAGGCCATGCTGCATTGCTGCTGGGAGTGATAGCTGTGCTTGTTGTATTTGTGATGCTAGCTGTGCTTTTTTTTTCTCTTTTAACAGCTGTTGTTAGTTGTGCTAGCTAGGTAGTTAGCTGTTGTGGCTAGAAGTGCAGGAGTTTTTGGTTGTAATGCAAGTGGTACTGATGTTATAGTCGACACCAAGTTAAGGCCTGCTTTCATTGTGATTGCAATGACGGAACGACAGATATTTCGCGTAGGCGAAATCTTCATGTAAAGTCTGCTAATCTGTGCTGCTTCAGATGTCTCTTTGAGCAAAATTGGATGCAGATCACTTTATTCAATACTATAGTTTATGTACAAGGATCTGCGACACAGAAAGGCGAACAGTAATACGTATACAAGACGCGGTCACGTACGACTGCAGTTTATACTGGCTATTTGCAACAGCCAACATAACATAAATGGCGAATGTTCATCCTATACCTAATCTCCCAAGAATGACGCGCACCATATGGAATTGGTAGAAGTACACTAGCAGGATCACTACTACAATGATGCATCTAAATCTAATCCTGCTGGAGGGCGCCGTGGAAAGTCTTTGAGATTAGTGGCCTTACGTCCTCTGCATCAACAAGGGTCTCGAGGAACGGGAGTAACTCAACTAATTCCTGGTCAGAGGGGTCATCAAACCAACTCTTTATAGGGATACCATTATCCACTTGCAGTTGGAAAACCTGAAAGAGAGGCTTTGGTTACAGTTCATCTATAAGAGTATTCAGGACTTGTAGAGCCCTATTGAGGACGACAACTTAGTTTCAGAAAGTTTTGATTCAAAAGGAAGCAACTGTATGCCTGCAAGTCACGGATTAAAGCTACTAGCTCGGAAACTACAAACTACAGGAGAAACATTTCTGCCTGTGAAGATAAAAAACATAAACCTAATATTTTGGAAGGAATGGTACCTGCGGCGTATTGTCGATTATTGCAACTTTTGCCAAGTGGACGCCTAGAATTGTCAGGTCTTTTGTATAGCCACCATCAGAGAATATACATGACTCACGATAAAGTCGTTGTGAGATCAATTTCCCATCAGGGTCAAGTCTATCTATTATCTGTTCCGCATAGATTCTCTGACTAGCTGTGAAAATGACAAGCTCAAACATCTGAGCTACCTTCTCAAGGAACATCTTCAGGTGGGGCCTTTGTCTTACATAGACTGTATGGTCTTTCATATTGAAGAAAACTTGAATGCTAAAATCAGCTATGTCACAGTGATCCAATGTTGAATGGACAAGAGTCTCTGCATAAGAAAATGGTGGTTAGTATATCTTAGACTAAGATAACAATTATAGTGAGAATGTTCACATCACAACTGAATTTTACTTTTCGTTCGAAAAGCTGAATTTTACAGTCCTGAAGATAATGATGCTTAATACATTAAAAAAAACCTGCTTCAAGGTGTTCCCTGACTGGACGATCAAGATTTCAAAGAAAACAGGAATCTGGATCCATTTCATCCGACATACTGATGAGACTAGCATTAGGAGAGCATAATATATTCCATTACTATTTTTGCAGGCTGTTATTTAATAGCTCATCGTGAACTTTTTTGCTGTTTCCAGTCGATGTAGTCTGAAGATCTATAGACTTTGCTTAATACAATATCTATAACTGTACATTGTAAATCACTGAGCAGACAGGATGGCAGTATATACTTAAGTCAGAAATACTGGAAGAAAGAAACAACTTCATCAGAAATTTAATTGAATTATGTGAAGTCATCGCCTGCTTACCATCCAAATCAAGCACAAGAGTGACATGCTTTGTTCTCACAGGTGATTTGCGTATACGGTAGGGTAAGTCAACATCCATTAAATCAGGAAGACCTCTAGAGTGTAGCTTTTCATCGACATATTGAGTTCCTATCATACCATGAGAGGCAGACGTACTTTCGGTTTCTGAATCCGATGGTTTCAGTTGAAGGTACAAGGAAGTGTCATCAGGTTCTATTGTACTGTGGTCGGCTGGAGCCTTATTGGTTGCGTTATTTGGTCCCTCTGTCTCATTGAGAGATAGGAGTGCCACAGGCCGCTCTACCAAGTCGACAATATTCATACAATCATAAGAGGAAGTACTGACATCATTTGAAAAACCCATTAAGCTATCAAATTGTACATCAGAAAAGCTTTCTGAGAAATAGAAGTCCAGAACATCCCAAACTTGCAGTTCGGTTGTATTACTGTAGCCTTCATCGTTGCCACTAAGAATCAGCTGAAGAAATTCAGTGCTTTCATCCATTGCTGTAACGGCAGAATAAGGAAAAAAAAGGATCAGCACATCCAGCAATCAAATATTAGACAGAAAGATAAGAACTGGATAGCATTATGAAGACAAGATGCTAAATACATATATACTGGAGCAACATATAGTCTACTATATAATACTGGAAATGTCAGGGTATATGAAATCTAAAATCAAAATACTGCAGCAAGTAAACATCTATAAATTGGAAGAGTTGAAAGTCCAGCCATATTACCTGTACCATTGTAGTTCACATCTTTTAACTGAATATCACTGTAGACTGAATTAGGTGTTAGGATGGATTGAAGGCCAGATGATGACGGAACAGATACTGGAACCTACAGATATTAAAATAGTTGTTTCAATATTCCACACTCCAGAATTCATAACATGACAGAAATAGCGATGCTTCTAGGCAGAAATGGATAATCCTCTGTTAGATTTACACAAAAATAGTTGAACATCATTATGTGAGTCAACTTATGCTGATGTCTAAGCAGAGTGCTCGGACCTTGAGAGCACAAAGCTATGTGATGGTACTAGTCAGGGATTTGACATTCCAACATTACTTTCAGCATTTGAACTCTATTATGAATTAGTGTCATTCTACTAATAACTATTAAAAAATTCAAGTTGCAGGAAACAATCACAGATTCACAGTTAAGGAGTACAGGTTTATTATTGCCAGTCCAATCACAGAACAGTTATGGTTTTATAACTTCAGTTTATGTTACAGGTTTATGGTTTTCTAATTTATAATCGCATACTATCATCGTCTTTATTTTTTTTAAACCACCACATTCTTGATTTCCAAATGCACATGAGCAGAAATAAATAATAGACTTTTTAACAGCTCAACAGCATTTAGTATTTATTTTTGCGATAGGTGTATGAAGTAATGACTATTAAGCAAGGAAATTCTTATTACCATGAAGATTTTAAACAACAATGAAGATTCATTGAGTTCCAACGTAAAGCTAACACAGATAAATTCCAAATACTATTCTTGAGCAATTTGCTACAAGATGTAAAACCAACCCCAGGTGGCGTTAGCTGTACGAAGCAAAGACACGTTTGTCAATTAGCTGATAATCCTTACAACTGGCACTGAGTCCTAGCCGGCTTATGTTTTTTTTTCATTAAGACCACAGTGTGAAATATGAACCAAAGGCATTTGCTTCTGAGAACTAGAAGAAATACACCAAATGATAAGAAGTTAAGGAATGAGATATCCAAGACCAGAAGCAGAAGTATGCAATTTTAATCAGGGACCGAATTTTATTTAACAAAAATAGAAGGTTAATCACCATAGATCTAGAACCGCATGACAAGAATGATAGTGGCAGTAAATCGGTGGCTGCTGTGTCGGATTCACCCTGCACCAAGCTGACTCCAGCAATTCCAATGTCTCCCCCTGATGCTTCCTCAGTAGAGCAAACTGCAAAGTGCAAACAAACAATTGATCAAGTTGCAATACATACATTCACTCTTTTTTTTGAGAGAGAAACATACATGCATGTGTTACTAATTAATTACAGTAACAACATCGTATGCATATCCTAAAGTTGAATTATAAAACAAGGAAATGTCTGGGCGTTCTAAAACATAAGGTAGTTCGGCAATTTGGTGCTGGGGAGAGGTGGACATATATATATGAAGATTCTAATCTTTCATCTTTGCTCAGCACATGAATGAGAAGCAAACTATCATCTCATCCAGTATTTCATTTCTACAGAAGTATAAAGGTGCAACAAATAACAAAAGAAAGTATCTCACAATTTCTTACTATCTAAGGTACCAATATAAATAATTTCAGATGTTCAGAACGATGTTCAGTCACCTGCAATTTAACACATTTATCACTTTAAATAACTGTGGTATAACTGTATAAGTAGCTGGCGTGAGGATTCTATCTTGATTTTTGTTAAATTTATGCATTGGTTCATGAATATATGAAGGATTAGCATGCATTGGCATCACAGGTGTGGAGTTGTAGCACCACCACTGGAACCGATAACTCTGTATTCAAGGAAGTGTATGTGCTCAAAGAATCTGCCTCGTGCAGGTGTATTCTAAGCAGAAAATCCAGAACCCACCAAGGAAAAAATAATCAAACGAGTCTAACAAAGTAAATCAGAATGGAAATTACGCAGACTTTATTACCATTTTGATGAGCTACTAGCGTTGACCCCACCGCTGCTTGGTGGAATGCAGTCTGGTGAAACTGTGAGTCTTCCGGTATCTCAGTGGTCTTGTAGAATGTATGAAACTCCTGCGTCCCTAAACAGTCGGTGCTTAACATTTTATTGATCCTTAATGCAGTCATATGCAAAAAGATGTCGAAAGTACTGCAGATCCAGTAGGTAGGAAAAGGCCAACTGTTGAAACATTTGATATCACTGAATACATTAGTGGAGAAAAGTGAAGCCAGTAAATATCTAAAGGCTAGTGTAGTGGAAAGAATATACTTTATAACAAACTAACAGTAACCAATTATTAGTTTTACAAAAATAGATATCAATTTTTTTATCAACAAAACTGTGATAATCTTTATTTGTTTGGCTGAATACTACTACATAGCAAAAAAATGCTACTCGTAGAGCAAGTGAATTAACCAATGAAACAGCCTATGATAATTTGGTATCTCCATAAATCTAAGCCCACCTATTGGTTCTAAATATATTTCTGTTTAACACCTTCCCCAGAACAAATCTTCCGTCCGTGATCCATCATCTTAATTGACAGGAACACACCCTGCAAAGTTCCCCGCATCACATCACATAAAAAAAGAGGCTCACCTGGCCCCACCCCCGCCGTAAGTAATCGAGCTTTAGGAGAGAAGGAATCCAGCGAGCATGCTATGATTCCAACGCTACGGCCGTAAGTAATCGAGCTTACGAGAACTTTTGGACTGTTGGGTCCAAAGCTGCCTTGAACTCACAAAACCAGCTCGCGGACTAGTGGACTAGAATTCGCCAATCTCAAACAGCAAGCTGAATGAAACTAATACCGAAATTACCCTCAAGTTCGCACTAAATTAGGCAAGCGAACCGTCTCCCCTTAATTAAGCAAAACCCGGACAAATCACGCACAGAAGAGAGTCAGAAGACAGACGGATGCTAATCCAACGACGAGCGAGAAATTAAGCTTAGGAAATCCCCCCGCGACCAAAGCAGAGCAGGAGACACACGTACCCAATCACCAAGCTCTGCTGCCCGTAGCCTTCTTCCTCAGTATAGCCTCCTCCTCTTCCTCCTTGTGGCCGTTCTTGGTCTCGCTCACACGGAGAAGGGAAGCAAGCAAGCAAGCGCGCAAGAAGAGAGAGGGAGGGGGGGAGCCGGGGAGGGAGAGAGAGAAGAGAGAGAGCACAACAGGTAGGGGACAGCTCGATCGCTCGCTAATCCCGCACCACATAATCTACACGACCGATCCGCGTTCGGCAGGCCAAACTACCGGCCTCTTCCACCGCTGTCACTGGCGCGTGGGGCAGGGTCCGCGGCCCCCACGCAAAAGCGACTTAGAGAGGTTAATTCTGGGTTAGTTTCGCATTGTCGGGGGGTGAGTTGCGGCTCCCCCTTCCTGTCAACGATCATTCCTCTGTTAGTACGCTCGAGAGTACGACAATCCTGAAATACTGGCTGACAGGTGAGCCTCGTTTACGGTCGGTCCCATATGTCATTTGGGAAGTGGCGGTGGGTGCATGAGTCGTGGGCCCCTTGGTACACGTGGACGGCAAGGATCGGTAGCTCATCATGCCGAGCGGAGTCCACCCGTTTAATTTATATACGTAGCGATTAGTCCCACTTTGTCTAACCGGCCTACGTATCGTACCCGCTGGTTCTTTCTTTGGCTCGCTGACAGATACGGGTAAACACATGTAGGGCCCGTTGGTAAGTGAGGTCGCTTCTGTGAACGTGTGTATGTGGCTTTTGGAGATTACAGAGTTGGTGGGCTACGCGTGGACTGCGGTTGATCCTTTGCTCCGTCTTCCTGGCTGCGCCCACTGCCCATTGGACGCGTGGCCCGGGAAGCGTTGTACCCTGTGAAACCCCCCCACACACACACACCCCACACGCGCGTGCGGCCGCCGCTGTGTCTCGTCTGTGCGGACGACGGTTGAGAAATGCCAGCGGCGCACGTGAGGCGGAGCAAGACCGCCGGAGACCCTGTCACGCCTGCTTCTTCGGAGCATCTCCACTCGGCTTCGATCCTAGAGCGAAAACGTTGAAATTTGGTTTAGTGGTATTTCTATTTCTATGACTAGTTTCGTTTAAATTTGGACGAACTTTGGTCTGCACTTTCCATGCAATTCCCAACATCCCGAAAACGTCCTGAAAACGCCAGACGAAGCGAAAACGGGCGTGGGCCAGCTCTGTCGGTACAGAAGGCCGAATCCCCTCTCCCCACATCCACTCGCCCAGACTGCGGCGAAGAGCTCCCCAGCTAACTCTGCCGACATGACTTCGTCGGCGGAGCTCCTCCCGCCGAGACATACCCACGCCTCTAGATAGGCTTGTCGTAGTCGCCGCCCCTGCCGCCGCCATTTTCGCAGCCCAAACTTCATCGTAGCTCGGCTTCGCTGCGAGCTTCAACCACCTCGCCCGCCAAGTGTTCGGCCTTTTGCTGGTTCGACCATGGACTCCGACGACGAGGAGATGCTCGTCGTGTTGCTGGAGGAGGAGAATGCCAATACCGCCGAAAATGCACAGCACATGCAGATCCTCGCCTTCCTCGCCCAGCTGTACCTGCAGACGACGAAGCCGAAGCGTGGAGGTTCGGCGAAGGGTCGCCGGAAGTGCAAGGCAAGGCAAAGGATAGAGGGCTACTGCTTGCTGTACGCCGACTACTTTGCCGACGAGCTGCTCCACGAAGAGGCCGTGTTTCAGCGCCGTTTCAGGATGAGCCGGAAGCTCTTTCTCAAGATCGTGCATGTCATTCGGGAGTTCGACCCCTATTTCGTATGCAAGAAGGACTGCACCGACATGGTTGGGTTTTCCTCACTGCAGAAGTGCACAATGATGATGAGGTTGCTTGCATATGGAGCGCCGGGTGACAGTGTCGATGACTATGTCCGCATGGCCGAGTCCACCGCCACCGATTGCTTGTACTGGTTCTGCAGGACAGTGATTGCAGTGTTTGGGAAATAGTACTTGAGAACACCCACTGCTGAAGACACTGCTCGGATCCTCACAATCAATAAAAGTAGAGAATTTCCTGGGATGCTTGGAAGCATAGACTGCATGCATTGGCAATGGAAGAACTGTCCATTTGCATGGCAGGGAATGTACAAAGACCACAAAGAAGGTTGCACTGTGATACTCGAGGCAGTTGCTACACATGATCTTTGGATCTGGCACTCCTTTTTTTGCATGGCAGGATCGAACAACGACATCAACATCCTCAACTCCTCAAATGTCTTTGCCAAGCTTGTTGAGGGTCATGCTCCCCATGTGGACTTTGAGATCAATGGGCACCACTATAACAAGGGATACTATCTAGCAGATGGCATCTATCCAAGATGGCCAACATTTGTGAAGACTATCTCAAGCCCGATGCTCCCCAAGCATTCTCAGTTTGCCAAGGAACAGGAAGCTTGTATGAAGGACATGGAACGGGTATTTGGTGTGCTCCAATAGAGGTTTGCAGTTGTCTGTTTCCCTACTATGACCTAGTCAAAAGATCAGATGTGGGAAGTATGAACTGTTGTGTGGTCTTTCACAACATGATCATTGTGGATGAGAGGAAGGACCCAGTGAGTTTGGTTGAGCAGAACGAGGCATACTACAGATAGGGACCTCTTGCCAAGCCTGATCACCAGGTGCCTCCAACCTGGGATGCCTTCATCGCCATGCGTCAGGAGATCCAAAATCCGGTAGTGCATCAACAATTGCAGGATGATCTGGTTGAGCACATATGGATACGCAGGGGCAACACGTAGATGCCAAGCATGAACTGGCCGAACTAGGCCTAAATATGTTGTATTTTCATTATACGCTGAACTATGTTTAAATTTATGCCAAACTATGGTCAATTGTACACCGAACTAGGCCGAACAGTGCTTTGTATTCATATTATGCCGAACTATGCCAAAATCTGACGAATTTGAGCCGAATTTGGACGGAAAAGGGCGTCCCGGGAACTCGGCCTAGGAATGCGAGTGGGAAACTCGGAGTTCCCAGGCCGAAAACGAGTTTCATCTGACCATATTTTGGTCCGGATTTTGGCCTGAGAACGCCCAACGAGTGGGGATGCTCTTAGCGGCACGATCCAAAAATCATTTTTGGACAGATATGTTTTTGGAATGGTCTATTTAAATCAGTCCATGGACAGAAAATAGGTCGCTATAGGGCAGGCCAATGCTGGTCGGTTGTTATTTCATTTCACATTTCACCAAAGTAGACATATATAATTGAAAATTTTAGTAGATAAAGGGCACATCATTAATGTGCAAGATGAGACAGTCATCATACATCATATCTAAAAAGTGGCAAGTTTCTCCCCAAAAGTCGCAAGTTTCACTCAAATATCATTGCCCTTTCAATTATCGCGGGCTCGAGATATCTATTACCTGGTTTTGTTACTACAAGAACACCAATGATTAGTTCATAACATATCTTCATCCAAACTTATGAGATCAATGATAAACAGACCAACGAACTCCCTACTCACAAGAGATTGTTTTGTTACTATCGGAGCACCAATGATTAGTCTGTCTCACAAGAGATAGTTTTAACAGGATACCTATTACCTGGTTCCTGGTCCTTACTGATGGCTCAGATATGTAGAGCTTGTTGGGAACCCCAAGAGGAAGGTATGAAGAGCACGATAGCAAGTTTCCCTTAGTTATGAAACCAAGGTTATCGAACTAGTAGGAGTAAGGAAATAACTCCAAGGTGTTGCTAGCAACTTGGAACCTGCACAACACAACCACAGTACTTTGCTCCAACTTATAGTGAGGTTGTCAATCTCACCGGTTTGCTGAAAACAAAGAATTAAACATATAGTGTGGAAGATAGTAATTGCTTGTAGTAAGTAAATAGTAAATGGTAAACAGTAGATGGTATATCAATGGTAAGGAATGGCCCGGGGTCCACAGTTCACTAGAGGTGTTCTCCATAAGATAAATAACATGCTGGGTGAACAAATTACAGCGGGCAATTGATAGATTGAAAATACATAACAATGCATATACTATACATCTTGATCTCTACGAGATTTGTTTGGGCATTACAACATGATACATAGACCGTAATCCAACTGCATCTATGACTAATAATCCACATTCAGGTTATCATCCGAACCCCTTCCAGCATTAAGTTGCAAGCAAAAGATAATTGCATTAAACAAAGTGTGTAAAGTAAACAATACAATTGCCCTTGGACAAAGGATTGTTGTTTTTCTCCCTAGTAGCAACAACACATCTACAACCTTAGAGATTTATGTCACTTCCCCAGATTACTAGAGGCATGAACCTACTATCGAGCATAAATACTACCTCTTGGAGTTACAAGCATCTACTTGGCCAAAGCATCTACTAGCAACAGAGAGTATGCAAGATCAAAAATAATATAGACATGATAGAATCAATAATCAATCTGACATAGTACTCAATATCCATCGGATACCCGCAAACACAACATGTAGCACTACAAATAGATGATCTTGATCATGAACGGAGCTCACAAGATCTAAACATGATAGCACACATGAGGAGAAACAACCATCTAGCTACTATATGGACCCATAATCCAAGGGTGAACTACTCACGCATCGCTCCGGAGGATGGCATGGTGATGAATAAGGCCTTGTTGGAGATATGCCCAAGAGGCAATAATAAAGTGGTTTTTATCATATCTTCATGCTTATGATAAATGTTTACATACCATGCTATAATTGTATTAACCAGAAACATTAATACTTGTGTGATTTGTAAACATAAAAGAGTCCCTAGTAAAGCCTCTTGTTAAACTAGCTTGTTGGTTATATATGATTATGGTTTCCTGATCATGAACATTGAGATGTTATTAACAACAGGGTCATATCATTAGGAGAATGATGTGATGGACATACTCCTATAATTAAGCGTAGCATAAAGATCAAGTCATTTAATATAGTTCACTTGCTATAAGCTTTCTGATACATAGTAACCTAATTCCTTTGACCATGAGATCATGCTAATCACCATCACCGGATGGATGCTTTGATGACATCAAACACCACTTCGTAACTGGGTGGTTATAAAGGTGGCATTGAGTGTTCGGAAAGTATGTGTTGAGGCACATGGATCAAGAGTGGGATTTGTCCATCCATATGACAGATAGATATACTCTGGGCCCTCTCGGTGGAATGTCATCCAATTAGCTTGCAAGAATGTGACTGGTTCACAAGGGATCACATATCACGGGAACGAGAAAAGAGTACTTATCGGTCACGAGGTTAAACAAGGTATGCAGAGATACCGACGATCAAACCTCGGATAAGTAAAGTATCGTGAGACAAAGGGAAATTGGTATCGTATGAAAGTGGTCCATTCGATCACAAAGTAATCGTAGAAATATGTGGGAACCATATGAATTTCTATATTCCTCTTTTGGTTATTGATCGGAGAAGAGTCTCGGTCATGTCTGCATAATTCACGAACCGTAGGGAGACACACTTAAGGATTCGATGTTGTTTAGTAGATATGGAATGTAAGTATGGACACCGAATGTTGTTCGGAGTCTCAGATGGTATCTGGGATATCACGAGGAGATCCGGAATGGTCCGAAGAATAAGATTCATATAAGGAAAGTCCAATTCCGGAGTTCTGGAATGATTCCGATGTTTTCATCGGAGAGGTTCTAGAAGGGTCTAGAAGGTTCACCAGATCGGAAGGGGAAGGGTACATGAATGTGTCATGTATAAGTGGAATGATTGCATCATGTCCTAGGTCACTTGGTTGGGAATTTGTAAGAAATAAATTGATCTGCAAAATTAAAAGTCAAAAGTCAAGTTTGAAAAGTCAAACTAGGACAATGTATCCTGGTGGAGGAAGGAAAGAATCCTTCTTTCCCTCCACCACAAGCCAACAAGGAGAGGGAGTTGGGGAATGATTCAAACTCCCCTCTCCCAAGCTGCCCTTCCTCTCATAAATAGAGGGGAGGGGTGCCCCAAGAGACACACAAGACCAGCCCCTCCCCACCGAGCCGTCACGCCGCCGTCGCCCCCCAGCGCCGCTCGCCAGCCGCCGCCGCCGGCCATGCCTCCTCCTCTCCGGCCCTCTAAACCCTAGATTGCCGGAAACCCTAGATCCACCATAACCTGCTCCGGCTTAGGTGAAGCCCTACAGGATCTTCCCTCTACTTCCGACACCACGCCGTCGTGCTGCCAGAATCGCGAGGGGAGAACTACAACCTCCGCTGACTGCTGGAACAAGGGAGAGGAAGGTCTTTATCGAGTACCGAACGTGTGACCGACTGCGGAAGCGCTGCTGGAACGCAGCGCCGGAAGGATCATCTACACGATCTTGAGATCGGCAAGTGTATGACTACATCACCCACGAGAATCTGCATCGTTAACTGCTTTGGAATCATCGAGGGTGAGTACTCTAATTGACTCGTTGCTACAATCTAGTAGATAGATCTTGGCTTGTTTGTGTTCATGCGATATAATTTTTTGTTTTCCATGCTACGAACCCCTACAGTGGTATAGGAGCCGTGTCTATATGTAGATCTATTGCACGAGTAGAACATAATGGTCATTGTGGGCGTTGATGCTTTTGTTGTCGATTGCTTCTTGTGTACTTTGCATCTTGCGGGATGGTGGGCTGAAGCGGCCCGGGCTAACCTTACATGACATCGTTCATGAGACTTGCTCCACGCTTGACATGCAACTTGTATTGCATAAGTGGCTTTGCGGGTGCCTGTTTCTCACAACATAGTGAAGATTCAATTTACAACGGGTGATTGACAATACTAGTATCAATGTTGTGGTTCTTGTTCGTAAGTTAGAATGACACTTATTGAAAGCCCCAAACCACGTAAAACATGCAAAGAAAATTAGAGGCGTCTAACTTTGTTTTGCAGGGGTGTGCTATGATGTGATATGGCCATGATTGTGATTATATATGATGTATCCAATGTTCCTTATTGTAAGTCGGCAATCGGCAGGAGCCTTATGGTTGTCTTTTAATTTCGTTAAGACCTGCGTGTCTATTATTCAAAGTAGTTGTAATAGTTGATGCTGGTGGACGACAACCATGGAGCGGTGCCATTGACCTTGACGCCACGCCGATGATGATGGAGATCATGTTCGTGCTTGAAGATGGAGATCGGAAGCACAAGAAGAAAGGACATATCATATCACATATTATGAATTGAATGTGATGTTAATCCTTTTATGCATCTTGTATTGCTTAGATCGCGATAGTAGCATTATAAGATGATCCCTGTCACAAAATATCAAGTTATAAAGTGTTCATCCTTAGTAGGCACCGTTGCCAAAGCTCGTTGTTTGGAAGCACCACGTGATGATCGGGTGTGTTAGATTCTGCGAGTGTATACAATGGGAGCAAGCCAGATTTTCTCATGTGGAAACTAAGGTTATATCTTGACGAGTCTAGCATGTATAGACATGGTCTCGGAACACGGAATACCGAAAGGTAAAGTATGAGTCATATAGATGATATGATGAACATGATGATTGTTCGCCTTTGAAACTACATCATGTCACTTGATGATCAGACTTGGTATAGTGGATTTGGTTCATGTAATCACTAAAAAAATGTGAGGGATATTGTTTTAAGTGGGAGTTCAACAACAATATGATTAAAAGTTGAACACTATTTATCATAAATTAAATCAAAGTGAATTTGCATAGTTGTTGTAGTCATTGGCATCCGTTTACCACCTTGTGCTTAGTTATAATTGAGATAATAGAACTATAGAATTCTGGTTAATTACTGTAAGACCCTACCTTTATAAAGGTAAAGGTCTCTGTGATTGCAATGCTAGTCCCCAAAGCAATGCTAGCATCCACAGTTTAAGATGAAGTACACAGTAACAAAGGTCATTATTACATCGTCATTCCAGAGATAACATAGTCTTTTACAACTCCATAGCCATAGGCTAGTACAAGAGTTCAACATAGCAAATAAAATAAAGTCTTCATCTTCATGTGCCATAGGCAAGCATGTTGAGTGTAGACTCATAACCCTAATCCTCATCAGAGTAACCTGCAACATCACAAGTTACATCCACAGTGGGTCAATACATTGGAATAGTATTGGCAAGTGATACCTTAGTAGAATAATAGTTTCTAGCTTCTATATTAATTTGGCTAAGTGTAGCTTAGGCTTGCTTTTCTCAAAATAGGTTTTACCTATCAGTTGAAAACACTAAGTTTTTTTTTGGCAAAAACTCCTAAGGAACCACCAATATACATTGGTGAACCTTTACCCTTGTTCAACCACAAGTTTTAACTTAGAAATTGGGATGAGGAGATTCTTGATAGCTTCCATGTCTTGATGCTCAAATTTTCCATTGCCAGGGACACGGGTAAGTACTTAGATTCTTCCTTCTGCAGAGGTGGTGCATTTTCCCCTCAAGACTCGACATGCATCGAGACAAGACCTTTCAGAAGCCTTCCCTTAGACCAAAATGGACGCGTTCCCAAACCTATCACCCCTACCACCAACTGTCCATTTGGCTAAGTTATTGCAACCTATATGATCCAGGCAGTGCCCATATTGCCATGTGGTTGCACTAGAAGCTTCTTAACATATGGCATCTCAAATCCCTTTGTTCCTGGGTGGCTTTCCACAAGTGTGATACACAAGGTAGACCATAGATATGGGCCTTGTGTAACCACTCAACATAACCCAAACATACCATTCCACCTAGGTGATTCATTCATTTAGTTGTTTTGTTAAGTAAAACAAAAGTCAAAAGACTTAGCAACATTTTCTATAGCATATGTATATATTTCACCCTTGTTTGCTACTAGATAGGCTAAGCATGGCAATATAGCAAGTATCTTAACTTAGAGAACATTCTACAAGTCTACAACTACTAGGATTTCCCAAGCATAGCATATAGATACTTAGCAAAAATATCATGCAAGCCCTATACAAAATATCACTAATGCATAGTCAAAATATTGGGACAAAAATATGAAGCACCACTTGCCTTGGTAGTTGGGGTAGTAGCAACAATCCTCACAATCACAATCACCACTAGCACCAAAATCTACACATAAAATGATAACACCAAATTTATATTCCAAACAATTCAAGCAAAAATATATGAATGCATGCAAATGCCATGTGATGATTTTTATAAACTAAACAAGACAAGTAAAACAGTACTGAACATTAAACTAAACATTTATACACCAACTAAACTTAATTTGGCTTTTAAAACATTTTCCAAATAATTTTTATATACAAAATAGGCCTACAAATGTCTCTGCATAAAATTCTATTTTAATAGAAGCAAATCACAAAACTAAGCCTACATATGTGTAGGATTTATTTTTGTGATTCCATTGATATATTATTTGCATTTTTTGGATAAACGGAACAAAAGTTATTGAATTTACAAGTTTAGTCATCTAATTAAATCAAATCTGAATTTTTAAACGAAAAACCTGACACGCGGCAGCGTCTTATTGGCGCGTACCGGTTCGCTCTGGATCACGCGTCTGCACCGTTAGATGTAACTAAATCCAACGCACCAGATCATATCTTACCCTTTCGTAACTAATCTAATCTATACCGCTAGATCTAAGATCCACGGCTCAGATCCTCGCGTACCCATTTGCTGGATGATCTAATCGCATCCGCTGGATCCAGATCTAGCGGACCACATCGCTCTGACCACTCACGGGCTGTGCAAATGGCCACCGCGTCGGCTGCGCGTCTGTCAGTGATGTTCCTGCGAGACCAGAGGGCAAAGGCGAGGGTTTTGGTGCTTACCGAGGTCGTGGAGACACGGCGAAGCTCAACGTGCAGGTGGACGGGGTTGGGGCGCACGGACACGGCGTTGATTCCTCATCGAAGTTGGCGTCGGCGTTGGGTTCGCTCGGAGGTTGACGTTGGCGACGCTACAAGGCATGAGAAGGCAAGACATGGGCAACGTTAGATGCGCATGGTCACGGTGAGTGCATGCGTAACAATCAGAGAGACAGAGGGGGGCTAGGTTTATCGTGATCCTTCACCGGAGTGGTTCGGGACAGTGGTGGCGTGAGCTCGATTGTGGACACCCTAGTGGTACTCTGTGGTTGGCGAGTGAGGAGAAAAGAGCGGAGTGGGGAGGGGATTAAGTAGCCGAGGCGAGAGGGGATTACGCCTGCAGTAACTCGTATTCAAGCGCGAAATCAACAGGAAGAAACGGCCACGGCAGAGCTGGTCGCGGGCGTGATTTGGGGACGATGATGACTTGGCGTGTGGGGCCAAGGCATCAGTGAGAGGGGGTGCGAGAGTGAATGAAAAACAGAGAGGGGAGGGGGTTTCCCGGGTGGGCTTGCTGGGCTGGCTTGTTGGGCCGCGGGTGGGTTGGGTTAGTTAGGTCGTTGGGTTTATTTTTTTCTCCTTTTCTCCTTTTATTTTTCTGTTTTAATTTTCTGGTTGAATTTGAATGACTATTTCAAATCTGTTTCAATTTGAATTTCCTCCAGACTTTTGCACTGTGTTTCTTGTGTCCAAGGATGTGTAAAACATCTACTTACACTCAAAAACCATTTTGAGTTTGAAAATAAATATATAACCATGCCTTTAATAAAATAATGATAATAGGCATAAAGATGGTTTTATATTTGAATTTGTTTTGAAAATTTTTGTGTGGCTTTGTATTCACTTCCCAATCATTACTGATCAAACCTTAAGCATATTTATAAAGTAAAATATAAACCTTGCCTTACCTGAATAAAGTAATAGGCAAAATATGGTTTCTTATGTTGAAAATTCATTTGAAAAGGTCAAATGCTTATGAATGCATGAATGCTATGCAAACTTTATAAATCATGATTTTTGGGATGTTACAAATCTGACCCCCTTAAGGTGAATCTCGCCCTCGAGATTCGGATTGGCTAGCAAATAGGTGAGGGTGGTCTTTCTGAAGATCATCTTCTCTTTCCCAAGTTGCTTGCTCTTCGGAATGGTGGTTCCACTGAACCTTGCAGAATTTGATAATCTTTGTGCGAGTAACTCTTTCTGCAGTCTCAAGAATATTGATAGGTTTCTCCTCATTTGTGAGATCACTTTCCAACTGGACCTCTTCCAAAGGTATAGTATCTTTCAAAGAAGTCTCTTCCATCTCCGGATGGCATTTCTTCAGCTGACTCACGTGAAACACATTGTGAACGGCAGACAGTGATTTAGGCAACTCAATATCATAAGCCACTTCTCCTTTGCGACTCAAAATCTTGAATGGTCCAACATACCTTTTTGCCAATTTTCCTTTGACTCCAAATCTCTTCACTCCACGAAGTGGTGATACTCTAAGATAAGCTCTATCACCCACCTCATAGGTGACTTCTCTACGATTTGGATCTACGTAGCTCTTTTGTCGGGACTGTGCTATCTTCAATCCATCCTTTACCAACTTGACTTTCTATTCAGCTTCTTTGATTAGTTCTGGCCCAAACAAATTTCTTTCTCCAACACCACTCCGTTGCAATGGTGTAGTACAGTTTCTTCCATAGAGAAATTCAAACGGTGCCATCTCAATAATGGCTTGATAGCTGTTGTTGTAAGAGAATTCTGCGTAAGGCAGACTTTCATCCCAACTAGCACCATAGTCTAGGGCACATGCCCTCAACATATCCTCTAAAATCTGGTTGGTCCTTTCTGTCTGACCATCAGTCTGGGGATGAAAAGCAGTGCTGAATTACAATCTCGTTCCCAATGACTCATGCAGTTGCCTCCAAAAATGGGAAGTGAATTGAGTTCCTCTATCAGACACGATACTCTTGGGTACTCCATGCAGACACACAAACCTATTCATATAAATCTTGGCTAACTTAGCACTTGTATAGGCTGTCTTCACAGGTATGAAATGAGCCACTTTAGTTAGCTGATCTACCACGACCCAAATAGAATCATATCCTGATCTAGTCCTTGGCAGTCTGATGATGAAGTCCATGCCAATCTTGTCCCACTTCCAATCAGGAATCGGTAGTGGTTATAACAATCCTGCTGGTTTCTAATGTTTCGCTTTCACTCTACTACATACATCACACAAAGCAATATGTTCGGCGATGTCCTTCTTGAGATTGTTCCACCAAAATCTTTCCTTCACATCCATATACATTTTGGTGTTACCCGGCTGAATGGAATATGGTGAGTTGTGTGCTTCTTGTAGAATCAGTTTCCGAAGTTCCGGATCTTGCTGAATGCAGATACGTTTTCCATACCATAATGTACCCTGTTCATCTTCATGGAATCCCTTGGCTTTCCGTTTGCTATTTTTTCCTTTAATCTCCTCAATTTCCTTGTCCAGCTTTTGGGCTTCCTTGATTTTGTCCAACAAGGTGGGTTGAACATCCAATGACATGAGATGTCCTTCAGGCACTATCTCCAATCTAAGATCTTTGAATTAGGCACACAGATCATCTGGCAATTCTCCCTTAGTAAGGCCATTCACATAAACCTTACGACTTAATGCATCCGCTACAACATTTTCTTTACCAGGGTGGTATTGCAAACTCAAGTCATAGTCCTTGATGAGTTCTAACCATCTTCTTTGTCTCATGTTGATTTCTTTCTGAGTGAAGATATACTTCAAGCTTTTGTGATTTGTGAACACTTCGCAACACTTTCCCAGAAGATAATGTCTCCATGTTTTGAGTGCATGGACAACAGAGGCTAACTCTAAATCATGAGTAGGATAATTCGCTTCATGAGTTTTGAGATGTCTCGAGGCGTAAGCCACAACTTTCCCTTCTTGCATCAAAAATACTCCTAATCCTTGGTGAGATGCATCACAATATACTTGGAAATCTTTCTCCAAATCTGGCAGACACAAGACTGGTGTTGTCACTAGTCTCTTCTTCAACTCTTGGAAACTGAGTTCACAACCTTCAGTCCAATCAAATTTCTTGTCTTTCTTAAGTAACTCCGTCATTGGCTTAGCTACCTTTGAGAAATTCTCAATGAACCTTCTATAGTATCCTTCCAAGCCAAGGAAACTACGCACTTCTTTCACTGACTTAGAAGATTCCCACTCAATTACAGCGGACACTTTTGCGGGATCAACTGCTACACCATCTCCTGACACAATATGTCCAAGAAATCCAACTTCCTTCAGCCAGAATTCACACTTGCTGAATTTGGCATATATCTTATGCTCCCTAAGCTTCTCAAGTATCAATCACAAATGTTCTCCATGCTCTTCATTGCTCTTGGAGTAGATCAAAATGTCATCGATGAAAATGACAACGAACTTGTCAAGAAATTCCATGAACACTTTGTTCATCATATTCATGAAGTAGGCTGGTGCATTTGTCAGGCCGAATGGCATCACGCTGTACTCATACAATCCACACCTAGTGGTGAAAGTAGTCTTAGGTATGTCGTGTTCCCTTATCTTTAGCTGGAAGTAGCCTGATCGAAGATCAATCTTTGAGAACACTCGTGCTCCTTCTAGCTGATCAAACAAATCATTGATTCTTGGCAAAGGATATTTGTTTCTAATAGTTACCTCATTGAGTGAACGGTAATCTATGCATAGCCTTTGACTTCTATCTTTCTTCTCAACAAACAAAACTGGTGCACCCCAAGATGAAGAACTTGGTTGAATAAATCCTTTCTGTAACTGTTCTCCAAGCTGTTTCTTGAGTTCTTTCAACTCATCAACTAACATCTTGTAAGGTCTCTTTGCTATTGGTCCTGATCTTGGCAACAAGTCTATCAGAAACTCAACATCTCTATCTAGTGGCATTCCAGGTAATTCCTCCGGAAATACATCCGGGTATTCTCTCACAATTAGCACACTGTCTATGTTAACCCCCTTAAGAAAATTTAGCTTACTCCCTTTTGATTCAAAGTTAGACTTGAATCTAATCTGTTTCTTATCCGGGGTTGTGAGTGTGACAGTATGATTGGCACAATCTAGTACTCCTTTGTACTTAGTCATCCAATCCATTCCCAAAATAACATCCAATCCTTGGGAATCTAGGATTATCAAACTAATGGGAAACTTATACTTCCCAAATTCTATCACTAGATTATGACATCCCGAGTTCACTAACATTTCTCCACTAGGAGAACTTACTTTTATAGGACACCCAATAGTTTCAACTGGAAGTCCATTTCTATCAACAAATGCTCTTGATATGAATGAATGCGATGCGCCAGTATAAAAAAACAAGTGCTGGAACAGAATTGAGTTTGAACTTACCAGCCACAGCATCAGATTCTTCATATATTTCTTCCACATTGATGTGGTTCACGTGCCCCTTTTGTAAGGGATTAGGCTTGTTGGCACCTTCTACTTTCTTTTCTGGGCACTCATTAGCATAGTGTCCCATCTTCTTACACTTGAAGCATTCAACCTGACTGAGATCTTTCTTTACAGGCTGACTTCCACTTCCACTCCCACTGTGGTGGCTCTTGTGTCCACTCTTGTGATTCTTATACTTGTCATTGTCATGACTGCGATGGTGTTTGTTGTCATGATGGCAATTGTGGTTGTGGTGATTGTTATACTTCCCATGTTTGTGGGATCCAGAATTCCCACTATCATCATGATGGGAATGTTTGTGAGACGATCCTGAGCTGTGCTTATCAAAGATATGCTTCCTCTTTCTATTCTCAACCTGTTTCATCTTGTTTTCCAAGATGGTAGCCTTGTCACAAAGTGATTGATAGGTTGGAACATAGGCAACAGACATCTGCAGGTTCAACTCACCATTTTGTCCTTCGAGGAATTTCTCCTTCCTCTTTGCATCAGTATCAACTTCATCCGGTGCATAGCGCGCCAGATTCTTGAATTCCTCAATGTACTCAGCCACACTGCGGTGACGCTGCTTCAGATTGTGGAACTCCTTAAAATTCATCACTCAGGATGTGAGTTGTACGGAATCCATCCTCAAAGATATCCCATGTCACATCCTAAAGAGGAGTGGTGATCTGGAAATTATCCCACCATGTTGCTGCTGGCCCTTCAAGCAGATGTGCTCCGAATCTGACCTTTTCCTCGTCGGTGCAGCCAACGGTCACTAAGTCCTTGTTTACTGAACGTAACCAGTCATTGGCTATCATTGGATCAGTGGTTACCGAGAACTTTGCAGGCCTTAGTCTCAGAAATCTGGTGAGCATGTCAAATCCCGGAGGATTATTCTGATTGTTGTTGTTGTTGTTGTTTTTGTTTTTGTTTTTGTTTTTGTTGTTGTTGTTGTTGTTGTTGTTGTTGTTATTGTTATTGTTGTTGTTGTTGTTGTTGTTGTTATTCTGATTCTGGTTCTGCATGAACTGCGTCATCATCTGCATCAGTTGAGCTTGTGCTGTCATCAACTGCTGCATCTCGGAAGTGACGTTGTTGTTGTTGTTGTTGTTGTTTTGGTTGGGGTTGGCACGTCGAGGAGGCATCTGTGGTTTTAATAAGGATAAGAATGAGACACCCATAGATTGCTTAACATGCACAATACATCACATAGAACAATCACAATAACCAAGCTCAAAATAACATAGAGTTTGAACGACATAACAGGTTTTGAAAATGCAAACACACCATAGCAAGCCATCCACATGTTGGATGGTCACTGCGACTCAATAAGCAAAGTATAGCAGATGGAAGATAGTCGAGTAGTCTACACTACTCCTCCGCATCGACCTCCACATCAACAAGGGTAAGACCTACATTCTCCATGGCGGTCTTGTATTCATCAACACTAGTGGTCAAGGTCTCAATCTTGGCCCTAAGAGCCCTCTTCTGTGAGCAAAGCCTCTCGATTACTCCCTGCTGGTGCTCAAGCTCAAAGTCCTTGGCCTCTAACTCTTCCTTCATCTCCCTGATCTTCTTGTTCCTGTCTTGGACTCTTTTCTCCTGGCTCTTGAATTTCTTGTCCTGGCTCTCAAATTAGGCCTCCATCTCTTTGACGGTCTCGACTTGCTCCGCGAAGAGCTTGTCCTTCTCCGGCAGCTGAACCTGGAGCTCGTCATTGCTAAGCATGACGTTGGTCCTATCAGTGTCAAGGTGTCTAATAAGACCCGCTAGGTCCTAAAGGTACAGCCGAATTGTCTCTATCGTCTCTCTAGTAGCATCATCGTACTCTATAGCCTCACCCTCCTCGTTGTGTCTCCCGAACGGGTGAAAGTAGATACCTCTAAGCTCGGTGGAGTGCCTCCCAACCAGACGTCCAAGTAACTCCTGCATGACTACATCTAAGCCTCTCTCCTTGTCATCATGCATCAGCTTGAAAGTGATAGCCTCCGTAGGTGGCTCTGCCTGGCGTCCTGGCTGTGTGACTCTGAAGCCCCAAAGGTCCTTCCTCTCAAACTTGGTGAGCTGAAGTGTCATGATGCTAGGTAGTGGAAGGTTGAGCACACTAGTGAGCTCAATGAGACGGGTACCAAAACAAGTTCCCTTGAACTCCTCGGCAGTGCTGATAACAACATTAGGCATCTATTTTTATAAGATAGAGAAAAGTTAGAACCAACACAAGTAGAGAAAATTCACAAGACAAAATATCACAAGCATATCTTTTAGCAACAAACACACAAGTCATGGCATACACAAATCCATTACAAACACTAAAGGTTCAACATAACTTATACAATTTTTGAAGTAAAAACGACAAGTGTGGTGGTCCAACTAACGGAGTACGTTATAATTCTCACTCAATAGACAGAATAGCTACCAGGGCATCCTTAGTGGAAATCTGTCTATCTTGTTCACAAGACTCCCATATTAAGTCTATGATGTCTCCCCTTAGTTGTTGATTGGTAGTCTCTAAATCTTGGGTATGCTTCTTTTCTTCCCTAAGGTCATTTTGAGTGTTGAGCATTCTGCACTTAAGTCTATCACCAAGATCCTTGATGGCATTCCAAGCTGCATTCCTTCCAGAGTCAAAGAATGTTGTGTGCATTTCAGAGTTGGTGACCATGCAGAATCCTGACTCCTTGTGGTTGTCTTCCTTGTTTTTGTACAAGTGAAGTTGCACCCATCAATACTCTTCTCCTTCATCCATCACAGGGAATCCCTTGTACACAGCCGCACCATGTATCCCCATGGTAACCATAAGGTTCTTGAGTGCCTTGGTAAATTCAGTCTCATACTCCAAAGTCATGGTCATGAGTGGTCCCTTCCTAACGGCTTCGTTGATGGAGTTCATCTACAAATAGAGATGAGAAAGAAGATTAGAAAAGTTTACGAGAAGAAAAATACAAATGTGGAATTTTCAAAGTGTTGAAATTTTCCTTAGTAGTTTCTTAGTCTAATCCAACCTAGGGTCATAATCCTACAGGCAACACAGTGCTCTGATACCATCTGTAAGACCCCACCTTTATAAAGGTAAAGGTCCTTGTGATTGCAATGCTAGTCCCTGGATCAATGCTAGCATCCACAGTTTAAGATGAAGTACACAGTAACAAAGGTCATTATTACATCGTCACTCCAGAGATAACATAGTCTTTTACAACTCCATAGCCATAGGCTAGTAAAAGAGTTCAACATAGCAAAATAAAATAAAGTCTTCATCTTCATGTGCCACAGGCAAGCATGTTGAGTGTAGACTCATAACCCTAATCCTCATTAGAGTAACCTGCAACATCACAAGTTACAGCCACACTGGGTCAATACATTAGAATAGTATTGGCAAGTGACACCTTAGTAGAATAATAGTTTCTAGCTTCTACATGAATTTGGCTAAGTGTAGCTTAGGCTTGCTTTGCTCAAAATAGGTTTTACTTATCAATTGAAAACACTAAGTTTTTGTTTGGCAAAAACTCCCAAAGAACCACCAATAGACATTGGTGAACCTTTACCCTTGTTCAACCACAAGTTTTAACTTAGAAATTGGGATGAGGAGATTCTTGATAGCTTCCATGTCTTGATGCTCAAATTGTCCATTGCCAGGGACACAGCTAAGTACTTAGATTCTTCCTTCTGCAGAGGTGGTGCACTTTCCCCACAATACTCCTGGGTGGCTTTCCACAAGTGTGATACACAAGGTAGACCATAGATATGGGCCTTGTGTAACCACTCAACATAACCCAAACATACCATTCCACCTAGGTGATTCATTCACTTAGTTGTTTTGTTAAGTAAAACAAAAGTCAAAAGACTTAGCAACATTTTCCATAGCATATGTATATATTTCACCCTTGTTTGCTACTAGCTAGGCTAAGCATGGCAATATAGCAAGTATCTTAACTTAGAGAGCATTCTACAAGTCTACAACTACTAGGATTTCCCAAGCATAGCATATAGATACTTAGCAAAAATATCATGCAAGCCCTATACAAAATATCACTAATGCATAGTCAAAATATTGGGACAAAAATATGAAGCACCACTTGCCTTGGTAGTTGGGGGAGTAGCAACAATCCTCACCATCACAATCACCACTAGCACCAAAATCTACACATAAAATTATAGCACCAAATTTATATTCCAAACAATTCAAGCAAAAATATATGAATGCATGCCAATGCCATGTGATGATTTTTCTAAACTAAACAAGACAAGTAAAACAGTACTGAACATTAAACTAAACATTCATACACCAATTAAACTTAATTTGGCTTTTAAAACATTTTCCAAATAATTTTTATACACAAAATAGCCTACAAATGTCTCTGCATAAAATTATGTTTTAACAGAAGCAAATCACAAAACTAAGCCTACAGATATGTAGGATTTATTTTTGTGATTCCATTGATATATTATTGGCATTTTTTTGGATAAACAAAACAAAAGTTATTGAATTTAAAAGTTTAGTCATCTAATTAAATCAAATCTGAATTTTTAAACGAAAAACCTGACACGCGGCAGCGTCTGATTGGCGTGTACCAGTTCGCTCTGGATCACA
The DNA here is from genome assembly GCA_916181665.1 of Avena sativa. Lineage (NCBI taxonomy): Eukaryota > Viridiplantae > Streptophyta > Magnoliopsida > Poales > Poaceae > Avena > Avena sativa. Next base: position 302,125,774 of record OV702295.1, on the reverse strand, counting down.
CGTCCGCACCGTTAGATCTAACTAAATCCAACGCACTAGATTGCATCTTACCCTTTCGTAACTAATCTAATCTATACCACTAGATCTAAGATCCACGGCTCAGATCCTCGCGTACCCTTCGCTGGATGATCTAATCGCATCCGCTGTATCCAGATCCAGCGGACCACATCGCTCTGACCACTCGCGGGCAGCGCAAATGGCCACCGCGTCGGCCGTGCGTCTGTCGGTGATGTTCCGGCAAGACCAGAGGGCAAAGGTGAGGGTTCTGGTGCTTACCGAGGTCGTGGAGACACGGAGAAGCTCAACATGCAGGTGGACGGGGTTGGGGCGCACGGACACGGCGTTGATCATCGTCGAAGTTGGCATCAGCGTCGGGTTAGCTCGGAGGTTGACGTTGGCGACGCTACAAGGCATGAGAAGGCAAGACAAGGGCAGCGTTAGATGCGCATGGTCACGGTGAGTGCAGGCGTAACAATCAGAGAGACAGAGGGGGGCTAGGTTTACCTTGATCCTTTGCCGGAGTGGTTCGGGACAGCGGTGGCACGAGCTCGATTGTGGACAGCCTAACGGCGCTCTGTGGTTGGCGAGTGAGGGGAAAAGAGCGGAGTAGGGAGGGGATTAAGTAGCCGGGGCGAGAGGAGGAATTACGCCTGCAGTAACTCGTATTCAAGCGCGAAATCAATGGGAAGAAACGGCCACGGCGAAGCTGGTCGCGGGCGTGATTTGGGGAGGATGATGACTTGGCATGTGGGACCAAGGCGTCAGTGAGAGGGGGGTGCGAGAGTGAGTGAAAAACAGAGAGGGGAGGGGGTGTTCCCGGGTGGGCTTGTTGGACCACGGGTGGGTTGGGTTAGTTAGGTCGCTGGGTTTATTTTTTTCTCCTTTTCTCTTTTTCTTGTTCTGTTTTGATTTTTTGGTTGAATTTGAATGACTATGTCAAATTTGTTTCAATTTGAATTTCCTCTAGACTTTTGCACTGTTTTTCTTGTGTCCAAGTATGTGTAAAACATCTACTTACACTTAAAAACCATTTTGAGTTTGAAAATAAATATATAACCATGCCTTTAATAAAATAATGATAATAGGCATAAAGATGGTTTTATATTTGAATTTGTTTTGAAAATTTTTGTGTGGCTTTGTATTCACTTCTCAATCATTATTGATCAAACCTTAAACATATTTAGAAAGTAAAATATAAACCTTGCCTTACCTGAATAAAGTAATAGGCAAAATATGGTTTCTTATGTTGAAAATTCATTTGAAAAGGTCAAATGCTTATGAATGCATGAATGCTATGCAAACATTATAAATCATGATTTTTGGGATGTTACAAATCTAACCCCCTTAAGGTGAATCTCGCCCTCGAGATTCGGATTGGCTAGCAAATAGGTGAGGGTGGTCTTTCTGAAGATCATCTTCTCTTTCCCAAGTTGCTTGCTCTTCGGAATGGTGATTCCACTGAACCTTGCAGAATTTGATAGTCTTTGTCCGAGTAACTCTTTCTGCAGTCTCAAGAATCTTGATAGGTTTCTCCTCATTTGTGAGATCACTTTACAACTGGACCTCTTCCAAAGGTATAGTATCTATCAAAGAAGTCTCTTCCATCTCCGGATGGCATTTCTTCAGCTGACTCACGTGGAACACATTGTGAATGTGTAAGGTTCCCAACCTTTAATAAGGTAGAGATCCCTGTGTTTACAATGCTAGTCCCTGGATCAATAGCTAGCATCCACTGTAAAGATGTAATATCAAGAAACATAGGTCATAATACAACTTTATAACCAGGAATAAAATAATTTATTACATCTTACATAGCTCAATTGGCTATCTCATTACAATGCAGCAGAATATAACAATAGCATGGGGTCCTTCATCTTCAAAGTGCCACAGGCATACATGTTGGTTGTAGACTTGTAATCCTAATCATTACACTTCACTAATATCAAACAAACCTGCAACATAACAAGTTACAGCCACAAGGGTCAATACATTTGAATTGTATTGGCAAGTGATACTATGGTAGTATAGTGGAGTCTATCATCTATATGAATTTGGCTAAGTGGAGCTTAGGCTTGCTTTGCTCAAAATAGTTTTTCCTTATCATTTGAAAACACTAAGTTTTTGCTTGATAAAATCACCCAAGGCATCTCCCAATAGAAATTGGTGATCCTTTAACCCTTGTTCAACCACAAGATTTTAACTTAGAAATTGGGATGAGGATATTCTTGATAGCTTCCATGTCTTGATGCTCAAATTTTCCTTTACCAGGGACATGGCTAAGTACTTAGATTCTTCCATCTGCAGAGGTTGTGCACTTTCCCCACAAGACTTGATTTTCACCAAGACAGGACCTTTCAGAAGCCTTCCCTTAGACCAAATGGACGCGTTCCAACCTATCATTCCCCTACCACCAACTGTCCATTTGGCTAAGTTATTGCAACCTATATGATCCAGGCAGAGCCCATAATGCCAAGTGGCTGCACTTGAAGCTTCTCAACATTTGACATCTCAAATCTCTTTGTTCCTGGGTGGCCATCCACAAGTGAGATACACAAGGTAAACCATAGAAATGGGACTTGTGAACCACTCAACACAAACCATTCCTTCCATTCCACCCAGGTGATTCATTCACTTAGTTGTTTTATTAAACAAAACACAAGTCCACAGACTTAGAAATATTCCATAGCATGAATATATATTCCACCCTTGTTTTCTACTAGCTAAGCTAAGCATGATAGTAGTAGGAATCTTAACTTAGGAAATTCTACTAAGGTTTCATCTACTAGGATTTCCCATGGCATAGTTTATACTTAGCAAAAATTCCATGCAAGTCCTACTTAGAAATATCACTAATGCATAGTGAAAATAATGGGACAAAAGTATGAAGCATCACTTGCCTTTTTGGTAGATAATATAAGTTCACTCCTTGTCTTTGCAATGATCACACTCTTCAAATCCCTACAATTCAATCAAGCAAGGGCACAATTTCAATCTACCATTCAAGCAACATCACATAAAATAATAGAAACAAAACAATGTATGCAAGCAGGCCAAACTTTGTTTTATTTACAAAAGTGGTTTATATTAGGTTATAAACATTCCAAAACACTTATTGGTCATTTTATAAAGTGGCAAAACTATTTGCAAAAGATTCCATCCATAAACCATTTTTAAACCAAATCATTATTTCATGTGGTTGAAAATGCTTTTAGCAAAGTAATAATATTATAGGGTTCACCAAATACATTTTCAAATCATAAAACTTGGTGCTTGGGTCAGAGAGTTTGAATCAAAATATTTCTCAAAGATTTTCTTCAAAAATCATTTTAAACCAATAAACAATATTTTTATTTGACTAGAAATGGTTTAAGTCAAAGGTTTATTATTTTGCTTCACCAAATACATTTTTGAAACCAAAAATTGATTTCTATGGTCAGTAAGTTCAAAACAATCCATTTTCCAAAGGTTTTACCTCAAAAATCATTTTAGAACATTTTTTTATATTCTAAACATGCATACACAAGTTTCTGCAAAAACAATCAATTTAACAGAAGCATTTTACTAAACAAAGTGCATGGTAAGAAAGTACTTGTTTTGCTGAATCCATTGATATAAAATTTGCAAAATTTGGACATGTGGTTTGAAAGTTATGAATTTTTCAACTTGGAACATCTAATAGACATTTCTGTTTTTATTTCAAACGGACAGGGCCACGTGGAGCGATTTCATTGGCTGGTACCGATTCGGTTGGATCAAGCGATGTGGGGGCGTTGGATCTAATGACGATCGTGCGGCACAGATCTATCTGTAACGGTTCAGTTAAGTGATCTATCGTATCCCTACGATCTTCATCTAACGGCTATCAATACTCTGACCATGTTCTGGCGGCGCTGCGACGGTGGGCGGCGGCGGCGCTTTCGGCTCACGGCGCTGCGGCGGTTACAGGAAGCGAGGGAGATAAAGGAAGTGCTCACCGGGTTCGCAGCTTGCTGATGATGCTCAACGTGCTCGAGGGAAGGCAGGGGGCGCTCGGGGTTGACGACAATTGCTCGTCGGAGTTGTCTACAGGCTCAGGCTCGTACGGTCGTCGACGGGGGCGAGTTCCTGTGGCATAATAAGGCAGGGAAAGTAGTCAGGAAGGTGCGCACGCTTGCAGGGGTTGCGATGGTACCTACCAGAGAGCAAGGGGTGTGCTGAATCATCGCCTACTGCTCGCCGGAGTTGCGGGGGTCGTCGGTGGCGCTCAGACGAGGTGGTTGTCGACGATAGGGGGCATGCGCGAGCGAGCTGATGCTACGGGGAGGTTCGCCAGGAGGTGGGGAGCATGTGAGCGTGGTCGAGGGGGCAAGGGGCGACGCAGAGCTGCCGGAATTTCTCTCGAAGCTCGCCGGAGACAGAGGCGGTGTGGTACCAAATTGAAGCAGCCCTGGGGCAGAGAGGGCCGGGCGAGAGAGGGGAAAGAGAGAGGGGAGGCAAGCGTTTAAGAGGGCAGTGTCACGGGCGAAATTCAGGCGGCCATTAACGCTAATTACGCGAGGAATTAATCGACAGAGAACGTCTGTGAGGGAGAGGAGGAACGATTCGCGGGGTAGACGACGAGGTGAGCTGGCGGTGGGGTCTGGCGTCAGCGAGAGAAGGAGAGGGAGAGTGGAGTCCATCCGTGATTGACTCTGCGGGTTCTGTCTACGGTGAAAAAAGTTTCGCTGCGGGAGAGAAGGAGTGGGCTGGACTGGGCTTAGTTGGGCCTGCTAGCTGGGTCGAGTCTGTTTCATCATTTTTTTATTCAGATTGTTTTTCTTTTTTTCTTTTCTAATTTCTGTTTTGATTTTGCTTAATTAATTCAAACATCAATTTGAATTCAAACCTCAACCAAAATTTGCGTAGGTTTAAATACTGATTAGTAATATAATCTGAAGTCAATTTTGGAATAAAACTTTATTCTTTTTGGGGTCTTTTAATTATTTAAATTAGGCCCTTTTATTTAATCAAATAAGGTTTAATAATATTTTCAAACACCATTTAAATTTCTAAATCCTTCCAAATCTTTTCAGTAGGTTTTTATTCACTTAATAGGGTGTCAAAATATTCATCTAGAATCATTTGGAATATATTTAACATGATTCATAAATCATTTGAATTTGGGTATTTGTTTTATTTCCAATGATATTAAATATAGTTTTAATTCCCTAAAGTTTATTTGGAAGATTTCTTTAATCTTAATTAAGTTGAATTAAACAACTTTTATTTCACTTGGTTAAATTCCAAAATACTATTTTCTCATGAATTATATCCTTATTCTTATTAGATATTTGTCTTTATTAAAATAGGGATAGAATGGTTAATGCCATTTTATTTTATTTTGGAAATTCTTTATCCTTTTATTTCATTTGGATTTGGATTCTATTCATTCTATTTGCTTAATGGATTAGGCCAAGATTTAATTTGGTCTTTAAATATTCCTTATTTAATATTTCTTTCTTCATCTTACAAAATTCATATCTTTTTATTTATAGATCCAAACTTGGTGATTCCAATTTGTAAAATTTTATTTGATATTTATTAATCCTTTTGAATATCTTTAGGATCATTTGCTCACCATTGGTTATGGATTTTTAGATAAGTGTTTTATTAGCTTTGGAAATTACTTTTCCTTATCTTATTAAATTCATAAGATTTTATCTATGGCTCCAAAATAAGTGAAACCAATTTCTATGGTTTTATAATATTTCTATTTGTCATGCTTGATCTTTTGTAAATGTTTGTTGACAAATTTTTATATGGATCAAATCCATAGGCTTGGAGATAACTTGGAAATGATTTTCTTCCATTAGGGTTTTAGAGTTTTGGTTTATTTCTCAAGTGTTTAAATTTCCAGATGCATTTATGAAGAATGCATTCCACTTGATTTGAATTTAGTTTGGATTCAAACATTGACCAAAGTTTTTTCAAGATGGGATTTTAAGTTTCCATTTAGAAACAAAAGTTTCTTTTCACCCTAATTTTCAACAATTATTTATTTTGTTTATTTATTTTTCACATTACAAGATTTGGAAAATCTTGGGATGTGACAGGCTACCACCCTTAAAATAAATCTCGTCCCGAGATTTGGGGAGGCTAGGGGTTACAAGTTTGCTCAAAGCAACTAGGGTACTACCACCCTTAAAATTTTCCAACTAGATTACTTCTTGGCTTGCTTGGAATCTTGTTGAAATCTCTCTGGGCAAACATCTGCATAGTGTCCTTTGTTTCCACACTTGAAACATGTGACTAGGCTGAGATCCTTCATAGGCTTTATCTTGTGCTTCATATTTTCTGGACAATTGCTTGCATAATGTCCTTGGTTACCATAATTGTAACATGTGATAAGATTAAGTTCTTCACGTATCTTCTGTGGACAAGTTGACACATAGTGACCTAACTCTTTGCAGTTGTTGCACCACACTTGGCTAATTTCCTTATACTTCTTCTTCTTCTTGGGTTTCTCCAAAGCTAGGAGTGCTTCTAGTTCATGTTCTTCATATGTTATCTTAAAGGTAGGAAAGTTTCCTGGTCTCCTTGACCTTTTCCTTGGATAATACATATGTCTCCTCTTTGGTCCTTTAAATTGAGTCATATTGCTGGGAGGTGCAAGCTGAGATTTTCCTTTGTCTTCATTCTTCTTGGTAGACTTGGCTCTCTCATGGTAATCTGCAATCAGTTGTTGCACTCCACCTTGTTTCCTTTGTTGAACTATGGAATAGATGGGGCATTGGATAGGGACATGATTATTTCCTTCACATAAGTAACAAGTAGCTTGGGTTGTGGGGCATTGATTAGTTGGATGTTTCTCGTCACAATTGGGGCATTGATATTCATGCTCTTTGGAAGTGTGATCCTTGTCTCCACAAATATTGCAAGCTTGGGTTCCTTCTAGAATATCATCTTTGTCATCCTTGTTGTCACAACCTCCTTTGGAAGAGTTGTTTCCCATGTTGATCATTTGATCTGTCACCTTATGCAACAATTGGGTTTGGGTTTCCAAAAACCTTTGCATGGTTGGATCTACCTCACTGGTGTTGGCTATAAATTGAGTTGTCACTTGGTTCAACTGGGTTTGGGTTACTATGAGTTCTCTCATGTTGATCTCTTGGTTGTTGTTGTTGTCACCATCCTTGATGTTGGAGTTTCTTGGAGAAGTCATCTGTTTGGGTTGGATTGGGATTAGAATAGGCAAAAGATTTTCTAAGGAATCAATTCTAATCACACACATCACAGTTCACACAAGCAAAGTGCAAGCAATCACAAACAAACATTCCACTCAAACAACAAGTTCAAGCATATTTTTAGGCATCCAAAAATATTTTTGTCACACCACATAAGTTGGTGGGTTTGACTTACACTAAACATGGTGGTCCATCTATATGGTTCACTTGAGATCATTCTATCCTTCTTGGTGGATTCTTCTTGAATGAGATCATGGTTTGCTTGGGAAAATTCTTGGTCACAAAAACATCAAAAGTGATGATGATTCCCAAGTTGTGTTTCCTTAGTCTTCAAGTCTTGAGCAACTTTTCTTGTTTCACTTGTAGTCCTTAGTGAGAGCCAAGGTTGAAGTCTTTGTTGAGAATAAGGTTGAAATCACTTGAAGATGTTGAAGTCATTAGAGTTGATGAAGTCTTTAGCACAAGGTGAAGTCTTTGGCCATGGAAAGGCTTGTCCATCAAGTTTGAAATAGAAGAGACGTAGAATCAAAACCAAAAATGGTTGAGGAAAGAGTTTACAAGATTGTTTGCAAATATGTTTTGGAACAAATTCAACTCCTATTTTTCTAAGGGGTTTGTCCAATCCTAGGTTTACAAATCCTACAGGCAACACAATGCTCTGATACCATCTGTAAGGTTCCCAACCTTTAATAAGGTAGAGATCCCTGTGTTTACAATGCTAGTCCCTGGATCAATAGCTAGCATCTACAGTAAAGATGTAATATCAAGAAACATAGGTCATAATACAACTTTATAACCAGGAATAAAATAATTTATTACATCTTACATAGCTCAATTGGCTATCTCATTACAATGCAGCAGAATATAACAATAGCATGGGGTCCTTCATCTTCAAAGTGCCACAGGAAGACATGTTGGTTGTAGACTTGTAATCCTAATCATTACACTTCACTAATATCAAACAAACCTGCAACATAACAAGTTACAGCCACAAGGGTCAATACATTTGAATTGTATTGGCAAGTGATACTATGGTAGTATAGTGGAGTCTATCATCTATATGCATTTGTCTAAGTGGAGCTTAGGCTTGCTTTGCTCAAAATAGTTTTTCCTTATCATTTGAAAACACTAAGTTTTTGCTTGATAAAATCACCGAAGGCATCTCCCAATAGAAATTGGTGATCCTTTAACCCTTGTTCAACCACAAGATTTTAACTTAGAAATTGGGATGAGGAGATTCTTGATAGCTTCCATGTCTTGATGCTCAAATTGTCCTTTACCAGGGACATGGCTAAGTACTTAGATTCTTCCATCTACAGAGGTTGTGCACTTTCCCCACAAGACTTGATTTTCACCAAGACAGGACCTTTCAGAAGCCTTCCCTTAGACCAAATGGACGCGTTCCAACCTATCATTCCCCTACCACCAACTGTCCATTTGGCTAAGTTATTGCAACCTATATGATCCAGGCAGAGCCCATAATGCCAAGTGGCTGCACTTGAAGCTTCTCAACATTTGACATCTCAAATCTCTTTGTTCCTGGGTGGCCATCCACAAGTGAGATACACAAGGTAAACCATAGAAATGGGCCTTGTGAACCACTCAACACAAACCATTCCTTCCATTCCACCCAGGTGATTCATTCACTTAGTTGTTTTATTAAACAAAACACAAGTCCACAGACTTAGAAATATTCCATAGCATGAATATATATTCCACCCTTGTTTTCTACTAGCTAAGCTAAGCATGATAGTAGTAGGAATCTTAACTTAGGAAATTCTACTAAGGTTTCATCTACTAGGATTTCCCATGGCATAGTTTATACTTAGCAAAAATTCCATGCAAGTCCTACTTAGAAATATCACTAATGCATAGTGAAAATAATGGGACAAAAGTATGAATCATCACTTGCCTTTTTGGTAGAGAATATAAGTTCACTCCTTGTCTTTGCAATGATCACACTCTTCAAATCACTACAATTCAATCAAGCAAGGGCACAATTTCAATCTACCATTCAAGCAACATCACATAAAATAATAGAAACAAAACAATGTATGCAAGCAGGCCAAACTTTGTTTTATTTACAAAAGTGGTTTATATTAGGTTATAAACATTCCAAAACACTTATTGGTCATTTTATAAAGTGGCAAAACTATTTGCAAAAGATTCCATCCATAAACCATTTTTAAACCAAATCATTATTTCACGTGGTTGAAAATGCTTTTAGCAAAGTAATAATATTATAGGGTTCACCAAATACATTTTCAAATCATAAAACTTGGTGTTTTGGTCAGAGAGTTTGAATCAAAACATTTCTCAAAGATTTTCTTCAAAAATCATTTTAAACCAATAAACAATATTTTTATTTGACTAGAAATGGTTTAAATCAAAGGTTTATTCTTTTGCTTCACCAAATACATTTTTGAAACCACAAATTGATTTCTATGGTCAGTAAGTTCAAAACAATCCATTTTCCAAAGGTTTTACCTCAAAAATCATTTTAGAACATTTTTTTATATTCTAAACATGCATACACAAGTTTCTGGAAAAACAATCAATTTAACAGAAGCATTTTACTAAACAAAGTGCATGGTCAGAAAGTACTTGTTTTGATGAATCCATTGATATAAAATTTGCAAAATTTGGACGTGTGGTTTGAAAGTTATGAATTTTTCAACTTGGAACATCTAATAGACATTTCTGTTTTTATTTCAAACGGACAGGGCCACGTGGAGCGATTTCATTGGCTGGTACCGATTCGGTTGGATCAAGCGATGTGGGGCGTTGGATCTAATGACGATCGTGTGGCACCGATCTATCTGTAACGGTTCAGTTAAGTGATCTATCGTATCCCTACGATCTTCAGCTAACGGCTATCAACACTCTGACCATGTTCCGGCGGCGCTGCGACGGTGGGCGGCGGCGGCGCGCTCGGCTCACGACGCTGCGGCGGTTACAGGAAGCGAGGGAGAGAAAGGAGGTGCTCACCAGGTTCGCAGCTTGCTGATGATGCTCAACGTGCTCGAGGGAAGGCAGGGGGCGCTCGGGGTTGACGATAATTGCTCGTCGGAGTTGTCTACAGGCTCAGGCTCGTACGATCGTCGACAGGGGAGAGTTCCTGTGGCATAATAAGGCAGGGAAAGTAGTCAGGAAGGTGCGCACGCTTGTAGGGGTTGCGATGGTACCTACCAGAGAGCAAGGGGTGTGCTGAATCGTCGCCTACTGCTCGCCGGAGTTGCAGGGGTCGTCGGTGGCGCTCAGACGAGGTGGTTGTCGATGATAGGGGGCATGCATGAGCGAGCTGATGCTACGGGGAGATTCGCCAGGAGGTGGGGAGCGTGTGAGCGTGGTCGAGGGGGCAAGGGGCGACGCAGAGCTACCGGAATTTCTCTCAAAGCTCGCCGGAGACAGAGGCGGTGTGGTACCAAATTGAAGCAGCCCTGGGGCAGAGAGGGCCGGGCGAGAGAGGGGAAAGAGAGAGGGGAGGCAAGCGTTTAAGAGGGCAGTGTCACGGGCGAAATTCAGGCGGCCATTAACGCTAATTACGCGAGGAATTAATCGATAGAGAACGTCTGTGAGGGAGAGGAGGAACGAGTCGCGGGGTAGACGACGAGGTGAGCTGGCGGTGGGGTCTAGCGTCAGCGAGATAAGGAGAGGGAGAGTAGGGTCCATCCGTCATTGACTCTGCGGGTTCTGTCTACGGTGAAAAACGTTTCGCTGCAGGAGAGAAGGAGTGGGCTGGACTGGGCTTAGTTGGGCCTACTGGCTGGGTCGAGTCTGTTTCATCATTTTTTTTATTCAGATTGTTTTTCTTTTTCCTTTTCTAATTTCTGTTTTGATTTTGCTTAATTAATTCAAACATTAATTTGAATTCAAACCTCAACCAACATTTGTGTAGGTTTAAATATTGATTAGTAATATAATCTGAAGTCAATTTTGGAATAAAACTTTATTCTTTTTGGGGTCTTTTAATTATTTAAATTAGGCCCTTGTATTTAATCAAATAAGGTTTAATAATATTTTCAAACACCATTTAAATTTCTAAATCCTTCCAAATCTTTTTAGTAGGTTTTTATTCACTTAATAGGGTGTCAAAATATTCATCTAGAATCATTTGGAATATATTTAACATGATTCATAAATCATTTGAATTTGGGTATTTGTTTTATTTCCAATGATATTTAATATAGTTTTAATTCCCTAAAGTTTATTTAGAAGATTTCTTTAATCTTAATTAAGTTGAATTAAACAACTTTTATTTCACTTGGGTAAATTCCAAAATACTATTTTCTCATGAATTATATCCTTATTCTTATTAGATATTTGTCTTTATTAAAATAGGGATAGAATGGTTAATGCCATTTTATTTTATTTTGGAAATTCTTTATCCTTTTATTTCATTTGGATTTGGATTCTATTCATTCTATTTTCTTAATGGATTAGGCCAAGATTTAATTTGGTCTTTAAATATTCCTTATTTAATATTTCTTTCTTCATCTTACAAAATTCATATCTTTTTATCTATAGATCCAAACTTGGTGATTCTAATTTGTAAAATTTTATTTGATATTTATTTATCCTTTTGAATATCTTTAGGATCATTTGCTCACCATTGGTTATGGATTTTTAGATAAGTGTTTTATTAGCTTTGGAAATTACTTTTCCTTATCTTATTAAATTCATAAGATTTTATCTATGGCTCCAAAATAAGTGAAACCAATTTCTATGGTTTTATAATATTTCTATTTGTCATGCTTGATCTTTTGTAAATGTTTGTTGACAAATTTTTATATGGATCAAATCCATAGGCTTGGAGATAACTTGGAAATGATTTTCTTCCATTAGGGTTTTAGAGTTTTGGTTCATTTCTCAAGTGTTTAAATTTCCATATGCATTTATGAAGAATGCATTCCACTTGATTTGAATTTAGTTTGGATTCAAACATTGACCAAAGTTTGTTCAAGATGGGATTTTAAGTTTCCATTTAGAAACAAAAGTTTCTTTTCACCCTAATTTTCAACAATTATTTACTTTGTTTATTTATTTTTCACATTACAAGATTTGGAAAATCTTGGGATGTGACAGAACGACAGACAATGATTCAGGCAACTCAATTTCACAAGCCACTTCTCCTTTGCGACTCAAAATCTTGAATGGTCCAACATACCTTGGTGCCATTTTTCCTTTGACTCCAAATCTCTTCACTCCACGAAGTGGTGATACTCTATGATAAGCTCTATCACCCACCTTATAGGTGACTTCTCTACGCTTTGGATCTACGTAGCTCTTTTGTCGGGACTGTGCTATCTTCAATCTGTCCTTTACCAACTTGACTTTCTCTTCAGCTTCTTTGATTAGTTCTGGCCCGAACAAATTTCTTTCTCCAACACCACTCCATAGCAATGGTGTAGTACACTTTCTTCCATAGAGAAATTCAAACGGTGCCATCTTGAAAGAACATGTGGGCCCCCATGTGTGGTTTTGGTAATTAATTACAAACTTTATGGACTAATGTGTGTATTAAGTTATACTTGTAGGAATTGTCCATTGGCATTGCTTGTACCATGTGTTGGCTTCAAAGTCGATGAAATGTGAAGAAGATGTGTTGTGCAAGCTCAAAATGCGCCATCTATAGAAGATCTCATGTTTGATGCTTGCTATCCTGGGTGATCATGGATCGATGACGAGGAATCAAGAAAGACGTTCCTTCTTGAGAAGGACAAGTTCATCTACATCGAGCTCAAGTGGAATGCTCAAGTCAAAGGTATAATCTTGATAGGTTTTCCCTTTTGCCGGTCTCATGTTGTTACTGGGAGACCGGGTTTAGGATAGATAGCCGTACTATCAAGAGGGGCTCTCGTATGAGTAACTAGATCATATCGTTCAGAGAGAGATCAAACCTTTGCATACTTGCATCATCGTATTTGGTTGTTATTTGGTCTTATCCATGTGAGGATATAGAGCTTGTGTTAATCTCCATAACAAGCTCTAGTTCATCAAAAACGTATTTCCCTTTTATATCTTATTGCGTTTTGATCTTGGAGGTTTTACCGATTTGTATTTAGAGATAGTTAAAACCTTCTATTATTTGGTTCTTACTCATGTGAGGATTTATAGCTTGTGTTAATCTCCATGACAAGCTCTAGTTCATCGAAAACGGATTTCATATGCATTTTCTATTACGTTTTCGATGTTGGAGGTTTTATCGGTTCGTCTTTTGGAGAGATGTTAAACCTTTCGTCATTTTGATCTATCCTCCCTTTCTGTACTGTGATGTTTATTTGCATGATCGTGTAGAGCTTGTTGTCCTCTTCGAAACGATCTCAAGGTCATCAAAATCGGAGTCCGGATGCAAAAGTTATGGCCATTTTCGTTCAGGGATGACCGGTAGTACCGGACCTGGGTCCGGTAATACCGGAGGTCCGGTAGTACCGCCCCTTAGTACAGGTTGGTACCGAATAAGATGTGTTTGGCGTCCTGGGATCCCCAGGGAATGTCTGGTAGTAACGGGAATCGCGTTTTTGGGCTTCAACGGTTGGATTTTGGGGGGACCTATTTAAGGGGCCTTCTTCCCCAATGGTTCCCCAACCATTCTTGCAAGTTTTCCTCTCCATTTTTGACCTTCCAAACTTGCAATCTCTCAATCCCTCCAATGATTCTTGCCCATATTTGAGTGGAAGAGAGAGGAGATCTAGATCCACGTTTTGACCAAACCAAAACATCTCTTTGTTAGTGTATCCTTGGGATGTAGATTTTGGGGGATATTGTGTTCCTATTTGATTCCTCCTCTCTTGTTCCCCCAATATCTTTAGTAGCTTTGTTGGAACTTGAGAGTGAGGGATTGGAGCATCTTTGTGGTGTTCTTGCCTCTTGCATTTGGTGCATCGGTTTGAGTTCTCCTCGGAGGATTTGGTGAGTGAAAGTTGAGAAGCTTTTTACTCTTGGGTTCTTGGAACCCTAGACAGTTTGTTGGTGTTGCAGGTTGTGGCCTTGGTGGCGTTTGTTGGAAGCGTCCAATTAAGTTGTGGAGAAGTGACCCAACCTTGTGAGAGGTTCCGGTTTCCACCGACAAGTGCACCGATAGTGGAAGTGTGGATCGATCCCGTTGGGGTGAGATTCAATGGAGAATAAGGGAGGCCTTTTGTGGCGTAGGTGGTTAGATACCACCCCCTCTCCAAACGAGATGTACTCCATGTTGGGAGGAACTCGGTAAAATATTGTCATCCCTGCGTGCCTCGGTTATCTCTATACCCGAGCTCTTACTTATGCACTTTACTTTGTGATAGCCTTCGTGCTTGAAGTATATATCTTGCTATCACATAGTTGTTTGTCTTGCTTAGCATAAGTTGTTGGTGCACATAGGTGAACCCTAGATTGTTCTAGGTTTTGTGCTTAACTAAGTAAAAGCTAGTTTTATTCCGCCTTAGTTGACCCACTCTCGGAAAAGTTTTAATCGCCTATTCGCCCCCCCTCTAGGAGACATCTGTATCCTTTCAATTGGTATCAGAGCACGGTCTCTCATTTTAGTCTTCACCGCCTTGAGAGTAAAGATGTCTACTAGGGGATTTGAGAATGATTCCTTCTATATATTCGATGGCGCAAATTATGATGTTTGGAAATCTCGCATGCTTGATTATTTTCAGGACATTCACCCAATTATTGAAGAATATCTATATATGGGTTTCTCTTCTCCTAAGGATCCCCAAAATGAATCTTTAGAGGAGAAGATGGACTCTCATATAGATGCTCAAACTACTAATATTCTTTTATTGGTTGTGAGCAATGTAGTTCTTTCTTCTATCATGCCTTATTCGAGTGCTCATGAAATATGGACCAAGCTTCAAGATAAATATGGCAAGCCTGACATTATTAAGGATGATTGTGTTGCTTCCACTTCCGGTCGAGATGAGTTCTCATCGTCTACCACTTCACAAACATGTGATTTTTCACAAGGTAATAATATGGTGAGTGGTGATAGAAATTGCAATATGGATAGTGTTATTACTATTTGTAACCCCTCATATCTATCTAGTTGCAATGATCTATCTTCGGACCTTAACACTTCTAGCACTCACAACTCCTTACATGCTAGTGTTGATAGTCCTTGCATATCATGTAGTAATGGCTTGAATAAATCTCATGATGATATGCTTGTGTTGTCTTGTTGCCATGATAAAAATGCTTCTATTTCCTCTAGTGCTTGTGTTGCTAACCATGTAGAGGAAAACGAAGATTCTATGGGCCAAGACAAGGTCTTGAATAGAGCTACAAGTGCAATCTCATCATCACCTTACTCCGGTTCTCACATATGCCTTATGGCTAAGGGAACAAAGGTAACCTCTTTGGATCCCATTGTATCTCATGATGATGAGGTTGAGAACGATAATGATGATTATCGAGGTAAGTATGATATTACCTCTATTAAGAAAATGGGATAGGTTGTCTATAGTGCTCTCTTCAAACATAAAATTGCTTCCTCCAACTTTATTGAAATATTGAATTATACCATAGAAGGCAATGATCTTATTGAGGAGCAATAAAACTTAATTGATGTATAGTTTGCGCGTGAGCGTGAGTATGCTAATGAAATTCTCAACTAAAGGACTCCTTTGAAGAAGAACAAACCACTAAAGAATCTCTTGAGGAGACTTTTACTCTAGAATTATCTAGAGTAAAGGAATACCATGATAGAGAACTTGCGGTGGCTAACTCCTTCAAGATTAAAAATGATGAACTTGAAGTTTCTTATGCTAAACTTGTTGAGGATTTTAAGCACCTCGAAAATGGCTCTCGGGTCGTTAAGCGGGAGCTCATCAAACTCACCGAGTCACATGAGAAACTTAAAGCTTCATATTCTAAAGATCTTGCCAAGTTGCCCTCACCTCTTGCAAATAGTGATGATGCTTGTGCTACTAACTCTATTTCTTGTGAAGCATCTATTTTGAAGGAGAATGTTGAGCTAAAGGCTCAACTTGCGTTGCTAACTAGCAACTATGGGAAATTAGAAGAAAGTCATGTTAAGCTCTCGAGCTCACATGAGGATCTTCTAGTCTCCCATGGTAGGCTAAAGTTATCTCATGAGGCCATCGTGTCAAAGGTAACATCTAGTGGGCCTCATGTGGACATTAGCACTATACCTACTCAAAATGTTATCTTGCCATGTGCTAGTCCTTGTAATTCATCCTCTCACAACCATGCTATATCCCGTGATGAATTACATTCCGTGCCTTGTTGCTCTAACAATGTAGCATCTACTTCCTCTAGTACTTTTGTTGAAACTAACCATGTAGGAAATCAAAGAGCTCAAGGCTCAAGTCACTTATTTGAAGAATGACTTGAAAAAGGGTCGTCAAGGGAAGGCCACACTCAACAAAATCTTGAGTGTGCAAAAATCCCGCAATGACAAGCGTGGGCTTGGATTCAACTCCAATGTCAAGAACAAGTTCACTATCAATTTAAAGCACAAGGACAACAAGAAGAATGACCAAGATCAAGTCAAGAATCCGGCCAACATTGTTTGCTTCAAGTGCAAGGAAGAAGGGCACCATGTTAGATCTTGCCCATTGAAGAAAAAGCCTCTTAGTGTGAAGCAACAAGGGAAGCGGCCTCAAGCTCCACCTCAAGTTATTAATGGGCCTCTTCCTAAGAGGACTACCCGAGCTCTTCCTCGAGTTGTGGCTTCACCTAAGAAGAAAGATGGCAAGAGTAGAACTTGCTACATATGTCATGAGAAGGGGCATATTTCTTCCTCATGCACTATCGGTATCTCCTCATCCAACCCTATCATTATTGATGATGCTTATTCTCTTTGTAAGGATGAGTTTGGCAATGTGTTTGCCAAATTTGTTGGTGCTTAATATGGGTTTAAGAAAAGAACCATTTGGGTTGCCAATCCTATTGTGACTAACCTCTTAGGACCTGTAAGATCCCTCCTTTATAAAGTAAAAGGATCCCTGTGATTGCAATGCTAGTCCCTGGATTAATGCTAGCATCCACAGTTTAAGATGAAGTACACAGAAACAAAGGTCATTATTACAGTCATTCCAGAGACAACATAGTCTTTACAACTCCATGGCCACATGCCTAGTACAAGAGTTTAAATAAGTAAATAGATAAAAGTCTTCATCTTCATGTGCCACAGGCAAACATGTTGCGTGTAGACTCATGACTCCTAATCCTCATCAGAGTAACCTGCAACATCACAAGTTACAGCCACAGTGGGTCAATACATTGGAATAGTATTGGCAAGTGATACCTTAGTATAATATTTGGTGGACTACATACTATATGCAATTTGGCTAAGTGTAGCTTAGGCTTGCTTTGCTCAAATAGGTTTTGCCTATTAGTTGAAATCACTAAGTTTTTCTTTGTCAAAACTTTTCCCAAGGAACCACCAATAGACATTGAGGTCCTTCACCCTTGTTCAACCACAAGTTTTACTTAGAAATTGGGATGAGGAGATTCTTGATAGCTTCCATGTCTTGATGCTCAAGTTGTCCAATACCAGGGATATGGCTAAGTACTTAGATTCTTCCATCTGCAGAGGTTGTGCACTTTCCCCACAAGACTTGATTTTCACCAAGACAGGACCTTTCAGAAGCCTTCCCTTAGACCAAATGGACGCGTTCCAACCTATCATCCCACTACCACCAACTGTCCAAATGGCTAAGTTCTTGCAACCTATGTGATCCAGGTAGAGCCCATATTGCCAAGTGGCTGCACTAGAAGCTTCTTAACATTTGGCCTCTCAAATCCCTTTGTTCCTGGGTGTCTTTCCACAAGTGAGATACACAAGGTAAACCATAGAAATGGGCCTTGTGTAACCACTCAACATAAACCATTCCTTCCATTCCACCCAGGTGTTTCATTCACTTAGTTGTTTTATTAAGTAAAACACAAGTCCAAAGACTTAGAAATATTTTTATCATAGCATGAATATATCACCACCCTTGGTTGCTACTAGCTAGTCTAATCATGGCATAGATAAGCATCTTAACTTAGAAAATTTCTAGCAATTCTACAACTACTAGGATTTCCCAACATAGCATATAAGCAAAAGTATAATCATGCAAGACTATCAAAATATTTCTAATGCATAGTAGAAAACATAGGGATAAAATCATGAAGCACCACCTGCCTTGGTAGTTTGGAGAGTAGCTACACTCCTCACAATCACAATCACTATTGGCACCAAAATCTACACATAAAATCATAGCCACAAATCACATACCAAATAAATACAAGCAAAAATATATGGATGCATGCAATATGATATGTGATGATTTTCTAAACCCAACAAGACAAGTGCACAGTACTGGTTCATAAACAAGTTCAAAACTTGCCAAACAACATTTATTTAAACACTAAAACATTTCTCAAATAATTTATATACACAAAATAGGCCTACACATGTTTCTATAAATAAAACCATTTTAACAGAAACAAAACATTAAACACATTGCATATTTGGAAAGGGCTTGCTCTCCTGATTCCATTGATATAAAATTTGTCAAATTTGAACGTGGGAATCAAAAGTTATGGCTAAAACAAAATCAAACAACTAATAGATTCAAATTCTGTTTTTAAATCTAATCCCTAGCCACGCGTCATGTTATGATTGGTGCGTACCGGTTCGCTCAGGATCACGCACACAAGCCGTTAGATCTAACTTAATCTGCACGGCCCAGATCTACTCATACCCCTTCGCTTAAGTGTTCTATCTAGCCTGTCAGATCTGGATCCAACAGTGCGCGATCAAACGACCACACTTTGGCGGCGCTAGCGGCGACGACTGGCGGCGGAGGCTCTGGCTATGGCGGCGCGGTGGCTACAAGGGGTTCTAGGGTCGTCGGAGGTGCTTACCAGACTCGCGACGGTGTACTGAAGCTCAACGTGGCGACGGCTTGACAAGGGGCGCACGGACACGGCGACACGGGCTCGTCGGAGTTGAAGACAGCGTCGGGTGTTCAGTGACGAAGTCGTTGGCGGCGCTCCGGGTCATCCTAGCACGAATCAAAGGCATTAGGGGGTGCGCAAGGCTACGGCAAACACACTCGTGTGAATCAGAGGCGAAGGAGAACACGGGGCTCACGGAATTTAGTCGCCGGAGTTGAAGACGTCGTCGGGAGCTTGCAGTGCTTGATGAAGTCGACGACCTGGGGCAGTATAGGATGAACTAATGGTGTCAGAATGTGCGCAAGGAAGTTGCGAGGCTGTCTGCCTGAACTAGAGGGGAAGGGGCGCACGGGGCTCACCGGGATTGGTCGCCGGAGTGAGCTCTATCTGCGGCGGTGCAAGAGTGATTGCGGGCAGCCTGGGGGCGCTCTGTGCTCGGGGTCTGGGGGAAAATGGAGAGGGGGCAGAGGGGGTTTAAGTAGGCGAGATGGGGGCATGAATCACTCCTGCAATCAATGGGAATTGACGACGCGATATTAAACAGGAAACGCTAGCTTGATTTGGGGAAGAACACGTCGCCGGGGTGGAGACGATGACGCCGTGTGGGCCGTGGCTGTCAGCGAGTGAACGAGAGAGAAGGTGGGGCCCTTGCGTCAGCGACTCTGTGGGTGCGGGTGTGAGTAAAGAAAACGCTTCGCGGGGGGGGGGGGGGGGAGGGGGGGTTGCTGGGCTAGTTGGGCTGGTTGGGCCAGATTCGACTGTTTGCTTTTTTTTTTGTCTTTTAAACTTTTTCTTTTTCTGTTGCTTTTCTAAAAAGGATTTTCAAACTCCAATTCAAATCTGTTTGATTTCAAAACTTTTCTGGACTTTTGTACTATAAATCTTGTACTCAAATAAGTGTCAAACACATCTGTTCACTCAAACCTACTTGAGTCAATTGAAAAATAAAATAAAAACAAGCCTTTTGGAGATATAATAAAAGGCATAAACTTTGGTTTTATTTCATACTTGTTTTGAAACTTGGCTCAAACCTTTGGAATCACTTAAGTTAGGATACAAAACTATACTGATAGAATATAAGTGCCTTTCTCAATAGTATGTAGCACCAAGGCTAGAACATTCATACATAAAATAATGAGCATATATGCTCCTATTTTGAAATGATTTTTGAAAATGGAATCCTACATGATCATGGATGCATGGATGATATGCATGAGTTTGAAACATGATTTTAGGGATGTTACAAATCTAACCCCCTTAAGGTGAATCTCGCCCTCGAGATTCGGATTGGCTAGCAAATAGGTGAGGGTGGTCTTTCCGAAGATCATCTTCTCTTTCCCATGTTGCTTCCTCTTCGGAATGATGGTTCCATTGAACCTTGCAGAACTTGATAGTCTTAGTCTGAGTAACTCTTTCTGCAGTCTCAAGAATCTTGATAGGTTTCTCTTCTTAAGTGAGGTCACTCTCTAATTGAACCTCTTCCAAAGGTATAGTATCCTTCAAAGAAGTCTCTTCCATTTCCGGATGACATTTCTTAAGCTGACTCACATGAAACACATTATGAACAGCCGACAAAGACTTTGGCAATTCAATTTCATAAGCAACTTCTCCTTTACGACTCATAATCTTGAATGGTCCAACATATCTTGGGGCCAACTTCCCTTTGACTCCAAACCTCTTCACTCCATGAAGTGGTGACACTCTAAGATAAGCTCTATCACCAACTTCATAGGTTACTTCTCTACGCTTATGATCTGCGTAGCTTTTCTGTCGGGACTGTGCTATCTTTAATCTGTCCTTAACCAGCTTGACTTTCTCTTCAGCTTCTTTGATAAGTTGTGGTCCGAACAAACTTCTTTCTCCCACACCATTCCATAGCAATGGGGTGGTACACTTTCTCCCATAGAGAAAATCAAAAGGTGCCATCTCAATACTGGCTTGATAGTTGTTGTTATAAGAAAATTCTGCGTAAGGCAGACTTTCATCCCAACTGGCTCCATAGTCTAGGGCACATGCCCTCAACATATCTTCAAGAATCTGATTAGTCCTTTCTGTGCTAAATTCCAACCTCGTTCCCAATGACTCATGTAATTGACTCCAAAAATGAGAAGTGAATTGGGTTCCTCTATCAGACACAATACTCTTGGGTACTCCATGTAGACATACAATTCTACTCATATAGATCTTGGCAAACTTAGCACTTGTATAGGTTGTCTTCACGGGTATGAAATGAGCCACTTTAGTTAGGCGATCCACTACTACCCAAATAGAATCATATCCTGACCGGGTCCTTGGCAATCCGGTAATGAAATCCATACCAATCTTGTCCCACTTCCAATCAGGAATAGGTAGTGGTTGAAGCAAACCTGCTAGTTTCTGATGTTCAGCCTTCACTCTGCTACATACATCACACAAAGCAATATGTTCGGCGATGTCCTTCTTGAGATTATTCCACCAAAATCTTTCTTTCATATCCATGTACATCTTGGTGTTACCCGGATGAATAGAATATGGTGAGTTGTGTGCTTATTGTAAAATCAGTTTCCGAAGCTCCGGATCTTGTGGAACACAGATACGTTTTCCATGCCATAAAGTACCCTGTTCGTCTTCATGGAATCCTTTGGCTTTTCCTTTGCCAATCTTTTCCTTAATTTCTTCAATTTCCTTATCAATCTTCTGGGCTTCTCTAATCTTGTCCAACAATGTAGGTTGAACTTCCAAGGTCATGAGATGTCCTTCAGGCACAATTTCCAATCTGAGATCTCTAAATTGGGCACACAGATCATCTGGTAATTCTCCCTTAGTAAGGCCATTCACAAAAACCTTAGGCTTAGAGCATCTGCTACAACATTTGCTTTACCGGGGTGGTATTGCAAACTCAAGTCATAGTCCTTGATGAGTTCTAGCCATCTTCTTTGTCTCATGTTAATTTCTTTCTGGGTGAAGATATACTTCAAACTCTTGTGGTCAGTGAACACTTCACATCGCTTTCCCAAAAGATAGTGTCTCCATGTTTTGAGTGCATGGACAACAGAGGCTAACTCTAAATCATGAGTAGGGTAGTTTACTTCATGAGTTTTGAGTTGTCTCGAGGCATAAGCCACAACTTTTCCTTCTTGCATAAGTACTGCACCCAAACCATGATGAGATGCATCACAATACACTTGGAAATCCTTCTCCAAATCTGGCAGACATAAGACTGGTGCTGTCACAAGTCTCTTCTTCAATTCCTGAAAGCTGAGTTCACAACCTTCGGACCAAGCAAATTTCTTGTCTTTCTTTAGCAATTCTGTCATAGGCTTAGCTACCTTGGAGAAATTATCAATGAACCTTCTGTAGTAACCTGCTAAGCCAAGGAAACTACGAACTTCTTTCACTGACTTGGGAGATTCCCATTCAGTTACAGTTGAAACTTTAGCAGGATCAACTGCTACACCATCTCCTGACACAACGTGTCCAAGAAATCCAACTTCATTCAACCAAAACTCACATTTACTGAATTTGGCATACAGCTTATGCTCCCTGAGCTTCTCAAGTATCAAACGCAAATGTCCTTCATGCTCTTGTTTGCTTTTGGAGTAGATTAAAATGTCATCGATAAAAACGACAACAAACTTATCAAGAAATTCCATGAATACCTTGTTCATCATATTCATGAAGTACGCTGGAGCATTGGTCAAACCTAATGGCATCACGGTATACTCATACAATCCATACCTTGTGGTGAAAGCTGTCTTAGGTATGTCTTGCTCTCTTATCTTGAGTTGGAAATAACCCGACCGAAGATCAATCTTTGAGAACAAACAAGCTCCTTCTAGCTGATCAAACAAGTCATTGATTCTGGGCAAAGGGTATTTGTTCTTGATAGTCACCTCATTGAGTGAACGGTAATCTATGCATAACCTTTGACTTCTATCTTTCTTTTCTACAAACAAAACTGGTGCTCCCCAAGATGAAGAACTTGGTTGAATAAATCCCTTCTGCAACTGTTCTCCAAGTTGCTTCTTGAGTTCTTTCAGTTCATCAACTGACATCTTGTACGGTCTCTTTGCTATTGGTCCAGACCCTGGTAGAAAATCGATAAGAAATTCCACATCTCTATCTGGTGGCATTCCCAGCAATTCTTCCGGAAACACATCTGGATATTCTCTCACAATTGGCACACTGTCTATGCTAACCCCCTTAAGAGAATTTAGCATACTCCTTTTTGCTTCAAAGTTGGTCTTGAATCTGATCCTTTTATTTTGTGAAGTTGTGAGTGAGACAGTATGGTTGGCACAATCTATCACTCCCTTGTGTTTAGTCATCCAGTCCATTCCCAAAATGACATCCAATTCTTGGGAGTTTAGGATTATCAAGTTGATGGGAAACTTATACTTCCCAAACTCTATGACTAGATCATGACATCCTGAATTCACTATCATTTCTCCGCCAGGAGAACTTACTTTTATAGGACACCCAATAGTTTCTACCGGTAGTTCATTTCTTTCAACAAATGCTCTTGATATGAATGAATGAGATGCACCAGTATCAAAGAGAACAAATGGTGGAACAGAATTGAGTTTGAACTTACCAGCAACAGCATGAGGCTCCTCATAAATTTCCTCCACATTGATGTGGTTCACTTGTCCCTTTTGAAAAGGGTTGGGCTTGTTGGGTCCTTCAACTTTCTTTTCTGGGCATTCATTTGCATAATGCCCCATCTTCTTGCACTTGAAACACTCAACCTGACTAATATCCTTCTTGACAGGCTGGCTTCCACTGCCACTTTCACTACCACTATGGTGGCTCTTATATCCACCCTTGTGGTTCTTGTACTTGTCATTGTCATGACTACGGTGATGCTTGTTGTCATGATGACGGTTGTGGTTGTGGTTCTTGTTGAATTTCCCATGCTTGTGGGATCCTAAGGTTACACTATCATCATAATGGGAACGTTTGTGAGACGATCCCGAGCTGTGCTTGTCCGAGTGCTTTCTCTTTCTACTCTCAACTTGCTTCATTTTGTTCTCCAAAATAGCAGCCTTATCACAAAGAGACTGGTATGTGGGAACATAGGCCACTGATAGCTGCAGGTTTAGTTCATCATTCAACCCTTCAAGGAACTTTTCCTTCCTCTTAGCATCAGTGTCAACGTCATCCGGTGCATAACGCGCCAGATTGTTGAACTCCTCAATATATTCAGCCACGCTGCGGTGGCGCTGCTTCAGATTATGGAACTCTTTCTTCTTCAAACTCATCACTCCGGATGAGATGTGAGCAGTACGAAAACCATCTTCAAATATAGCCCATGTCACCTCTTCAATGGGAGTGGTGATCTGGAAGTTATCCCACCAAGTGGCGGCTGGTCCTTCCAACAAATGTGCTGCAAATCTGACTTTTTCTGCATCAGTACAGCCCACAGTTACCAAGTCCTTGTTCACAGAGCATAGCCAATCATTGGCCACCATAGGATAAGTTGTTCCTGAGAACTTTGCTGGCCTCAATCTCAAGAACCTGGTAAGCATGTCAAAACCCGGTGGGTTGTTGTTGTTGTTGTTATTGTTGTTGTTGTTGTTGTTGTTGTTGTTGTTGTTATTGTTGTTATTGTTGTTGTTGTTGTTCTGGTTCTGGATGAACGTAGTCTTCATTTGCATCAGCTAAGTCTGAACTGTCATCATTTGCTGCATCTCAGGAGTGATGTTGTTGTTGTTGGGGTTGGGATTGGCACGACGGGGAGGCATCTGTGGTTTGGTCAACAGAGATAAGAATGAGATACCCATAGATGCTATTATGCACAATACATCACATAAACAATCACCAAACATGCATCACAATATTAAAGGTTCAACAACAAGATAACAAGTTTGCAAAGTAAACACACCAATAGCAAGCCATCCACATGTTGGATGGTCATTGCGACTCAAATAAAGCATGGTAAATAAATGATAAATGAGTAGTCAATACTACTCCTCGGCATCAACCTCTTCCTCAACAAAGGTAAGACATGCATTCTCCATAGCGGTCTTGTATTCCTAGACATTGGTGGTCAAGGTCTCTACTTTGGCTTTGAGAGCCCTCTTCTGAGAACGAAGCCTCTCAATCACAGTCTGCTGATGATCGAGCTCGAAGTCCTTGGCCTCCAGTTCTGCAGTCATGTCTCGAATCCTCTTGTTCCTATCTTGGACTCGCTTCTCTTGACTCTTGAACTTTCTGTCCTGACTCTCGAACTTTGCCTCCATCTCCTTGACTATCTCATCTTGCTCCGCGAAGAGCTTTTCCTTCTCACGAAGCTGCACCTGGAGTTCGTCATTGCTAAGCATGACGTTGGTCCTATCAGTGTCCACGTGCCTAAGAAGAACCTCTAATTCCTGGAGGTATAGACGAATCGGCTCTGCTGTCTCCCTTGAAGTGTCCTCGAAGTTAATGGCCTCTCCACCCTCATCACGTCTACCGAAGGCGTGGAAGTGAGTACCTCTAACCTGTCGAGATTGTCTCCCTAACAGACGTCCAATCAAGTCCTGCATGACTACCTCTAGGCCTTTCTCCTTGTCATCGTGCATGAGCTTGAAGATGATAGCCTCCGTGGTAGGCTCAGTCTGGCGTCCGGGCTGATTGACCTTGAAACCCCAAAGGTCTTTCCTCTCAAACTTGGTGAGGGGAAGCACCATGATGGTAGGAAGAGGGAGATTGAGCAAACTAGTGAGCTCAATAATACGAGGGCCAAAACGAGTTCCCTGGAACTCTTCAATAGTGCTGATGGTAACATTAAGCATCTATTTATAAGATAGAAAAAGTTAGAAACAACACAATTTAAGATAAAACACAAGGCAAAGCATCACATGCATATCTTTGGAAATCAAAACACACAAGTCATGGCATACATGGATCCATTACAACAACCAAGGTTCAACTTATTTTAAGCAACATTTGGAAAATAAGGTGATAAGTGGTGGTCCAACTAACGAGGTACGTTACAATCCCAACTCACTAGATATGTTGGCTAACACAATATTTCTAGAAGCAATCAGTCTATCTTGAGCACATGACTCCATTACTAAGTCTATAATGTCTCCTCTTAAGGTTTGGTTGGTAGCCTCCAACTCTTGGGTATGTTTCTTCTCTTCTTTTAGGTCATTTTGGATGTTGAGCATTCTGCACTTGACTCTATCACCAAGTTCTTTGATGGTCTTCCAAGCTGCATCCCTTGCTGAATCAAAGAATGTAGTGTGCACCACTGAATTGGTGAACATGCAGAATCCTGATTCCTTGTGGTTGTCTTCCTTGTTTTTATACAAGTGAAGTTGCACCCACCAGTACTCAACTTCTTCATCCATCACAGGAAAACCTTTGTACACAGCTGCACCATGTATTTCCATTGGAACCATGAGGTCCTTGAGAGCCTTGGGAAATTCTGTCTCACACTCCAAAGTCATTGTCATGAGTGGTCCCTTCCTTATGGCTTCGTTGATGGAGTTCATCTACAAATAGAGATGAGAAAGAAGATTAGAAAAGTTTACGAGAAGAATAGACAAGTGTGGAAGTTGTTAATTTTTTTTTCCTTAGTGGTTTCCAATCCTAGGGTCATAATCCTACAGGCAACACAGTGCTCTGATACCATATGTAAGATCCCTCCTTTATAAAGGAAAAGGATCCCTGTGATTGCAATGCTAGTACCTGGATCAATGCTAGCATCCACAGTTTAAGATGAAGTACACATAAACAAAGGTCATTATTACAGTCATTTCAGAGACAACATAGTCTTTACAACTCCATGGCCACAGGCCTAGTACAAGAGTTTAAATAAGTAAATAGATAAAAGTCTTCATCTTCATGTGCCATAGGCAAACATGTTGAGTGTAGACTCATGACTCCTAATCCTCATCAGAGTAACCTGCAACATCACAAGTTACAGCCACAGTGGGTCAATACATTGGAATAATATTGACAAGTGATACCTTAGTATAATATTTGGTGGACTACATACTATATGCAATTTGGCTAAGTGTAGCTTAGGCTTGCTTTGCTCAAATAGGTTTTACCTATTAGTTGAAATCACTAAGTTTTTCTTTGTCAAAACTTTTCCCAAGGAACCACCAATAGACATTGAGGTCCTTCACCCTTATTCAACCACAAGTTTTACTTAGAAATTGGGATGAGGATATTCTTGATAGCTTCCATGTCTTGATGCTCAAGTTGTCCAATACCAGGGACATGGCTAAGTACTTAGATTCTTCCATCTGCAGAGGTTGTGCACTTTCCCCACAAGACTTGATTTTCACCAAGACAGGACCTTTCAGAAGCCTTCCCTTAGACCAAATGGACGCGTTCCAACCTATCATCCCACTACCACCAACTGTCCAAATGGCTAAGTTCTTGCAACCTATGTGATCCAGGCAGAGCCCATATTGCCAAGTGGCTGCACTAGAAGCTTCTTAACATTTGGCCTCTCAAATCCCTTTGTTCCTGGGTGGCTTTCCACAAGTGAGATACACAAGGTAAACCATAGAAATGGGCATTGTGTAACCACTCAACATAAACCATTCCTTCCATTCCACCCAGGTGTTTCATTCACTTAGTTGTTTTATTAAGTAAAATACAAGTCCAAAGACTTAGAAATATTTTTATCATAGCATGAATATATCACCACCCTTGGTTGCTACTAGCTAGGCTAAGCATGGCATAGATAAGCATCTTAACTTAGAAAATTTCTAGCAATTCTACAACTACTAGGATTTCCCAACATAGCATATAAGCAAAAATATAATCATGCAAGACTATCAAAATATTTCTAATGCATAGTAGAAAACATAGGGATAAAATCATGAAGCACCACTTGCCTTGGTATTTTGGAGAGTAGCTACACTCCTCACAATCACAATCACTATTGGCACCAAAATCTACACATAAAATCATAGCCACAAATCACATACCAAATAAATACAAGCAAAAATATATGGATGCATGCAATATGATATGTGATGATTTTCTAAACTCAACAAGACAAGTGCACAATATTGGTTCATAAAAAAGTTCAAAACTTGCCAAACAACATTTATTTAAACACTAAAACATTTCTCAAATAATTTATATACACAAAATAGGACTACACATGTTTCTGTAAATAAAACCATTTTAACAGAAACAAAACATTAAACACATTGCATATTTGGAAAGGGCTTGCTATCCTGATTCCATTGATATAAAATTTGTCAAATTTGAACGTGGGAATCAAAAGTTATGGATAAAACAAAATCAAACAACTAATAGATTCAAATTCTGTTTTTAAATCTAATCCCTAGCCACGCGTCATGTTCTGATTGGTGTGTACCGGTTCGCTCAGGATCACGCACACAAGCCGTTAGATCTAACTTAATCCGCACAGCCCAGATCTACTCATACCCCTTCGCTTAAGTGTTCTATCTAGCCCGTCAGATCTGGATCCAACGGTGCGCGATCAAACGACCACACTTTGGCGGCGCTAGCGGCGACGACTGGCGGCGGCGACTCTGGCTATGGCGGTGCGGTGGCTACAGGGGGTTCTAGGGTCGTCGGAGGTGCTTACCAGACTCGCAACGGTGTACTGAAGCTCAACGTGGCGACAGCTTGACAAGGGGCACACAGACACGGCGGCACGGGCTCGTTGGAGTTGAAGACAGCATCGGGTGTTTGGTGACGAAGTCGTTGGCGGTGCTCCAGGTCACCCTAGCACGAATCAAAGGCATCAGGGGGTGCGCAAGGCTACGGCGAACACACTCGTGTGAATCAGAGGCAAAGGGGAACACGGGGCTCACCGAATTTAGTCGCCGGAGTTGAAGACGTCGTCGGGAGCTTGCAATGCTTGTTGAAGTCGACGACCTGGGGCAGTATAGGATGAACTAATGGTGTCAGAATGTGCGCAAGGAAGTTGCGAGGCTGTCTGCATAAACTAGAGGGGAAGGGGCGCACGGGGCTCACCGGGATTGGTCGCCGGAGTGAGCTCTGTCTGCGGCGGTGCAAGAGTGATTGCGGGCAACCTGGGGGCGCTCTGTGCTCGGGGTCTGGGGGAAAATGGAGAGGGGGAAGAGGGGGTTTAAGTAGGTGAGATGGGGGCGTGAATCACTCCTGCAATCAACGGGAATTGACGACACAATATTAAACAGGAAACGCTCGCTTGATTTGGGGAAGAACACGTCGCCGGGGTGGAGACGATGACGCCGTGTGGGCCGCGGCTATCAGCGAGTGAACGAGAGAGAAGGTGGGGCCCTTGCATCAGCGACTTTGTGGGTGCGAGTGTGAGTAAATAAAACGCTTCACGGGGGGGGGGGGGGGGGGGGGGGGGGGTTGCTGGGCTAGTTGGGATGGTTGGGCCAGATTCGACTGTTTGCTTATTTTTTCTCTTTTAAACTTTTTCTTTTTCTGTTGCTTTTCTAAAAAGGATTTTCAAACTCCAATTCAAATCTGTTTGATTTCAAAACTTTTCTGGACTTTTGTACAATAATTCTTGTACTCAAATAAGTGTCAAACACATCTGTTTCACTCAAACCTACTTGAGTTAATTGAAAAATAAAATAAAAACAAGCCTTTTGGAGATATAATAAAAGGCATAAACTTTGGTTTTATTTCATACTTGTTTTGAAACTTGGCTCAAACCTTTGGAATCACTTAAGTTAGGATTCAAAACTATACTGATAGAATATAAGTGCCTTTCTCAATAGTATGTAGCACCAAGGCTAGAACATTCATACATAAAATAATGAGCATATATGCTCCTGTTTTGAAATGATTTTTGAAAATGGAATCCTACATGATCATGGATGCATGGATGATATGCATGAGTTTGAAACATGATTTTAGGGATGTTACAGGACCCAACTTGGTTGGGGACCAACAAGCCAAACCTTGATCAATAGGTATTGTTGGATGGCATTGGAGACTTGGTTACATTATGAAGAATTGAGGGATCTTCATCAATTATTATTGTCAAGCCAAGCCATTTGGATTATCATGATTATATTATATTTCCAATGTTCCTCCTTGCAGTAACATATGCTAAACTCTTTACATTGAAAGTTACTCGCCCCCTTGTGCATGTGTTGGTTTTGTATCTTCCATGCGTTTATATATGTTGTGCTTTCCACTTAATTATCTCGAGGTATCAATCATATTTGCGTATGATTAGGTGGCACACCATGTATGTGTGTTTTTTGTGTTTGAGCCTTTCTTGATTATATTTGGTATCTTATTTGGCTCTTGAGAGAGATTAATGGACTATCCCATTTTGGGGGAGTGTTATGCTTAGGCATTCTACAATCCTAAAAATGTGTGTACATGAGGAATACCACCTACCTTTTATATTGGAATATTATCTAGTCTCTATGTGGTACAATTCTCATGAGAAATTTAAGTTTTATAATGTTCATTAATTATCTCTATTTGTATTATTTTGCCTCGTGTTGGTTTTATGGTAGTATCACATTATGGGGGAGTCATATGCTTAGTGCATATTACAAATCCTAGAAAATGTGAATATTAGAGGTTGTGTCACATGGAATTTATATTGATTATTATCTAGCTCCTATGTGACACATTTGCTCATACAAGTTGCAATTTGTTTGAATAATGTTATTGGTCATATTTTGGATCTTGTATGTGAGAGTGTTTCTTGGTATGTGTTTCCTCATATTTAGATCTCTATATTCTCATGGAAACCATTTACTTCAAGTCACTCTAATCACTATGATTGTGTGACTATTGGAAGCTACCAAGAATCTCTTTCGAAGCATCAAAGTTAATTTGTATACTTTGTTACATGCTTCTTTGTGTGAATATGATCTTGGATATCCGTATGAACTACCTAGGGAAGATTATTCTCAATTCTTCTTGTCCTTGGACAATTAGTACCAAATTTATGGTAGACTTTATTGATCATATTCACTTTGGCCTTTGCTTAATATTGTCCTATCTTTGGCCAAGTAAATGTTTTGTGTGCTCCCATGTATTCCTTGCTACTTTTGGATCCCTTTATTTTTATTGATATCCTCTTGTATTTTATTTAATGTAGGTAGTAGTGATGATCTCATTTGTGTGCATTTTACATTCAAAATGAAAATCCTACATAATGCACTATCCATGTGGGAGCTCTCCTATATTATTTAGAACACTCTTATTTATGCTTCTTTGTTTGATCCATATCGAGTTTTATGTGCTTGAAAGTGTGATCTTGTCATTTTGGTATTTTGTGCCATCATGAAAAGTTTGGAGAGTTTGGTTTACTTGTTGGAACCTTACTCTTTTTGGGAGTCGATTTTGTCTCATTCCTTGTTTCATGATTTGATCATTCTAGATGAGATATATCCTTGAGCATTTTTATTTCTATCTATCTTTTGCTCTTTGGCTTTTGCCTAGTTCATTTGTTGAACTTGTGATCTTTCATGTGTTGAATTGGTTCTTTGATATAATTTGGACATCGTTTGTCATGTCACACTCTTGTGTGCAATCTTGATTTACTTGGTGTTTTTGTTCAAATTGTATCTCCTTTTTGGTTCTTGAAAGCTTTATGCATGCATATTTACTATATGTTTATATTATGGCATGCTTGCTTTCTTTGATCCAATATATAAGGGAAACTCCACCAAATCCCATCGGCTAAGTTGTGCATGAAATTCAATTTCATATCAATATGCACATATTTATGTGGAGTCTCTCCTATGTATTGTAGTTGCACTAAGTACTTTGTACCCAATAAGTTTGGGGACCATTTTGTACTTAAATGTGTTTTAGGTACATTGGAGATATATTGGATGTGTGTCTCTCAAATCTTGAAGAAGTGGTGGATTAATGAAAATTGGAGGCAAGCTATAGGATGATCAATGAATTCATATCCTCTACATCCTACCAATTATATCTCGGTAACAAGTATCTCTTGCTCATGCATATTTATCTTGCTTCCAACCTTTTGTAGGTTGCATGTTGGCATGAATTTTTGTTATTGTATTTATTGTTGTATCTCTAGCCATGGTATTAAGAGAACTCTCTATTGTAAATGTGTATAAGTTGAGATGAATGCATAAAATTGGGACTATACAAAATCATGCATATGATCCATCAATCCCAAATATGTCAATCTAGCAATTTTATTGCTTATGTTTTCCTCAACTTATCTCATGTGCAATAGTGAGATTTTGCTAGTTGTTTATTCCTTGTGATACTTGTTGCCTTTCTCCATATATTCCAACTTTCTCATTTTTCCCTTGGTGATAGTTGTAATATATGTAGTGTGTTGGTGTTTGAAGTTCATTAATGTACAATAAGATATATTTAAGCCCTTGGCCATGCTTTGAAGAAAAAATCTAATTGATAAATGTTATGACGTCATTATACTTTTCATATGTCTTCTTGTATATCTTCTTTATGTGTGCATATTTCTTTGTTGGCATATGTCTTTGTGATGTTTTCCACTTAGAGACATATACACATATGAGAAGATAATTTTAGTTGATTTTTAATCCTTGGAGACCACCTTACTATTCCTTTTGATTCTTTGGTGGCTTCCAAATTTAATTGCCTATGAGTGCTTGTTCCTCTTGTTTGCATCTTTGGGCACTCATATTTATTTTCTCATGCCTTGTATTGTTAAATGAACTTGGATGAGTGAGGGTTCCATGATTATGCACCTTGTTCCCAAATGCAATTATCATAATTGGTGCATTATC